>JASJSC010000010.1:0-327712 GCA_030450195.1 Saccharomycopsis sp. KB-2023a | reverse complement strand
CCCCCCCCCCCCCCCCCCCCCCCCCCCCCCCCCCCCCCCCCCCCCCCCCCCCCCCCCCCCCCCCCCCCCCCCCCCCCCCCCCCCGGCCCCCGCCCCGGGGGTCCAGGTGATGTTTGGATGCATAGCGCTCGTGAATTCAGTTATTATTTTCTTTCTAGAAATCCATTTTTCAGTTAATGTACCCCTAAATAAAATCAATAATCCCTGTTTACAGCTTCCAATTACAGAATTAATTTTGTTCAAATCACGCAATGTAAGTGAATTGATGATTTCATATCAATTTCATCTAAAATCCAATATGTAAATTTCACCCAGGGATTACATGGAATTTTTTCTGGTCTATTATGGATGCCATTAAGCTATTCCGTGGCGAATACCAGATCGATCTCTGTTTTAATTTACGAGAAATTGGAAATGTGAAAAAAAAAAAAAATTTGAAATTGAAAATTGCGATTAGAATAGCCCATTGTATTAATTCAATTCCACGGATGTAACCCATCGAGATATATTATTTACCCATGGTTAATTAGCGTAGAATAAAATTCCGGCTCAGATCCATAACCCAGCCCAGGAATAGCCGGCCGGCTATATCTTTCCTTCTACTTTTGTCGTGGCTGTAACGTGAAACATATATTTAAGAATTAGTAGCAGCATATAAAACAACGCAAAATATCATCAGTAGTAATGCATTGCGATGGTTACGGCTCCCTTCACGTGACCACCCACCACGATTTCCCATATTTCTCGGGATCTTTCCTTACATTCAATCCGCAGATTAGTAACATACCCGAAATAAACACGAGTCAATGAAACAATGAAACAATCAGTGGTTGCTATAATTTATGGTATACCGTTGGTAACTCACGGCTCTCCACCAAGCTATAGCCAACTAACGTGCACTGGTCAAATTTGACGTATCACTAACTACCTTTTTTTCATTAATTCGTTGGATTTTCATCAAATCCACATTGCTGGGATTGTTTCATATGATGGTGATTTCCAGTGGGTACATGGTACGGTCACTCTCATTTAAACATTTTACTACCTAATCACTTTTTCCATGTGTAAGTACTCTCCATAAATACACATATAAATAAATGATTCCTCAACAACTACGACATTTTTTTGATTGCTGTAGAATTAATTTTAATAGTATATTGTTTATTGCTTATTGTGTTTTATTAATATTTTATAAATGTCGAAGCACGTCACTTTTAATCGATTCACAACCATAAAATCTTTTGATTCGAGTTTACCACCACTGCAACTTGATGATGATGAAATCGTCAGAAATATCAAGCACCCGCAACCAAAGTATCCGTTTAGAAGATCAAGATCATGGTATGGCCAACAACAACAACAGCAACCAGTTGGATTGGTCGCCAAACCTTTAACTTGCCAATACACTGGTGGATTCATTATACCAGTGAGATACTGGCAATATCAAAACAATCAACAGCAGCGGGCCAGACAACAGCAACAACTTTATAATTTACAGCAGCACCAGCTACGTCAATTCCAACAACAACAACAACAACAACAACAACAACAACAACAACAACAACAACAACAACAACAACAACAACAACAACAACAACAACAACAACAACAACAACAACAACAACAACAACAACAACAGAAAGCTGAAAGAATCATCGAAGAAAAACACCAGCAAAAGAAAAATCCATTCATTGAAGATATCTTCCAATCTGAGGAAGACGATGAAAGTTGGAGTGACAACGAAGAAGTGAGTGGTGATAGCAACAGTAGCAATGATGAGAATCCCAATTCTGAAGACAAGCCAATTTTCTCATCACCATTATCACCAACCAGAGATGAAATTCAAGCAGCAAAACAAACTGCCACTGTATCAGCGAAAAAATATAGTTCCTCGAGTATTCCTAGATCAATGATAGTTCAACAATCTACCAGCGAACAAGAAAGTAATTACTGCAGCTACAACGCAATCAAGCCAAAACAATTTGAAGCGAAATGAAATGAATCGCACCATGGTGCAACAAAAATGCTATATCTTAGATTTCTTCTAGATTTCCTTATAAAATAAAAAGTAATAATTTCCATTTTTTTTTTTAAACTGTTCCTGTAGCAGAAAATGGCGCGCACCCGTTGGTTTCGCTGGCATTAGTTTGACATCGCTAATGCTCATTCTCTGGGCCATGACTTATGCATGCATCACATGCCACCACATGCAATCACACCAACTGAAAAAATTAACAACCTGAAATAGTGGAAAAAACAAACAGCAAACTTTTCTATATCTCTTCTTTTTTGGTTTGACCACCTTGACCTTATCATTTCCATTGTCCAAATATCAATCATGAACATTATCATTATTATCAAATATTTATTATTTACCCAAATTGCTGGTATTGCTAGTTTCCTTGTGCCACCAAACATTGCGAATGGTTTGCTTGTTGATGACTTGCCTAGTTACCTCTCTGCAGCGGAGTTACGCCATTTGATCGATGACACATTTGATACAATTGATGAATATAAAAGGCGTCAAAAAAAAACAAAAAACAAGAAGAAGTTAAGTGATTATAGCTATACGTCGGTTACTGATAATGTGGGAATTGTTGGTGCTGGGAACGTTTTTGTTGTTTTTCCGAATGAGAAATCTGGGGATTTTGATATCTTCTATAAGAAGAACGACAAAAATGAGAAGAACGCCAAAAATGAGGAGGAAGAGGAGAAAGATAATGATGAAATTAATGCGTTTGAGAAAGAAGTTAAGTTACAAGAAGAATTCAATCGCTTGAAGAATGATTCAAAATGTAACTTGCAAAACGATACTTTTAACGTTAAGGACGAGAAAGACGAGTTGTGATAGGGCGAATCCCGCTAAGGAAGATGATACCCGTTTTTATTTCTTTTGATCAAGCAGGGCTGTTTTTTTTCTATTTTTCTTTTTCTATTGCTGATTTTCTTTTTATACTTCACTTTCGGATTTATGTATGATAAATTTTACGAAAATGCTTTATTTTTTTACCTTTATTGTACGGCTCCAACAACCAACCAAGCGATGCGAGTCAGAGGGGGGAGTCCCAAATAGATAAATGAAAAAAGGCCAACGCAATCTATTTCAATGAAAGTAAGCCACCAATTGCAGCAGGGAGCATCACCAATTGATCACCTCCTGCTGTTAAAGAACTGGAGGACAGATCTGAACGCGAACCTGTAGATGTTAGTAGTATTGACAGCAGCATACACAACAGTGAACATATCAGTGGACACATCGGTTGTCTTAATAGTAACATTATCGGTCCCCCACGATTCCAACGTCTGTACTTCCATCAGTAATTATGGTGTATCTAAAAAAAAAGGAGCAGTAATTGTAGTGATTACACCAGAAGCACTAGCAACGGTGCAAGAACACTACTATGCATAGTGTTGCATATTTTTTTGGAAATGAGGAAAAGTCAGCATCACCCTGCACAATCAAAGTGATTTTTACAACAAAACTTGATTCTTAATTATCTAAAAGAGCATGTATGGATCAATTTAATTTAAGGGATTAGCAAATCAACTCCAATTTAATTAGATCAGTGGGTTACCTATAAATGTTAATCACTGACACAATATTTTATTGTATTTAACTGGAGTCAAAAGGCCCCAATTGAAAAAGATATTGGATATGCTATTATCACTAAACATAAGCCCTGGTCAATTTGTGAACATGGAATCGATTAGATTACTTCATAAAAATAAGATTCTTGATTTGCTCGATTAAGATAACTAAACATAACGGTGGAAATCCTGAATCAGAGGAAAACCAACGGTTAAAAGAACGTTAACTCTATATAGGTTCTGAAAAGCTCTGCTAGTTGTAACGACCAGGGGGTGTAACTATCATCATGTGACACGATGAGCACCCCCTTGGCATGCATCGCTCAATATAGAAATAGCCTGAAATGCCCAAAAAAAATATTGATTTTTCAGGACAAGGTACAACAATAACCACAACGAAATGCTTGACGTTATCAACTCGATCAAGAGGTTATCCATGGGCAACAGCAATCAGCAGGAAGCGGTGGTTGGGGTAGATGTTTCTGGTGCGTTGCATCATCCGTTGTCATTGAGATTATACACACACAATATCCGCTACGATAACCCATCACCGTGGCGAGGAGAACAGCCATGGTCAGTACGGAAGCAATATATTGCTTCTTCGATATTATTCAACTCCCGCGGGTCAAGCAGCACGGTAGTCACTCTTCAGGAGTGCTTATATCATCAAATTACCGATCTCGTGGAGCTGTTGGGTGCCGAAGAATGGAGTTATTACGGGGTTGGCAGAGAGGACGGCAAGCACAGGGGGGAGTTCTGTCCTATAATATGGAAGACGAACCAATGGGATTTGATTGAATCTCGAACATTCTGGCTCAGCGAGACCCCTGAGAAACCATCTATTGGCTGGGACGCTGCGCTTGAGCGGGTTGTCAGCTGGGTTCATCTCCGTGACAAGTCGACCAACCAACACGTTAATATTTTTGGAACTCACTTTGATCATTTGGGAGTGAAGGCAAGAAAAGAGCTGATTAAATTGATTATTGCGAAAACTCAGGAGATCAATAAATGGCCTAGCTTTTTCGGCGGTGACTTCAACACTGAACCAACTGATGAACCATACAGTATCGCGTCGAAACACCTCGTGGACGCGTCGAAGGCGTCGCCGGCAACCACCACGCTTTATGGCCATTATAACGGTCCTACTTATACTGGTTTCAGTGAAGGTGAACGAAGTCTGGTTATTGATTACTTGTGGATCGAGACCCCAAGCACCCAGCTGAGGAAAAATTATACCGTCACAGTCGACACCTTTGCAATTTTGCATTCACGGTTCAATGACATTTACATGAGCGATCATCGTCCAGTGGTCGCGGACTTGACAATTACCTCCACTGCAGCAGCCAAAGACGATGATAACAACATTGGCGAGGAAAAGTACGTGTTCTTGTTCAAACCAAAAGAAGACCAGGCTAACAAGGTGCTAACTATATAGGCTACAATACACGCTTTCTAGACGAACGCCTGTAGTGACACATGTCTCGGACTTTATGAGGAACTTGTTTGTCATGAAAAGAGGACATGTGATGAGGAGGGCTTGATAGTGCCCTAGTATGGTTTGACCAGGTGGCCGGTGGCTTGGCCTCCCCTCTGTTGATGATGTTTGGGTACGTCACGCTGCATGGAACGAGAAGAAAAGTAAGAATTTTTTTTTTCTTCTGTCCTTCCAAACAAGAAAGAAAAACTAAAAGAAAAAAAAAGTAAAAAATAAAAAAAAAAAAAAAAAAATAAAAAAAAAAAAATAAAAAAAAAAATAAAAATTTTTTACTTTTTTTTTTTTTTTTTTTTAATTAAAGGATGTCCTTGGATTATCGATTTAGGGCTAATACAACAATTAATTCTCCTTCCAATCGTAACAGCGTCCATCAGCAACAACAACAACAGCAACAACAAGTGACAATTAATAACGATCAACTAGTGACTCTTTATCGAAGCGAAAATCATTCGTTAAAATCTCATATTAACCTGTTGAATGAATACACGGAAGATATGAAAAGACAATATCAACAAAAATTTGATCAACAACAGAGAGAAATCTTTGAATTACAACACGAGTTGACTAAGTCAAAACTCCCACCTCCAACGCTTGCCCCTCAACAAATGGCTCAACCACCTCAACAACAACAACAACAGCAACAGCAACCATCTCTACACCTTCAACAACAACAACTTTCTGCCGCACCAAATACCCACCACCATCATCATTATGTCAACTTGCCTGCTTTCAATAACATACCACGCAGTCAAGGGTATCAAGAAATGAAACCAAATATGAACGGTCATCCAAGTCATTCAGGTAATAATAATTCTAATAATGGTAATAATTATGGCGGTGGTGCTAGTGGTTCTTCACTAACTAACAACAACAGCAACAATAACAATAACAATAACAATAATAACAATAATAACAATAATAATAATAGAAACACTCATCAAATTCATACCTCCAAACCAACCAAGAAAAAATCCAATAAAAATGAGGAAGCAGAAAAGCAACAACAACAAATTATGCAACAGCCATCATCAGTTTTTGAAAGCATTGACCAACATCCTTATTCTACTCATTTATTCAACCCTCAGATTCCTCAACAAATACACTTACCTAGACTAGCACCTCCTTTGTTGGTGAGTCAAGATGCAACAACTGCTGCTGCTGCTGCTGCTGCCACTGCTGCTACCACCTATGATCCGAGTCATATGGTTGCTAAACAACTTAGTAGAGGTGGTTCTAATGGCTCAACTCCAACGGCTACAATTGCTACTGTTGCAACCCCAACTGATGCTTCACCATTGTCAACGACAACAGCCACATCGTCATCGTCGTCTTCAAGCAGTAACAATAAAAGAGCCAGGAATAATTCTGAGAAAAAATTTAGTTGTTCAAGATGTGATAAGACTTTTGTTTTGAAATCATCATTGAATAATCATTTCACGAATGCTCATACTAACACCAAGATGTTTCAATGTGATTATTGTCCAAAAGCATGTACTACGAAGCAATTGTTGACTAATCATATTAATGGCAATCATTTGAATAAAAAACCATTTGTTTGTGATTTTTGCCAAAAAGGGTTTGTTTCAAAGCAAAATATGGAGGCTCATCGCGATCGAATTCATTTACAAAAAAGACCGTTTAAATGTAATGAATGTGGGAAAAGTTATTTTAGTAAATATGATTTTACTAAACATAAGTGTTAGCCAGACCTTTTGCGGGGACGCCATTTGGAAAAGCAATGTATAATATATAAATAAATAAACAAATAAATAAACCAATCGACAATAGAGATTGCTAGTTACGGTTCTTGTAAAACTATACAGCATCAAAATTCATTCACCTATAAAAAAAAATAGCTAAATAAGCGAGCACGCTTATTTACTGGTATCTAAAACATATCTCCCCAAAATCTTTCCTTGCTCCATCAATTCATAAACTTTTGGTAATTCACTCAATCCAACAATCTTAATTGGACTGTGCACCAAACCTCTAGTGTAGAAATCAATAGCTTCTGCACTATCGGCTCTATTACCAACATAAGACCCTTTAATAGTCAATGATTTAACAACACTTGAAAACACTTGAGCTTTAGCAACCGCACCGGCTGGTAACCCAACCAAAACAACAGTACCACAAGATCGGACATATTCACAAGATTGACTAATAGCCAATTCAGAAACTGAAACGTTAATAACTGCATGAGGTCCACCATCGGTAACTTTTTGAATTTCAGCAACAATATCCTTAGTTGCAGTGAAATCAACGTAAGCTTCACCACCCAATTCTTTAATTAATTTCCCTTTGGCTTCACCGCCATCAATACCCAAAACTCTGTAACCCATAGCCTTACCATATTGAATGGCCAATGAACCTAACCCACCACCAGCACCGGAAACAGCTAACCATTGACCAGCACGAATACCTGCAGTTTTAATTGCCTTGTAAACAGTAATACCGGCACATAATATTGGGGCAATTTCAGCCAAATCAGTCCCTTTTGGGATTTTGGCAGCTTGGACAGCATCAGCAGTAGCATATTGTTGGAATGAACCATCATGGGTGTAACCTGACAAGTCAGCTTGAGGACAGTTTGGTTCATTTGAAGTTTGACAGAATTCACAATTTAAGCATGAACCATTCAACCATTTGATCCCGGCATAATCACCAATTTCAAAATTATTAACCAACGAACCTTTAGCAACAACAACACCTGCACCCTCATGGCCACCAACTAATGGCAATTTGGTATCCAATGGCCAATCGCCATGGTAGGCGTGCAAGTCAGTATGACAAACCCCTGAATATTTAACATTGATTAAAATTTCATTCGGTTTTGGAACTGGAACTGGGATGTCTTTATATTCTAAAGGACCTCCATGGGTTTCAAAAACAACTGCTTTTTGGGTTTTTGGAATTGCAATTGACATTGTTATATATTAGTAAATGAACTATATTAATTGATTGATGTAGATCGTAGAAAAAAAAAAAAGTAAAAATATTTTTCTGGTGGGCAGCTGCACTGCTTTATATACTTGTTGCCCCAATAAATAGATAATAAAATCCATCACATTATGTAAAAAATAAAAAAAAATGATGGGCTCGTCTTGGTCGTCGGGATATGTATTTATGCGTATACATAGCAACTACAATCCACCTGGTGATAGCTATTATTAATCATCACAATCACCGTCTGTCAGTTATGATATTAATGATATTAATGATATTAATGATCATAATGATCATAATGATCATAATGATAGTAATAACAGCAGCAAACCCATCGGGAGAAACAGACTTGTAGAATCCGGATTAAATCCCGATAGTTGCCACGAGGGTGATTGAAAATCCAATTTTAATCTAATCTTAATTTAGTACTGGAATGAGCCCCCCTCTTTTTTTCCATCACTATTGTATGGTGAGTAGGTGAGTACATAATCTAGATTAATCTGGATTAGTCAATTATTGTTTGGCTACAGAGAATTTGGCGAATGTCTACACCCGGTGAATTCCTAACAAGATGAAGTAGTTTTAGTTAGAATTTCGCAAAAAAGAAAGGGCTATGCAAGAAAGACAGCTCAGGAGAAGTTTAGTTGGTCGGGGGGTTGAGTTTTGATTCGGCAGGCAAGGAATACATACGTAAATGACGATAAAAGATTGCTAATAAATCAGACTATTATCTCATCTGCATGAAGTTTTAGCTACAAGCATTTTTAGGGTAATCTCGTGATTATTTTTCCGATATAAATTAGAGATTGAAAAAAAATGTTTTAAATTGCTTTCTTCGATCATGTGTGGATCATGTGTATAGGTCTGGTGTGTACACCAACCTCACAAAATACTGCTTGCTACGTGTGCTGATGTGAAAACATATCAAGTTTGCTTATTTCTGGTTTTCGAAATGTAAATCTGTAGAATTCAATAAACATGATAAATAAATCACGATATCCTGGCCATTTGAATCGTGCAATTTTTTTTTTTTTCATTTTCTTTTCTTTCATACTGTGTGCGGCTTTTCAATTTTTTGAGAAATCTTGTTCATGCATATCTCACATGGGTCTACAGAAAGCGGGGCAGTTATAGTCCCCCTGCCAATTCACCAATGTTTATATATATCTTATTGGTCAACACCAACCAGCAATTGACAAAACGATGAGGTTGGATTAGGTTCACCAATATCTACAATTGAGAAACCACCGCCCCACCATCCCTCTCCGGCGGGATTAATCAATGCCTGAGTATCTGGTATTCATTGATCGTTGAAACTTTTCAAATAACAAGTTATCGTGATTATTTTTTTCGCTGATGCACGTTACCGTCAGTTTGCATATTCGTCAAAAAAAGCCAACCCATCCACCCACCAATAATCTATTTTGTTCCAGATAGATCCCCGGAAATTTTTCACTTAAATACGGCCAACGATTTGCTGATTTAAAATTTCCCATAGCTTTTTTTTCTTTTTTTTTTTTCTTGGTTTGCTCTGTTATTCTTTCTCCTCTCTTTTCATTTCCCCCATTGCACCTTAAATTGTTAAGAAATGTTCAGATCAATCCAGACCAAATCATTTGCTAGATCTTTCGCTTCATCTGCTTTTCGTAGATTGGCAATTCCAACCACACAAAAGGCGGTTATCTTTGATACTAATGGAGGCCCATTACAGTACAAAGATATCCCAGTGCCAACCCCAAAACCTAACGAAATTTTAATCAATGTTAAATACTCAGGGGTTTGTCACACCGATTTGCATGCTTGGCATGGTGACTGGCCATTGGCTACCAAATTGCCGTTAGTTGGCGGCCATGAGGGCGCGGGTGTTGTTGTTGCTAAAGGTGCTTCTGTCACTAACTTTGAAATTGGTGATTTGGCCGGGATCAAATGGTTGAACGGGTCCTGTCAATCTTGTGAGTTTTGTGAACAAGGTGATGAATCTAATTGTGCTAAAGCCGACTTGTCAGGTTACACCCACGATGGTTCATTCCAACAATATGCTACTGCTGATGCTATTCAAGCGGCTAAGATCCCACAAGGGACCGATTTAGCTACAATTGCCCCAATCTTATGTGCCGGGGTCACCGTCTATAAGGCAATTAAAACCGCTAACTTGAAGGCTGGTGATTGGTTAGCAGTGTCCGGTGCCGGTGGTGGTTTGGGTACTCTTGCTATTCAATACGGTAAAGCTATGGGTCTTAGAGTGTTAGCAATTGACGGCGGTGATGAAAAAAACGCATTCTGTAAATCTTTAGGTGCTGACGAATTCATTGACTTTACCAAATCTAAGGATATCGTTGCTGATATTCAACAAGCTACCAAAGGTGGTCCTCATGGGGTTATTAACGTTTCAGTTTCTGAAAAGGCAATGAGCCAATCCTGTGAATATGTCAGATCCACCGGGACCGTTGTCCTCGTTGGTTTGCCAGCTGGTGCAGTTATCAAATCTCCAGTTTTCAACCACGTGGTCAAGTCTATCTCTATCAGAGGGTCTTACGTTGGGAACCGAGCTGACACCAGAGAAGCTATTGATTTCTTTGTCAACGGCAAAGTCCAATCTCCAATTAAGGTTGTGCCATTAAGAGAATTGCCAAAAGTTTATGAATTAATGGCACAAGGTAAGATCACCGGTAGATACGTCTTGGACTGTCAAGATGTTTAATTGCAGTACGACCGTCTATAGAACAATAATAATAAAATATAAAATGACCGGTTCCTTTTTTTTTTGTCTGCATTTTGTCTTATCTCTTTGTAAGTGCGTTGCATTTCAATGGCGTTCGTTCATACTGGCGCTTATTGGATCGTCAATCGACTCTTGCCACCAAGCCAGAGACAAATCTACACTGAATTAATATCTTTTGTTGCGTATATTTTCTTAACTATTTATTGGTGTACATCTAGTACATCTTCTTCTTGTGAGACATCTATATTACCAACTTTGGTGCTGCTCATGAGACATTTTACTGCCTGATTCTTTTTTTCAATTCACCATCTGGGGTGGGAATCGCGGTCCTTTTATAGTGTTTCTGGCGGCTAATGCATATATATATATATATATATATATATATATATATCAGACTCGACTCTACGTTTTCTGTGGTGCCATATATTTTATTTTATTTTATTGCTAAACCAGAGAATCTCAGCCTGCCGGTCAACTTTCAGGTTTCCTGCCATATAAGGAAACTAATCATCGCCCGCCGCCGCGATGATTTGGTTGGTTTATTCTTTTCTGATAATTGCAGGTGGGCGAGATGCTGTCATTACACTGTCACTGCTGGTCGGCGGCGCTTAATGGCGCTTAATATCTTCCCACTTCACAATATTACAATATCATTGGCCAGCGCTAAGCAAATACGTATATCTGCAATAGTTTAATATCTTTTATGGCATATTTATTTTTGGCGTCTACACAAATATATATGGTGGATTATTACTTTTAATTTCTAAAGCAAGTAGAGCACAGATGCGTAATCCTAAATTCGGATCATCATATTTGTAGCTCTACGAAGTTTCGAGACGACGACAAGTCTTGCGTGGTTTTTTTTTTCAATCGATTTTTTTTCGAGCGCGGGCGAGCAGCCGGCTTTATATAGTAATCTCTGGCGCTTAATTTCGCTTGACGTTACACAATCGCTGCTGTCCATCGCTAAGCTGCTCATCGCTAAGCTGGCCATCGCTTTTTAGCTGCAATAATTGAGCATGTATATTTTATTGACAACCAACACGATCAGAAATAGTTTAATGGTTAGAATCAGCTGCAGCTAGTCTAACCTGACATATCCAACCACAACAACAACTACAACAAGAATAACAACAACTACTACTACTAGTACCACCACTCGTTATTATGAAAAACCGACGAGTTCACGCTTTCATTTGGTAATGGCCCAAAGTTTGCCTCATTTTATAATTATACCAGAACGCGCCACGACAAGGGGTGTTGCCGTTCTCCCGCAGCCCCCTAACTCTGCCCATTATTCTACTATCTCAATCGTTCGTTCAATAATTCAGTTGATATCTATTCATGGTTTGGGTTTTTATCTTATCGCACAACATGCATGAACTACCTCGATTTTCATTTTCCTGCATGCAAGCAACAACCGTTGTGGCTAGCGGATGCAACATTAGGATTTGGCGTTAATGTTGCAACTCCGAAAAATTCAAACGGTAACAAAAATGACTCAGTGGTAACATATATATATGTATCTATATATATATGTATCTATATATATATATTGCAAAAATTACCACCCAACCACCACACAACCCCCACCGCCACCTGGAACCGCTTAGAATTAATCAATAAACATAAATGATCCTTGAAGCCCACACAGAAATAGTCAACGGGAGCAAGATTCTGATCAAAGGATTTAGCTGGCCGGCAATTAAACAAATCGTCACCACCAACCGGTTGGAACTTTTTGCAAGATCTGAAATTGAATCGTCAAAGTATAAGAAATTCCGTGAATCACTCCGTTCAAGAAACATCTCGGTTTATAAGAGAATTGTATGTGATCAATTGCATTGGGCACCAATTGAATTGTTCGAGGATGAATCAGTTAAAGATGATGATCCAAGATTGGCTATTGTGCCGGCCCAACCAGGGAAACTACTTGGGTGTCCTCAAGATATAAAGATTACCTTAAATGAATTCCCATATAACTTCGAACCTTCAGTGACTCATTTACTCGTGTGGACCAAAGTACCAATCCCCAATGACCCAAATAGTGCGACTGGGGATTTATCGCCGGAAACTAGGAAGTTAATTGATAGTTACGTGGAGAAAACTTTCATTAAAGGGTTAGGGGTAACTGCCGATAATATTATTTGGTTCAGAAATTGGTCGGCGTTGCAATCAGTTAAACAAATCAGCCATGTACATGTTCTAATTAAAGATTTGGATGAATTTCAATTAAATCAAGTATTGAATAAATCAGGGTCGCCATTAACCGATGAGGATCTTGCTAAATTATAAAGCTAGATTGGCGATTAGATTGACGATTAGATTAGATTAGGCTAGGTTGGATTTTTTTGCATAAGATATATAATATATTTTCAATTTCTATAAACTATAAAACATGTAACAATTTTAATTTTTATTGAATTTTAATAATCAGTTATTTGGAACCCATAGTCTTGGATACAATTATTACAAATTTGATGGTTTGTAACAGGACAACAAATTTGTGAGTATAGATACTCTGCCCAATCGGGATCACTTAGATCAAAATTATAAGGTAATCCAATAGCAGTAGTATGACCCCTTCCACATCGGCAACAGTGAAATGTTACTTGTTTTGTATCCATGAGTAAAGTTCTTGATTTGTTATTGAAGTTTTATATTAGAAATAATTTTCTCGATATTACATTTCATTTTATACTAATTTATTCAACTAAAAAACTGTCCTTTTTGTAACAAATAATGCCTTGTTATTCAAAACTAGTGGTTATCGCTACGTTATGGGTGCGCGCCGTGTTATATGCACCCAACCTACCGCTGTCAAAAATGAAAGAGACTGTTGGAATTCAACTAAACGCATTTTCTATTACTTCACCAGCAATTCCAAAAATACTTGTGTCTTCCCATCTGATAATCCTGAAACAATCTTAACTGGACTTTCATCATATCTATAATCTACCAAACTCATGTTTGGTCCACTTAATATTTGAGTTAATTTCCCTCCTTGAGATGGGTTTGGGAAAATCTTGTAAATTTCAATAATATTTTTCGAAACAATAATTAAATGATTATCTCTAAACGCTGCCCCTTTACACTTAATTCCAAATTCAATAGATTTTCTGTAAACTCCCTTATGGTTACAGAAAACTGCCAAGTTATCTAGAACAACCAAATATTCCGGTTGGTCACTCAGTCTTAATGGAAAAATTGCAATTGATTTTGAAGATTTTAATATCTTCGGAACTAACATTACACTATCACCAGCCGTCATACCTGCCGAATGAGGCGCACCAAGAATTTGCGGTAGATATTCATAACCAGCACGAATGTTATTGACCATAGGAGAAGATGGAGTACTAGTTGTTGCTGCTGACTTGGGAAAATCCCCCGGGCAATATCTTAAAAAATGTTTATCAGGAATTTGAACAAAAATTTGCTCATCAAATGCCATACATTTAGTACCAACTGAACGAAGTGAATGGTTTTCTAATTTTGTTTCATGAACTTTTTCCGCTGAATAATAAACTTTACTTGAAACAATCACTGATGATGATGATCCGTGTTTCAAATAAACCAAAATCTCATCCTTAAAGGTCTTCAATATACTAAAATCCCCAACTGATTCTTTAATTAAAAATCTCTTTTTGTCAAAACTAGCTTTAGTTTTACATAATTGAACAATATCTGGGAAATATCCACAAATTAATTTTTTACCAGCATGGATTACTAATATCTTACTTTCTTTCAAATATCCAACATGACGGACATTATCATAATCAATTATTCTTTTCCATTTTTTTTCATCAGCATAGTGTGATTCTGCCATAGCAACCCCATCATTCAATCCAATAACTATATATGAATTCCCTTGATAATGAATCGTAATTGAACTGAATATTGCACTAGACAAATTTTTACTATTATATCTTTCACAATTTGCTAATACCCTTGAAACATCAGTTTCAATTTCATTATTACCGCGATTTAATGCTTGTAACGATGTAACCCCTTCTGCTAAATATTTCAATTTGAAAGTGTCGTTAGTTTGATATTTATCTCTAATTTTCTCCTTTGTCATTGCTGCTTGGTCCTGGAGAATTTTCTTTGTGCTATCATTCACCACCATAACTTGGAATTTTTGATCATTTGAAGTGTTTTTAATTTCAAATACTGTCATATCTATAGTGACATCTTTTTTATGATTACTAGAAATAAATGGTAATCGATAAATTGCAGATATTTTCCTTGGTTTTTCTTCTATTTCCAAATATCTCACAGGGACTGGATTATAAATAACTATATATTCGTGAACATTGTTATCCGCTTGACAAACTAACAAATAGGAATCAAATAATAATAATTTCAATTCATTATTTCTTGATGGTGCAGCTCCTAATGATGCAGCGCTCTCATGTTCAAGAATTGTGTCATCAGGAAGAATTACTGGAGTAATTTTTGCACTGAAACTAATTTTTTTACGCATTTGTGCACTTTGATATTTCTCTTCCCATGTATTTAATTTCCTTCCAAAATCATTTAATTCTTCAAGCACTTTAACTACTTGATCTCTTTCATATGAACCTTCTTCTGTATGCTTTTTGATTCTATCAAATGTTGCCATTGGGTTAGTGAAATCATGAACATGGGTGTTAGTAAATTGTCCCTGAGCATAACCAACACTAACAGTCTTATACCAATTCATGAAATCTGATGACTCTCTACATTTTTCAAAATTAATAAATTGCAGGAATCTCACATTGTTCTTAACATGCTGCTTATAAGCTTTTTCATTGTTTTGAAGCCAGTCAAGAAAAATTGAATGATAATCATTTTTTATAAATCGCCCTTGTTTATGAAGTAATTTCTCTAAAGGCCCTAGTAAAGATTGTTCTTTAGATTTTTTGATACCCTCAATGGATTCAAATACTATGCTAATGAATGTTCTTTTCAGCAATGGACTACATATTGATGGTGGTTGATTTTGAAAGTTTTTACCAACTTCGTTAATAAATCTATTATGACAATCAATTGCTCTATAAGTTCTCTTAATTAATTCAAAGATTGCCCCATTTTTATCAATCACATCATGGTCAAGATTATTCAAATATTTTCTTTTCAATCCCCAATAAATATGCCAATCCTGATCCAACGAATGTGATGGTACATCTTCCTTCCAAATAACTTTCTTATGGAAATGACAATATCTATTATAACAAGCATATTTCACAAATAATTTATCATCAAAGCTTGATTTCAGATGATTATAATAAGTTGAATAACAAGTCAGTAACTGTGGCAAAACTCCACTAATTGATGCTTCTTCATTAATTAATATCAAATTGAATGCCTCGACAAAACACTGATTTTTCTTGAATTCTTGAATTATTAGATTTATCGCATCAGTTAACTCTGATTCTTCAAAATTTGGAAAATAAAAATGAATTAATGTCCCTAAATGTCCATAAATTTCCGACTCTTCATACAATACCTTATCGTACCAAACCGGGAGCTTCAATATCCATTTATATAGTTGAGATAATGACCAAAGTTCTGTACATTGAAGTAATTTCTCGGATGATAACGTTACCCCTTGATACGTTATGTCAGCAGTTTGCTTTTCAAACAAATGTTGGAAAACTAATTCTTCTTTTGTGATTCGAGATTCCCCATCAGAATTATGAATATGATCTTGATCATCAATAATAGCTTGCTCTTCTTGGCCTCCTTCTTCACCTGGCGCTACCACGTTGAATGGCTTATCAATGTATGGCTCATCATCATTGTCAGATTCAGGGGCGGTACTTGCTGCCAAGTATCGTTGGAACTTTTCCCGGTTTAAATTTATGATAGAAGGCAGCCAAGATTCTTCGTAGATAGGCTTATATTCAAACTCAAAGTTTTCAAATGAACTATTTAAATGAACGTTTGAATTTGATTGACCGATTGGTGGCGTCAAAATATACGATGCAAGTGCTGATCGACTCAACTCAATGGGAACCCCTCTATCGTTATTCGTCGAGAAGAACGAATCAGTCGGAAATGAATCAGTTGGAGACATATTGAGATCGAAATCTGACATCTTATTAATTCATCAATTATAATAGTGAGTGTGTGAGTGTATTTGGTTATTTTTTAGTGGATTTTCCTTTTTTTGGTTTGACTTTCAAAGGGGACCCAGACTTTCGTATCTTTTTGTATGTCACATGAGAACGGAAATAACGTAACGCCAAATCTACAAGATATCTAATGATCAAATAACATAATTTATAGAATGCTAGTGTACATACAAATTCTTAGATCTCAAATACTTCTCCTGACTTAAATACAAGTCTTTAAACAAATTCTTATTCCTTGGTCTCTTTTGATGCATGAAATTACACATCCCACCTCTTTCGCAAGTATTCGTATAATGCTGTCGACAACAGCTATCTCTGAAATTTTGAACGGGACTCAACTCACAATAAATTGGCCGTTTATTATACCATCGGTTAGTGAAATTCTCCAATACTTTTTCAGCCATTGATTGCGTTGCAAATCGAATGTAAACGTTGCCATTAAGATGATCATTCGAGTTTTCACATATCACTATATCTTCCACCTGAGCACCCATTATTGCACATTCGATAAACACATCCTGATAGAATTCATCAAATAGGCTATCTATTTCATCTTGATTAAGTTTTTCCGCGTTGTTTAGGGATGGATTCTGATAAAAATTCGGGAACATTATCGTCTTTGAGTATTTTGGCCTGATATGTTTCCGCGAGCACTTGTCGCCATGACGGCATGCTCCTATTTTATTATAAAATGAACAGGTCGATTTGTCAGACATTCTCAATTAAAATTTAATTGATGAGGCAGTTGATAGAAGTTCTTAGTAAGTGAGGAGGGATGTCAAAATTTTTCAAAAGCTCATCTCTTTTATTTGATTTTTTTTTTTAGGTCGGTCATCTGATTGCGCCACCAGATTTGAGCATACATATTGCTAGCTAGTAAGCAGGAAAAACAAATGTCGTCCATTAAAAGCTAATAGATTTTACTATTTATTTATTGCATAAAATAAACAACTACTGCCAAAAAAGTATAAGCAAATAGCAAAATAAGCCCACTGACAAAGTAAGCTTTACCATTCCAAATGCTGAAAGCGGCGAGGATTGCCGCAAACATCATCATCTCCGTGTAACTATTTTCGTACAACAAACTGTAAGGAGACTTTGTTGCCGCAGCAATAAGAATTAAAAATGGAACTATAAAATAATTAATTTGGATAGCTGACCCAATTGCAATATTCATCGACAATTCCATGTGGCCTTTATAAGCTGCCATAATTGCGGTTACATGTTCTGCAGCATTACTGACAATTGGAATTAAAATAACCGTGATAAATGTCTTGGGGATATGAGTGTCTTCACTAAACGCTCCAAGAGACCCCAATAAATATTCGGAATTGAAGGCAGCAAGAACCGTGACAGATAACAATGCAGCTGCATAAATTAAAATGTCCTTGGCAAGTTTGAACTCAGTGGTTGCTGATTTTTCGGACGTAGCACTACCATTGGATCGCTCATTAGCAATTTCTTCTTCCTGTCCCTCTGCTTCTTCATTTTCGTTATTGTTTGTGATAACCATATTTGCTTGAGAAAATACCGACTCAGTTTCAAATCTGTTGGTAGTAGCAAACCTGACTGTTGACTCATGATCAAGTTTTTCAGTATCAAAGGGTTTCCCTGAGACAAGGTTTTTATATTGATAAGGAATAGACAAGTAAACACCATAAAGAATCAAATGGAAAACCGCCAAAATTCTAGAAATTTTCAATATTGATTTTGAAGGATTGGACGAAGTACTCCCATGGAATAAAGTGGTATAACTAGAATTATAATTCAAATTGTAAACGACTTTCACAATAAAACCTGAAAACACAATAAACAAAGCATTGAAATGACTGCTCAATTTTGTGAAATTCAATTGAGTCTTTTTAAACGAAGCAAAGAAAAAAGCACAACCCAAAATTAAAAGCAACGTAGCTAACCAACTGCCAACCATTGAACCTTGAACTGTATCTAATTCACCTTTAACTAAAGCCAAAACTGAAAATATCAATTCAATTGCATTACCAAAGGTAATATTAAGTAACCCCCCAATTGTTGGATTAGTTAATTCGGCCAACGATTCAGTTAAATATCCAATAACCACAGACAACGGGATAATCGCCAAAATGTTGCAGATAAATATCACAACTGCTTTCTCGCGATTATGGAAAGTCTTCCCAAATACAATACCAAGAATAATGAAAATATATAGCAAAGAAAAATAACCGGCAGAACCAAAGATTTCAAATATCTTGTATTTGCTAGCCAAAGTATTATGATACCAATTTTGAAATTTGACAAGATAAGAAATTGGCGGAAGTTTAGTAACTTTATTAGCAATTTTATCATGAACTAAAGTTTTAAATTTAAACCAAGATTTTTCAGTTTCATCATTATAATCAACAGCATGGTATAATCCCGGATATTTTGACAGTAACTCATGTTGGACATGAATTGAAACCCATTTGGATAATTCTTCCTGAGAAACTGCAGTCAAATTAGATGAAGTGTAAGAAGTTGTGCTTGCTAAATCGGCATTGCTACTCTTGAAATTTGGAGAATTTAAGTATTCGGCACTAACATTGTTAACGGCTGTTCTCATCGATTGATGAATGAATAATAATAATTTATTGCTGAAATTAATTAGATGAAGAAGCAAAAAAAAAAAAAAAAAAAAAAAAAAAAAAAAAAAAAAAAAAAAAAAGAAAAAAATCAAAAAAAAAAGAGGCAAAAAAAAAAAAAAGAGAGGAAACAAAAAAAAGTGAAGTGTTGTTTGCTGATCCACGGACAAGACCCTGAATTTATGCTCACTCCTGGGCTTAGTAGCTAAGGGGGATTTTTCTTCACTATACTTCCAGCCAGTAACTTAATTTCTGCAGCATTTGTCGGGGTTCAAGAACCCTCAATTACAGTAGTTGCCACCAATCAACTAGCGACCCACAGCCCACATGACCAGTACTGGCCAATTAGGAAAATACCCATCGGAATTAATAATGTGTGCGTCGGAGATAATAATAGCAGAGAAATATTTCTTTACCTAAATTCTCTTGGTATATTATCTTGTAACCAGGTTAGTGATTTCTTAGCCACCACTCCATCACGATGATACATTCTAGAGTTTTCTAATTTCCTGATAATATCATCAACCGAGTATTTCAATTGCAAACCTCTTTCAGTAGCATCATAAATCGGTTTCATTCGTCCATATTTCTTGCTGACAGGATGATGAGCACCACCTCTCCATTTAGCACCATGCTTCTCTTCTAATTCTCGAATTGAAGGTCCACCATTAATACCATACAAGTATTCTTTAACCACCTGTTCCACTGAATCGGAAACTTTTGCCAACTTATACATTGGCTCCAATTTATGTTTCTTGGGGTTAGCTTTGGTTGGTGAAGATGTTGCTGGATTTGATATTTGACTGCTAGTACTGAATCTTCGATCTGATGATCGTTCACTTCTCTTTTGATCGCCCCTATTTCGATCAGTATTACCAGTATTATTGTTATTATTAGTACTATTGCTTGGAGTATTATTGGGGGTATCAGCGCCGGCGCTTGTGTTACTATTATTATCATCTTGATGATGTGGTTGTGGATTATGTGGTTGCTGCTGATAAGGAGGATGAAGATGACGGTTATCATTGAGGATATTACTCTGCTCATTCTTGCCGCTGCTGCTGCTACTGCTGCTGCTGTTGTTATTATTATTATTGTTGTTGTTGTTGTTGCTACTGTCAGGTTTATTGCTGTTGTTAGGTTTACTGTTGCCGGCGCTCGTTGTTGTGGCGCTCGTTGATGGACTTTCAGAGTTTGTATTATTAGGGTCAATGTGATCAACCATTGGTTGATAACTATGCCTATACATTGAATGCTGTTGTCTTTGAAGAGCAGCAGCAGCCTGAGCAGCAGCAGAGGCGGCCGCAGCTGCGGCTTGATTATTATTCAAATTTGAAAACGCACCCGCTAATTGATTAATAGATCCCATACTATCGGTAGGATTGGTTATTGGTTGTGGCTGACTTGCCAAATGTTGTGGATGATGATGATGAGAATGGTGAGGATGATGATGTTGTTGTAATTGTGTGCTTGCGTGCAAATAATTCTGCTGGAGCATATGAGAAGGAGAATTGGCTGCTTGAGGAGCCGTTGCGGCCGCTGCTGATTGTTGATACTTTGTCTTTTGGAATTCACCATTGGATTCAAATTCTAGTTTGAAATAATTACTTAGCAAATTATTTTGATATTCCAAGGCCTTCCGCGTTAATTCTAAAGATTTACTTAAACCATCATTCTGAACTTGTTGTTGCTTTAATTGGAAAGAAACCGTATCTAATCTTTTATGAAGATCAACCATTGAATTTTTCAAAGTTGCAATATCATCTTCTAAACTTAAATTGAGTCCCGGATCTTGAGATTGAATTGATCGATGATCACCAGGATGATTTGTAAGATGGTACTCTAATACCTGATTATGATGGAACGTGCTTGTAGATTCCAATGGCAAGCGCGACATTGATCACAAAAAAAATTTCGAATTGATGATGAGGGGTCCACTCGCTTCTAATCTGACTGCTGTTATGACGTTCTGATCAATTTTCCGTCACTTTATTTGTCAATAATGATTGGAAAATAATTCAAATTTTTTTGCTTAATTAAGATTTGACACAATGTCCCAGAATCTTTTTATGCTTTTATTTTATTTTTATTTTTATTTTTATTTTTATTTTTTTTTTTTTTTTTTTTTCTGTTTCTTGTCTTGTCTTTTCATTTTCTGATATTGCATACTTTTTTTCTTTTGATTTGGAAATAAGACACTGCCTATCACGTGATCTAAAGGAACCTCCCCCCCCCCCCCACACACACACCAAAAAAGAATTTTTTTGATAGTCGCAGATTTTCTTAATGGTCACGAGGAATTTAATAATCCATTATGTAATCGGAAAGGAAAGATATTTCATCATGCATTGAAAATATTACGAGGATGTTCGCTTCAATTCTCCATTTTATAGTGCGGATTGCCCATTTTCCCATGCAGGTATTTCACAACCTCGCCGAAAGTCACGCACATTTGCATCGATCTTGGCAGGCTCCCATTAACTATTGAATATTTTGATGTTAAAGCCCTTTGATGATATTGAAGGTTATTCCATCAAAAACTTTTGAGAAACTTTTTCCTTTTTTTTAATAGACGAAGTCGGTTTTACCATTCTCTCCAATGGATTTATTCCAGATATAAAATATTGACCATGCTATTTCATCTATACTTAACCCCACTTTTTTAGATAAGCTATATATTTTTTTTTTTTGAAGCACTGTGACGCAAACTATCTCCAAAACAGGAATTTTCAAGGAACTAGTCCCAATAAGAAAAATTCTTCTTCTTCGTTATTTTCATTTCTACTATTTATACCTTGTCGTGTGCCTCTGATATATCTCTCTTTCGATATCTATTTCAGCTTGCAAATGAAGCACATTAATACCCTTTTTGGGGTCTACTTTATTTTCTCATTCATCTACATTTTATACTCAGTTTCCAAGACTTCAATTACATATTCATATTCATCTCAGAGATTTATCAAAAGAGAGACAAACACAACCACCAATTCAACCGATTCCACTAATACTTCAACAGCTTTTGCTTCATCGACAGCTAACTTGCGTATTCAAAGTTGGAACATTAGAAGTGCATACTTATTGAAAAACTATGTGTCGATCAATGTGACCTTAGAAGATTTAAAACTGAATTTACCGACCCAAGACAAGCATAAATACTATTATTGGAATTGGCAAGAAAATTCCTGGTGTTCAAGAAGAATTGGCATGGCTGAATACGTGAAATTTTTCCAGCCTGATATCTTTGCAGTTCAAGAAGCACTCAAATTTCAGAAAGATGATTTGAATGAATTACTCGAAGATTATGATTATTATGGTATTGGAAGAGATGATGGTAAAGATGCCGGGGAATTCGAAGTTATATTCTATAATAAAAACAAAGTGAAATTAACTAATTCATCTACATTTTGGTTAAGTGGGGATCCATTTGTTCCATCAAAAGTTCTATGTGCGAGTAGCCATCGGACTGCAACGGTGTGTAATTTCGAAACTATTGCTGAAGGTATCCCATTCACAGTGATAAACACTCACTGGGATGATAAGTGCAATGAAGCGAGATCCTTAGCGGCTTCATTAATCAAAACTAGAGCAGAATATGAGTTCAGTCTCAGTGGTGCTCCAGTGTTTTTAACTGGTGATTTCAACTCAGAATCTTATGGTCCTTCAAATAGTGGGTATGAAATTATCACTGGCGCCAATCCACCAGTTGCGATAAATAGTACTTTTGCTCAATTATATGATTCAAATGAAAGTTGTTCATTCAAAGATATTTATTTAGAGACACCATTGGCCAACAGAATTGGTGATTATGCGACTTTCGCCGGATTTACACAAGTTGGTGATTATAGTCAATTCACACGAATTGATTTCCATTTAGCTAGCGTTCCAAATAATCATAGCAATCCAAAATGGCTGGTGCAAAGATACCTGGTACCATCAATGTTTGCTGACATTGGATTTCATTTATCTGATCACAGAACCCTTCTCTCTGACTATACCATATGGAAATAAACATTTTATTCATTTGCTTACTAGGTCATTCCTTCATTCATTCCTTTGGGTTCTTTTTGATCGACTTATTGATTTTCAGTTGCTGCTGTTGTCGCTTGCTTTTCTTTTTAGTCTTTATTAATTTCAAATTATGATATAATCCAATTTTGTCTAAAAACATTGTTCGTTTCTTTTGATCATTATATTCTTTTGATCCCTTTTTCGGGTAAATGTAGATTAAATTGTAAGCACTAACTGGTGTATTACAATTACAACACTTCAAGTCGCCTTTATAACAATCTGATTTAATGATTGATTGTGGCTCCTTATTGTAATTGAAAAAATCATCATCATTGTATTCAATTTCCAAAACTCCATTTATCATGAGCTCATCGGTGAGCAAACATCCACATTCACTGAAATAACAAAACTTGCCATTAAAATTACTCCCAAGTTTACGACCTGAAATAAATGATTTGCCATCGTCAAGCTTTAGTTCCACAAATTCCTTGATTGAACTGAAATTAAAATCGCCATCTTTATCAAGAAGTGCCTGTAAAACAGCAACCTTGTTATACAAGTTCCCCATAGAGTCACTGACAATTGGTGGTTGTAGATGTTCGCCGGTTAACGAACATAAATCATATTTCAATGATTCAGAGACTTTCTTTTGAACAAATGAATTTTCAGATACTTTGTTCCATGATTTGGATTTAACTAAATCAGCCCGTCTAAGCTTGGTTCCTCCATCATTCTAACTAGTTAGTACAGCTTCTCCCTACCAAATCAAATCAAATCAAATCGTATTTACTTACACCCATCTTTGATTCACTATTAGTTAGAGATTGAAATTCTGATTTGGACCGGACATGACTTTAATAGGGTATACACGTGATATACCAATATTAACTGCAAACACCAGCAAAGTAAAATCCCATTGTGCTAGGGTGAATCATAGGGCTTTGAAATAATGGTCTTACAAATTGTTATCATTACCAATCACTATTTACATTAAAATTATGAAATATATCATTACAAGTTTTCTTGTCGTCTATTGCTTAGCATCTTCTTTATTATTTTGCTTTTGTCTTTCTTCAATGAAATTATCCAATTTTTGTTTGTTGTGGGAACTTCTCATAACTCCCATATACACAGCTCCACCAAGCATGTATAAAGTGCCACCAATTAGTGTTAACACTGTTAATCTATGAGCAGCATCTGTTACTCTAACGTACCAAGGATATCTACCAGCCATGATCTCGAATACAATCTGAAAGGGTGCTTCCCTTAATATAATGAAAATTGAAAATTTGATTTCGCATTTTTTATGAAAATATCTGGAGTCACGTGGTGCTCGTCGGATATATAGAGTGCACTACAAATTACGGTTTAAGCCATCATATATTAAGCTATCATAAAGATTTATTCATAAATTTTCTTTTAGAAAATGCCAACCAGAATTTATCAGGAGAATGCTGATCTCTCGAATATAGTATTTCTAATAATCTTGCACTTAATTCTTGTCTGAATTGACTTAAATAACTTTTCAACAAATCATATTCAGTTCGATCTTTTGGTGGTTGAAAAACATTATTCAACGGGAATGATGGTTCACCAGGCAAACTGAAACTATCCAATGCTAAATTGTTCAATATTCTAGTAGCCGAAGACAATGTGACAGATTTGTTTAATTGAGTTAAAGCTTGAGAAATGTACAATATTCCATAAATCAATGCTCGATCAGCGTTGCCTTTAATTTCAAAATTCTTGAAAAAGGAATTCGGTCTAAATAATTCTAACACTTCATCTATTATATCATACTCTTCATTCGTTGGATAAGAAGGACCCTTGAATTTTGTTCTTATCGAGAAGAGTGGGAAGTTTCCTAAGGTTGTTAGTCGGGGGCCAGGGCCAGATAATGGATGCAACGGGTTCTACTTACCGACAGTTCTTGTGCCTTCTTCAGCTTCAATGAATTTAGAATGTGATACCTGACATGTTAATTGATAAATCCTAACTCGCTGACAAATAAATCATACTTACTGGCATTATTAATAGTAGTATATATCTTGTTTCGTAACTAAATCCCAATTAGGGGCGGTTTATTTTAAAAATCACAGAGGAAAACTAGTATGATATTGCGTGGCGCACGTGACGGATTAGCTGGTATTTAGGTGACGGGTAAACGGTGCGGGTGTTGTTTCAATTTCAACCATTTTTTTTTTTTTTTTTTTTTTTTTTTTTTTGTTATTTTTTTTAACGAATTAATTTTTTTTTTTTTTTTTTTTTTTGGAATATTTGGTCGGCAATAAATAAATCGCTGGACTTTTGCAAAAAAAAAAAAAAGAAGAAGAATACTTTCATTGGGGTGTCCTTTTTTTTTTTTTTGACTTTCAGTTCCTGTTTGCTTCATTATTACTGCCTAATTGGCTCTTAATTCTTTCTTGCCATCGTTTTTAATCTTTTCTTTTATTTTGTTCATCATTTTTCATATTCTCTATTTTATTTTGCTTGCTTAGTTGTTTGTCTTCAAATCAGTTAGCTTTCTGTCTTATTAACTGCTTCTTACTTCATTCCTTAAGGCTTCGTTTTTTATTTTATTATTTACTTGATTTTCAAAAGATTTGCTAATTTTGCAACTCTAGTCCCGTATCGTTACGTTTATTTTATTTCCCTCGTTTTGATAGATAAAAAAAATTAAAACCTAAAAAAAAAAAAAAAAAAAAAGGAAGCTAGTATTCTGTTATTTTTTCTCTAGCATATTTTAACATTTCTCGTGGTTTTAATAACATAGCCTGGATATTTACCAATGACAGATCAGAATTACGATCAAAGACAACGAACATTTAATGATATCTTTGGTGGTTCCAGAGCGGTGTCATACGATGCTGGCCTGAAGTATTCGGAAATAAGCAATCAACAGCCAAATCAGCAACAGCAACATATTCAGCAGCACCCTCATCATCAAAATCATCAACAACAACAACCACCACCACATAGGCTTCCTCATCACCAGTTTCCTCAACATCAGCAGACGCCTACGAATTATGAATCATATAATAATAACAGCAATAATAACAACAATGGCAATCTTCAGTATGAGAATGTTCCTGATCAGCTACTAGCCTTGAACTTACCGGACAATTCAAGACAATTGCTAAACTCTTACACTGGAACAAATGGTTTGGATCCAGTTCATAATACTAAAAATAGATTGGCATCACCTAATTTGAGATCACCAGATAGTGGTACATTTCAACAACAGCTGCCTCATAGTAATAATAATAATAATAATAATAATAATAATAATAATAATGAGGCTCCTTTTAATTTCATACAACAAGGGGATTTTATAAATGGTAATAGACAAGCTTATAATAATCAGAGTTCCAATAATAGCGGCCAACTACCCTATTCAAGTTCTCCAAATTTGAATGGACATATGCCAAGAAATAATTTTAACCAGCAACAACCGCAACAACAGTATTATGAAGATAATGATGAAGTTACCCCATTAAATTTTAATAACAATAGCAATAATAGTAATCGACGATATGTTAGTAGTGGTCACATCAATTATCAATCTAAAAGTATATCTGGAATATCTAGTAACCCATTAAAGTTTGATAATCAGCCAAGAACTCAGTCATTAACCTCTAATTATAATAATTATAGAACTCAACAACAAGAAATGTACGGACGAAATTCTAGAAGTTCAAGTTCATCACAAAGTTTCAGTAATGGTAATAATCATAATCATAGTAATTTCACCCTGTCTGATACTAGTTTAGCTTCTAAATCACGAACTATTGCTCTGAGACCAATACGATCGTCGTCGTCAATTTCAAGTCGAAATTTGAGTAGATCACAAACTTCAATGTCTGGTAGTGGTGGTAGTACCAAAATGATTAAAAAGGCAGTTGGTAATCCTGCAATGTTATCCAAAGTTGCTAAAGTATTTCGAGAATGTATTACTTTGGGTGATAAAGAGAAAAATGGTTATACTTATAGAGATGCCTTTACTGGACAAGACGCTATTAATATTATTTGTTCAGTTATAAGAAATAATGATCGAGCTGTTGCCCTTTTGCTTGGACGAGCCCTTGATGCCCAAAAATTTTTCCATGACGTCTCTTATGAACATCGATTAAGAGATTCAAAGCAAGAGGTTTATCAATTTACTAATCGATTGATTGAAAATTCTAGACAAAATTCCTCAAGCTCAATGTCACAAGCTACTTTAGTTGGTCATAATGGATTGGATGATAATAATAATAATGAATTTGAACCATCACCAGAAGAAGAACAGCAACCTCAAGAACCAGTTAACGTTAATGGATTTTTCATGTTGTTGAGCGAATGTTATTCGCCAACGTGTTCAATTGATCGATTGTGTTATAGTATTGCATGTCCAAGAAGACCAACCCAACAAGCTAGACTAAATATGAGACCACAACAAGGTAGTTTGAAAAGAATTGAAAGTACAGGTTCTGTTCCTGGAGATGATGCACAGAAACTTTTATGGTCATATAGTGTTTCTAAAGAAATTTTGGATAGTGTTGAAGATCGTGAAAAGAAGAGGCAAGAAATTATATTTGAAACTATTTATACGGAGAGAGATTTTGTTAAAGATTTGGAGTACGTTAAAAATTTTTGGATAACACCATTGAAAACTCAAAATATTATTCCTGAAAGGGAACGTGATTTATTTTTACGAAAAGTATTTGGGGGTATTAATGAAATTTGGTTAGTCAATTCTAAGATGGCTGAAGAATTAACTGCGCGACAACGACAACAACCAGTTGTTTTTCAAGTTGGTGATATTTTTTTAAATTTTATTCCAAGATTTCATCATTTTGTTAAATACGCTGCTAATTCAGTTTTTGGTCAATATGAATTGGATCGACAAATTCAGACCAATCCAGCTTTTGCAAAATTTGTTCAAGAAACTGAGAGATTGAAAGAATCAAGAAAATTAACACTTCGATCCTTTTTGTCAAAGCCAACTACTAGACCGGCAAGATATCCATTGTTGTTAAAACAAATTTTGAAGAAAACAAAAGATGATAACCCTGATAAGAAGAACATTGCTCGAGCAATTGATATGTTGGAAAAATTATTGGGTAAAGTTGATAAAGACACTGGATTAGCTAGAGATAAATTTGACTTGGCAATTTTGAAACAACAATTGGTTTTCAAACCTGGGGAATTTGTTGATTTAAAATTAACTGATGATCATCGTAAAATATTATTTAGTAAACAATTATCAAGACGTAATGGGGATGAAATTAAGGTTTACTTGTTAGATAACACATTGTTATTTGTCAAAGTGAAACAAGTCAATAAAAAAGAACAACATAAAGTTTTCCAACGGCCAATACCAATTCAATTGTTGTATGTTAGCATGACGGAAGAACCAGTTTCAACAAAGGAGATTGTCACCAAAGGGTTTGGAAATCAAAATGAGTCACCTAATAGTGGAATCAATGAGACTAATAGCGGTGGTGGTGTTCTCATCAGAGCTAATACTACTTTAGTGGACAGTGTAAACACGATGAGTTTAAATTCTACTTCAACATCATCGACTGCATTAAACACTTTGGCCGAGGGTAATCGAATAGGATCTAGTGGATCAGTGATACAAGGAAGATCAAACACTTTGAGTAGTGCATCAGTTACGAATGGTTTAAGATATCCATTATCATTTGTTTATTTTGGAAGACGAGGATATACGTCAACGTTATATGCAAACAGTCAACAATTACAACGGCAAATCTATGACCAAATATTACAACAGCAGCTGGTGTTGAGAAAATCTCATGATATTTTCACATTGATACCATTAACTGACCGTTTCTTCAATCATCAATCTAATAGAATTAATTGTGCAATACCATTTTATGGTGGTAGGAAATTAGTTTGTGGTACGGACTCTGGGATTTTTGTTTCAATGATTCGAATGTGGGTCTCTGGAGATAATCAACAACAGAGAGTTGTTAGTAATCCGACGAGTGTTATTGACAAACCAAATGTTACTCAGATTGAGGTTATTGATGACTATCAAACGGTGTTGGCAATTTGTGATAAAAAATTGTGGTGTTTCCCCTTGGATGTATTAGACTCGAATAATCCAAAGGAAAATTCCAGGAAAGGTCGAGAATTATTAAGTCATGTTTCATTTTTCAAAGTTGGGATTTGCGCAGGTAAGAAATTAGTTTGTGCTGCTAAAAATGGGTCATCGCATACATTGACAATTTTTGAACCAATTGATCCAAGGAAGAAGATTGCTAAGAAAAAATTTAAAAATGACACTAAAGAAATTACATTTAATAGCGAAATTGTATCGATCTCATTTTTAAAACCACGGTTATGTGTTGTTGGATGTACTAGAGGGTTTCATGTTGTTGATATTGAAAAAGTTACGAATGAACAATTGTTAGATCCTGCAGATACATCATTAGATTTTGCAATTAGAAGAGAAGGTTTGAAACCAATAGCTATATATAGATTAAATTCTGATTATTTATTGTCATACTCAGAATTTTCATTTTTCATTAATGGAAATGGATGGAGATCAAGACCAACATGGATAATTCATTGGGAAGGTATGCCACAACAATTTGCATTATGGTATCCATATTTGTTGTCATTTGGTGATACATTTATTGAAATTAGAGATTGTGTCACTAGTGAATTGTTGAGAATTGTTACTGGAGATGGGATACGGTTGTTGCATGCCTCGTCACAGGAGATATTGTATGCTTATGTTGATGAAAATGGGTATGATGTTGTTGCTAGTTTAGATTTTTGGATTAAAGCTAGATCGCAAAGTTAGGCGGAGGGCATAAACTTTTTTAGTTTTAATTTTACTTCTTCTGTTCGTTTTAGTTTTTTTTGTTTTTTTTTTTTATATATGGTTCGCATGAATATTCAAATAGCAATGAGAGACTAATATATTATATATACAATAAATGTAATAATGGCTTGAACTTGTTGACGGTTGGAGAGGCCACCGACTACCCAGCTATCTGACTACCAGCTATTGGAGCAACCTCTCCTGCCCAGCGCGGACGCGAGCAAACCGTTTGGCTCTAATTTGATCGCAACTTACAACCTGACATACACATATAATGCATCATCGGCGGTGCATGCACTGCACCATGTCCTGACTTTTTTCTCTGGTGTCATGGGTGAGCGCCCCACCCATTCCATGACTTACAACCATAATACCTTGAAACACACATTCGATATTTGCCCTATATAAAAATAAAATAAAAATAAAAATACCTATACCAAAAAATACATAAAAAATCATCACAAATTCATAAAAAACCAGCGGTTTCATTTATGTTTTATTCTTTCTTCCAAAGAACCCACGCTTCTTCTTCGGTGGTGGTGCCTTAGATGGTGGTTTTTGATAAACTGGTTGTTCCATAACTCGAGGTTGGCTGTTACTATTGTAAGCATTTTGGCCTTGACCTTGCCCTTGATTGTTGTTTGCGTACGGGTTCGTATTGTAGCTAGGCATAGAGAATGCGAAATTAGATCTCACAGACCACCCATAGATTGGGGTTTCCAAGTTACTCCTGTAAAATTCATCGCCCGTGATAGCATACTCGAAGGATCTAATCGTATCCATAGGACGCTCATCTCTTGATCTGGTTGGGTTAGAAATGTCAGGTCTAGTGATTGCATTGCCAAATGAATCTTTCATTCCTGATTTAGCAACAACGGCAGAAAGAGAATAGCCACTATTAAGAGCATGAACTTGAGCTTCTTCAAATGGTTGCTGTTCATTAACTGCGTTTAAAATTGGATCGTGCACATTGATGGTACGAACCTTGAGGTTTTCTTGATCTTTCTTCGAGATTTTAACTGATTTACGAACATCTTTGATGGTTTGAGATCGCGAGAGTTTGTTTTTAAATGTTGATTTTCTTCGAAGTGGCATCCTGGAAAAAAGAATTAGCTGCTTAGTCTAGTGTAAAGCGAGTGAAAAACTATGGTTGTAGTCAAAGGATTAAGAAACAAAAGAAAGGTGAGCAAGTAGCGAAAAAAAATTTTTTTAAGGATATTTTTGGTTTTTATTCGTTTATCTTGACGGGGGACGTGAGGCAGTGCCCCCATCCCGGTCGATCGAGGCCCAATATTTTATTTTTTTTAATGTTCTATGATTCATACAATCTTTCTGACAGGCACAAGGCGTCAGTCAGCAGGTCGCTGCATATAAAGAATACTCAAGCGAAAAACCGATGAATTACGACACTGATAAAAGTGAAATAATAATAAAAATAAAATATCTATTTCTTATAGACTAATGGAATGCAAAAATGAATTGAAGTAAAACAAAAAAAAAAGTGACAAAAACTATATAGTGATAAAGGCTAACAAAAAATATATAAAAAAATAAGATAAAATAAAAAATGCAACTTAGGTTATCGATAAGCCTTGCCAGAAGGCTTTTATCTGGTGGTTACTTTTGGTTCATTAGAGACCACCTAACAATGCAACGAATCCAACGAATCCGCCGATCAAGTAGCCAATAGTGACACTTCTGGACTCACCCTCGTTAACACTGGATTTGGTTTCAATAGACGCAGTTGTAGCTTCTCCACTAGAAGTAGATTCAGATTTGATTTCTGGAGTAACGGTAGTTTTATGACCAGATGATTCACCTCCGGCTGCGGTTGATTCACCTTCAGCAGCAGTGGATCCCCCTTCTTTAGCTGATGATTTGCCCTCACCACTGCTTCCAGATTCCTTAGCAGCACCTTCACCAGTGGCAGATGCCTTTCCACCTTCACCAGTAGCAGATGCTTTTTCACCTTCTCCGGTGGTTTTAGCTTCACCTTCACCTGTGGTTTTAGCTTCACCTTCGCCAGTGGCTTTAGCTTCACCTTCACCAGTAGCAGATGCTTTCTCACCTTCACCGGTGGATTTAGCTTCACCTTCGCCAGTGGCTTTAGCTTCACCTTCACCAGTAGCAGATGCTTTCTCACCTTCACCGGTGGATTTAGCTTCACCTTCGCCGCTCTTGCTTGCTTCCCCTTCAGCAGCACCAGTTGCTTCAGCCTTAGCAGCACCTTCTTCGGCAGTTGCACCAGCTAATTTACCACCTTGTGCAGTGTAGTCATTCCACCAATCTGGGGTCCAGTAATTGGTATTACTTGGGACCCACCAAATGGTCTCTGGAGCCCCATTGTGAGTGATAACTGTGACTGGGCCAGTGGTCTTAGCAGCTTCCCCTTCAGCAGCTTTGGTTGCTTCGCCTTCGGCCGCTTTGGTTGATTCCCCTTCAGCCTTGCTTGATTCTCCTGAACCACTGCCAGCTTCTGAACCACTACCAGCTTCAGAGACGCTTGATCCAGATTCAGAACCAGAAGAACCAGATTCCTCGGCAGCCAAACTGAGGGCGACTAAAGTTAAAACAATAATGGATTTATTAAATTGCATTGTAAGTTATAAAAAGTTTGAATTGTGTGGAATATAAAAATGATTGTTGTTGTTTTGTTTGATAATAATGAATTAGAAAAGCCACAATTGAGGAAAACTTCCCTCGTATTTATAATGGAAAAACTGTCTGTTAGCTAAAGGCTATTATCCGGACCCTGATGTTTTGTTTAATAATAATTGGCCGCACATTGTAAAAATAGAAATAGAAATGAGTGTATGTTGCGTATTATGCGTATTGCGCAAGGGGCACAATTCCCGTAAATCAGTTTTATGTTTTATGTATGTTAGAGAATTGTCTGTTGTGCCTTACCAATACGATCGAAAATACCACGCAAAATTAATACGCCAAGAATAATACACTGTACAAGAAAGCGGTAAGCCATTGCAAATCTTTCAAATGAGGTCCAACGTGGTATCTATTCGTGTGACAAACATAAAGCTAGCAAAAATAACATCATCTTACAAGCTAAATGGGAATTTTTTTTTTCTTTATACATCCTTTATTAAAATCAAAAAGTGAGGCGAAAACAATTAAATCTATTTGGTGCAAATAAAATGAATGACTGTAACAACAACAAAAAGATTCATAAAAAAATGCAAGTCATAAAACAAACAGAAAAAGGGATAGAAAAAATAAAAATAGAAGACTGGCAAGGTATAATACTTGCCAAGAGAGAAATACAACCCAACGCCCTTTGATCGTATGAGATTAGCGTCAAATCTGTAACAAAATACCATTTTCCACACAGAGTAGCAAATGTCAGTTTGGCTTTGGTATTTCGATTTCCATTTTGATTTAACCCACTCGTTCAACGTTGATGATACCCTCGCCCAACAGCTTAAAAATTTTTAGTAGTTCCCCAGATTCATGGACCGATTTCAATTGTCTTGCGTTACCAATTGGTTTACCGGCAATTACAATCCCTGGTAAAATATTTTCGTCTGGCTTCAATTCAGGTAAACTGAAAATGTTGGTGTCAGCAGTTTTACTATTGCCAATAGTCTTTGCAGAGGTTGCACCGTTGTTAACTTTATGATACAATTCATTGATATATATTGCCAATTCTTTGAAATGAGGATGACGATCTAACGACACAAATGATGGCACGGGAGTGATTTGATAATGTTGACCCAAAGTTTTCATTAATTCTGAACTTTGAACAGAATAGTCAGTGTTGCTGTTATCCAAGGAAATTTTCTTGTTGTCCCAGGTAAATACAACCACCGGACTTAAAGTAACAATTGCCTTGAACTCTGCACCAGCATCGAATTTTGATTTTGCTGAATAATCATGATACACATTGTCGTCGTAATCCATTTTATCGTCCTTTCTGCTATTACTCGTGGTTTCTTTATTGTCTGTCTTTGCTAATTCTTTATCAGAGTCAATTTTAGTGTTTGGCACATTCAAGGTAATTGATGAATCACTGGTGATTAATTTCTTTCCGCTAGAACTTATCGAAGTGTCCTTTGTTAATTTAGCCAACTGATTTGTCGATTGGCTCATACTGTTGCCATTCCTTATATCGATGCCATTGATGCTATTATTGAAATTTGGGATAATTAAGTTAAAATAATACAACCCAGATAATATTAATAATACACTAGCAAGGGTTAGACCGACGGTTCTTATTGATGAACCAACATGATGATTATGATACTTTGCATGTTTTTTCCCATTTTTTTCAACGTCAATATCGAACATTGATTCTGACATTGGTTAGAAGAAGGCGAAAGACGAGAGATAGAAAAAAAATAGACAAGTGGAAAATAAAAACGCGAGAGGTATAAATTACTCTATAAATTTCAAGGAAATAAATTAATAACTAATCAGTTTAAATCATCAAATTTTGCTCCACACTTAAAGATGAAATTAAGATATAAATCAGTGATTAGATAATGGGGAAATGGGGGAAATGTGAAATATGTGATTAATTTATTTGTTCTATTTGAAAGAAATAAAGAGAGCCAGGTAGGACGCATCAGTAAGTCAATATTTTAAAGTGAATTGATGATTGGGGGAGGGGGGGGGGGAGAAACAACACCAGGCCAACGACAGGGTGACAGTAATTACTGCCACTTCTGACAAGCCACTTCTGGTCATGTGAGACTCCACACCAGGGGTCGATAACCTCATGCAACAACAGCATATAAACTCTCATTATACAGAATATTGGCGATTTCCAACACCTTTATGTAACAATAAACAATAAAAGTCGCTGACTGACAGTTGCTGTTATTTCTGCAGAACGGCGAAAACGAGTGCGATTGTATTTTTCACCTGAGGCAAGAACCAGACCAATCAATGCTTGCCATCATTCAAAGATATCCAATACAATTGGTTTACGCAACAACATGCATCACCATTGGTATGGTACTGGCTAACATAATCTATCGTCTATTGCTTAATTTAATTCAATTTCTGCTATGATACATAAATGATCGCTACCATATTTGCCAGCTTGGGGCAACCCCAAATCACCCAATTCTTTGGCTCCTGGTAGTCTCAACAATTTTCTGACTTTAACCGGCGGCACCTGCTGATCTTCATTAACGACGGAGAAGATATAATCAAGACATCCTCTCCATGTATGCGCCCAGTTCGTATAGATAGGCTCATCATATTTTGTGTTTTCCGGATGCAATTTATTGTAGTGTAATCCATACAATGATATTGCTTTCAATTCAATTGAATCATGCAATTTAATCATATTATCAATCGCCACCGCCAATTCTTGATCACTCACGACAGGAGTCTCTTTTAATAACCCCTGGTCGATCACTTTCGCCATGTCTACTACTGCGTCCTTTAGCACTCTCATAGACTCCGGAGTCTCTGGCTTCTTGCAAATTCTAAGGTATGGGGAATCTTCAGGCATCGAATTGAAATCGCCACAGAAAAATTTGGGCCAATGGGAAATAGCCTGTGATTCACTGAATTGTTTCAACTGTTCTAACACTATATAAGTTTGTCTAGTTCTTTCAAATGTCCCCTCTGAGCGCCAAAATAAGTGGGTAGTACCTACAACAATACCCTCGCTGCTGTTGGCAAACTGCAATTTTGCAATAATCCCAACATTGGTAGTGGCAACCACTGATTTGACGTCCCCTGTCATAATTGAGTCGTAATCAAAACATAGCTTCTCTTCACATTTCGCAAACATTTCCTGTCTATATATGATGGCCACCCCATGGCCCTTGGTGGTTCCATATCTATAAAATTCACAATAATATTTCAAACGGTTAAATTGTGGGTGCCAGAATTTCTGATATTGATCATAGTCAACTTCCTGTAAACACAAAACATCACAATTGTAATATTCCATCTCACTTAACAACACTTTTGATCTATTATGCCATTTTAAGGCGTTTCCCGATGTTGGGAATAGCGTTCGTCTAACCAATGATTGTGCGAGTATGTTATAACTCATAATCTTGACCTTGCGATTGGCTGTCTCATTGTCGTCAACTATAAACCAGTCTCTCTTAGTGAACCTCAAATGGGGCGGTATCTCTGTCATTTTCCAATACTCTTGATTTGAATTCTGGGAATCTATCGCCTTTTTATAGTAGTGGTGCCCAGATCAGCAGTTAAACTCGACGCGCGCGTTTCAGTCACATGATAAGCACCCCTTACTTTTTCGGTTGTGGTCCTCCTCGCAAAATTGACCAGCAAAGAAAATTTTTTTTTCTTTGCTGGTGGTTTTTGTTTGGCAATAGGTAAGCAAAAAAAAAAAATACAGTGTTAGACAAAGCCTAATACTATTATTGCTTATCCCTACTTTAAAATAATAAGGCATACACACACTACGTTAGTCGCTACCATTCAGACCTCACACATACTGAAAATCTTCATTCAGAACATTGGTCATAGAAAATTTCAAAAACAATTATAATGTCATTTCCCAAACATCAAATTGTTGAGTGTCTTGAAAACACCCTTAATCCAAATTCGTCAATTCGGCAACAGGCTGAACAATCATTAATTGATAATTTAAATCAACCGCAGTTTTTAAATTTTCTATTATATCTATCAATTGATAATGAAGTTTCACCGGCAATAAGATTAAGTTCAATTGTGTTCGTTAAAAATTCAATTAATAGATATTGGCTAAAGAGAAACCAGCAGACTTCAAAGCAAATTGCTAATATTCAAATTAATAATGATGACAAAAAATTGGTTAAGTCAAATTTAATAACGGTTTTAACTAAGGCATTGGCTAGTGGCGGACCACAATCGCCAGCCATTATAAATAACTTGAATTCAATTATTCAGCTGCTTTTAAATTCAGGTGTTAATGATAACAATAATTATGGTAACGAATTATTATCAATAATTGAATCTTTGATGGGCAACGAAGAAAATTTATTGGCTTCCTTGTTGATATTGTATGAATTCACTAAATATTATCGTTGGTCAATTCTCGGATTCAACATTTCATTATCTTCAAATTTAAATAAAATTGATCAAATTAACGATTCAATATTATTGATGAATAAATTAATCAATTCAATTTTTCCAAATTTATTGCAATTATCAAATTCAATTGTGGAATCATTGGCTAGCACTGGCAATTTGCTAGATCCCCAACACGACTCAAAGTTTCATTTGCTATATTTGATCTTGAAAATTTTTAAATTTGTTAGTTATAACGATTTACCGGAATTTTTCTTGATTGATAATAAAATTGATGAATGGATTAAATTAAATTTATTAGTGTTGACAAAATTCCAATATCCAATAAACTATGTCGGTGACAATAACACCTCGAGATTGAAAAATTTCAGAATCAAATGTCAGAAGTGGTCTATTGCAAATATTGTTCGAATCTTTGTTAAATATGGTGGGGCGAATAATGGCCAGCTTGATGTTAACAGATTTGATATTAATGTTGAAAAACATGAAAATGATTTGAGACGATATCAGCAATATTTTCAAACTTTAGTCTTGAATCAATTATTTCAAAATTTTTTTGTCACGATAGATCAATGGCATAATGGCAAAAATCAATTATTTGATGAATCTTTATTCCATTTGATTAAATTTTTCAATTATTCTTTGAATAACCCTGACATTTTCCAGAATCATTTACAATCAAATTTAAATTCATTAATTCAATATTTAATATTCCCATCAGTTATCATCTCCAAAGACAACATCTCATCATTTTATGAAGATGATGAAGAATTTTTCAGAAAATATTATGATTTAAATAATGATAATAATCGTCCTGATACTGCATCAATTAATTTTCTTTATAAACTATCAAATAAATATTTTGATTTAATTATTGGTTGGCTATTTGAGTTCTTGAACAAAATTTTTTTGAGAAGAAATGAACAGAGAAATGACTTAGCTGTGGCACTTGAAACTGAAGCTGCCCTAAGGGTTATTGGAATTTTATCATATCCTTTACAAACTAAAGATTCATCGCCAGTGGCTAATCAAATCGATCAATTAATTCAATCGTATATTTTGCCGGAAGTTTTTGATCACCAATATTTATTTTTAACCACTAGAGCGTTGGAAAGCATTGCCACTTTCAATTATAAATTTCAAGATATGTCAGTTTTAAGTAGGACCTTTGAAGGCATTATTGGGTTAGTTGATATCGGAGAAGGTCAGACCCAGCATGATGATTCATTTTTAATTCAAGTTGAAGCACTTGATGCGATCAGATCATTACTTAATAATGAAGATATTATTAATTATTTACGATCAAGAATTAACAAAATTGTCTCAAAGTTATTACAATTGATCTCTGAATATGAAATTGATTTTTTAACTACAATTTTGGAAGAATTTATTTCATGTTTTGCAAGTGATTTGAAACCATTTGCTAATGAGCTATCATTGAAATTAACTTCACAATTTTTAAAATTATCTCAAGAATTGTTGGAAATTTTGACTGGCAAGAATAATGGGGGCAACGATAACATGGAAAATTTGGTTAGCATTACTGCTGCCGAAGATGAAAAAGAGGCACAATGTATTGGAGTTATTAATAATTTATCAGTTATGATTGAATCGATGTCGAATGAAAAATTATTATTGACAAAATTTTCAATGAATTTTGATGCATGCATTAAATTTGTTGTTTGTAATTCAATGATTGGATTATTGGAAGAAGTTTTAAATTTGCAAACTTTGTTGTTGAAAAATTTATTTAGAATTACAAGGTCGGTGCAAAATAATTTTGATTATATTTTGGAAAATTTTAATAATGTTGGATTTGAAGAATTTTTTGATTATTTTAATAATTTCTTTGAATTGTTTATTGTGATAAATTATAATTATAAATTATTATGGGAAGAGGAGTTTAATAAACAAATTGGTCATGAATTAGCCAAGGGTAATAACGGTGACGTTAGTGAAATTGATAATGAATTGAAGAATGTGCTTGAAGTTGTTAAATTTAGATTAGATGATGATTCAAGAATTTTAGGGATGATCAAATTAAATATTCAAATTTTGAATAACGCGATAATGGATTCTAACCTAAGAAATATTAATGGAGTTTTCACAATTTTTGAAGATATAATTTTGAGTGCTCATAATTGTTATTTAAGAAGCGGTCAATTTTTTGAATTTAAAAATGATGAAGTTAATCTTGGTGAGACTCAAGTTATTCAATCAATTTTAGATGTTGTATTGAATGCATTTGTTAATTCAATTTATGTTAATTTAGAAGAGATCATCTTGTTGACTGATGAAGATGCTGATTTAAGTTTTATTGACATTGATATTGTTTATTTGATTAATAATTTTATTAAATTATTGTTTACGATTTTTAATTATAGACCAATTGCATGCATGCAGATTGTTAACAATTTTAACAAAATTGATAATTTAATTGATATCTTGAATAAGATTGAGAACACCAATAATCAACGGCAACAAAAGGAGCCAGAAGCGGTCCAAGGGAACTTGAAATTTTTTGAAGTTTTAAATAAATTATGGTTGACTATCAATCCAAATAATTCATTTAAAAAAATGAATAAATTAAATAAATATGGGGTGAAATTACAAATATTGGCTTCGCTAAAACTCATAAAAAACCAAGATACCATTAAGACCATGGCAGGATCGAATGAATATTGGATTAATATTTGGTTTAAAAAATTGAATATTAAATTATTAGAATTAGTTTCCCTGATTCCAAACTTAACGGATGACTCCAGCAAACAGATCCTGCAGGTTAACAATAATCCAGTCTTTGAAGATTCTGATGACGAAGGGTTTTTACTTGATGACGAATATGAAGATATTGATTCATTCAATTACAATGAATCATTACGATTTAAGTTACTTGGGGTGGCCACAGGGCAATTTAAATTAGTTGATGAATTTAAGGGAGTTTTCAGCACCCCTGATGACGATGTCATGGGGTATGTTAATCAAAAGGGGTTGACCGGGGGTATTGATGAAGCAATTAAGATGGAATTACTTTAGAGCATCCTTTCCTATAAATCTAATATCTCATTTAATTTTTCTTTTTTTGTAGGCGCATCTTCGATGTTGAGTTCGTGCGGCATTGGGGGTGCCAAACACCCCTACTTTTAGCAGCATCTTCAAATCTAAAAAAAAAATTTCTCTCTTCGGTATTATATATGTATACATAACCAATCAATAGTTATAATGGCCCTCTTGGTTAGGTCAAAAGAATATGATGGGGCGGCTCCGGGGGAAGACGGCAAAGTTTATATCTCCTACAATAATGTCCACCAATTATGTCAAGAATCCGCATCAGCGATCCAGCAGTTCAACCCAGACTTGATAATCGCGATTGGAGGCGGTGGGTTCATCCCAGCACGGATGCTTCGATCATTCTTGAAACAACCAGGCAAGCCAACTACTCGAGTCTACGCTATCATCTTATCGCTATATGAAGACTTGAAATCGGTCTCCACGGAGAAGGAAACCGTGGGTGTTGAAGTGGTGAGAACCCAATGGATCGACTATGAGAAGAGTAGGGTTGATTTGTGCGGGAAAAAAGTGTTGATAGTCGACGAGGTCGACGATACTAGAACAACATTACATTACGCTATTAGTGAATTGCAAAAAGATTTGCAAGAACAGGCAAAGGCTAAGCGGGTTGATAGCAGTGAAACTAAGTTTGGTGTATTCGTGTTACACGACAAGATTAAGCCAAAAAAGGCAGAGATTCCTGATGGGGTCACTTATTTTGCAGCTAGAAAGATTCCTGATTATTGGATTGCTTATCCGTGGGAATCTATCGATATTGTCACTCACACAAAAAGGGCAGTTGAGCAAGGTAATGATGTGTTTTTGCCATAGGCGAATGCAATTAGTTAGCTAATACACGAAATAAGCATTGTCCCTAACTTGGCTATTTCCATTCCAAATAAATTAGACTGTTTTTATGCAGTTACCTCAGGTCTGGCTCAGGGCACCAGGGGTAAGCGTAGGACACTACAGGGCCAAAAAAGCAGATATATCCATGTCAAAGTTTGGTTGTTCCTGGATCTATTGGATGATCTGAAAATCAAACATAGGAGACAAAACTGATGGTTTAATATAATCAAAAATAAACCTTGTCGCAACTATTGTCCCATTCTTGTTAGCTACTCCTAATGGTTATCTTACGAGTACAAGTAAAATGAAAACATCACGTCTTCTTGTTTTATGATCACCACTGCTGCGATTGTGGATCGCCATAATTGGCAACCCAACCAAGAAAATCACCTGGATATTGCGGGTCAATTGGGACATCTTTTCTTCCTCTTCCTCTTGAGAAGTTCAATTTTTTCTGACAACCCTTAGTTGAATCCCTGGAGGGCCACAATAATATATTGTTTGTTTCGATTACCAAGCTCTAACATGAAAAAAAAAAAAAAAAAAAAAAAAAAAACAGAATACCCTTTTCTTGGTTCTTGTTCTCGATTTTGGTCAAAAATTTTTTTTTTGACTCTCAGTTGGCCAGGATGGTACCTTGCATAAATACATAAGCAAATTGCCAAACTAGGATATTTCTCCCCTAGCCAGGATCATCATAAATTACCAGCATATTTTCTCCTGACGATCATTGCTACATTTTATAATCCTGGCTGTTTTATTTTTCTCCCAATATAGTAAACTAATTGAATTGTTCCTGAATAGCCAGGAAGGCCAACACTTACAGTGACCAGCTTTTATAACTTCACATTTATATTATTGACCGATTGATTTTTTTCTCTTTGTTTATTGTTAAGTGTATGCATTGAAAATCTAGAATTCAAGGAAAATAAAAATGAAAAATAATAGTGTAAAAAACGATTAATATTATTAAACAAAACTAGAAGAAAAAGAAAATAAGACAAAATAAAACAAACTTGTAAAAAAAATGTAGTATGTGTATCGGATTCACCAAATCAACGCTTTAATCTTCATCTTTTTAGTACTTAACTGCTCTTTCAATTTTAAATTTCTCATTCTTTCGGCAGTTTTCCCATTTAAATTACTGTGAGTCTTATAATGTTGCATACAATTATCATGACGAGCAAATCTCGCTCCACATCCAGGAAATGGACAAACGTGTTTTCTTTCTCCAGTATGAATTCTAGAATGTCTGGAGACATGCCCACTGGTCTTGAATTTCCTACCACAGGTCTTACATTGATATTTTCTTTCTTCTTCAGGGGAAGAACTGAATTTAATCGTAGATGTGTAATTAGCAATTGTTGACGAGAATGTGCTACTGTTAGGGCTATCAATGTTGCCATTGTTGATAACGGTAGCTTTGAAATTCTCGCCAGACCTGCTTGACCGCTTAGAATGTTTTGAGTCTTGTGAATACTTGCTGGCTCTAGTGGAACTATCATGGAAAATTATTTGTTGTTGTGCTGGTGGCTGTAGTTGCCGTTGAGGTTGATGCGATCGTTGTGATTGTTGATATTCTTGAATGAAGGTTCCCTGGGATGGGATTTGAAAATATTGACCACCAGTTGAAGGTAAAGAATAACTATTGTTAGGGTTGTTGGTATTGATAGTACTGCTGTATAAACTACCGTTAGTAGTGCAACTATTGTTAGTTGAATGTAAACTTGAACCACAATTTTCACTAACAATATCACTTAATTGTCGACTATGATTACTACTTGGGTTTTGATACATTGGTTGAGGCGGGACCATCCCCCCTGGTAGTAACGGTAAAGGTCGGTCGAATCTCAGTGGCTCATGATAAGTTTGATTATTATTACCTCCTTCTCCTGATTCACTCTCGTTATAACTATTATATTCTGGTATCGAACAAATATATGCTTTTTCATGATTATTAATCGATAATTTGTCAATCGAAGTTTGTAATGATGAGGTGGTTAAATATGACATTCTTTTAGTAGTAGACTGTGGATTGCTAAAAGTTGATGAAGTTGTCGATAAAATACTTTGATGTCGATCCTTGTGGTTGTTAGCAGTTGACGTAGTTGAATATCTTGGTGGAGTAGAAGTATAGTTGTTATTCTTGTTATTGCTGCTATTGGCAAACGACATCGAGTCTATCGACGGCAATCTAATTAGTGATTCGTTTGGTGAAGGAGGAAGGCCATCAAGGACTTCTTTAATAGTAGGCTCATTATTATTGTTATGCTTCTTTGTTGGCTTGCTGCTGGTTTCTATTTTGGAATATCTTGGATACTTGATTCCAGGATTTGAATATAATACAGGTGGAATTCGTGTTGTACCGTATGGTTTCATCGATGAAGAAATTCTTCTCAAATCTTCATCATTATCAAAACTACCATCATGGTTCACTATCATATCTTCATTTGATTTTTTTTTACCTGAACTTCTCCCTGAGCTCCTTTTCAGTTCATTGCTTTCTTGCTGGCTATGATGAGAGTGGCTATGACTATGACGATGATGATGATGGTGATGGTGATGGTGATGGTGATTATGATTATGGTGATGGTTCGGTGGTGGTTCGTCCCATTCACACTTTATTGGCTCAACGTCTAGTTTCTCTGGGGATTTCATATAGATAGGACTCTGGAGGTGGCTTGAATTTGAGGAGGCTCCCTGCTGCTGCTGCTGCTGCTGCTGCTGCTGATACGGATTATGATTACGATAATGCTTATACTGCTGAAACACTGGATTTTCATTGGGGAGAAAAGATGATGGCGATTTGAAATAATCACCAGTCGGAGAGAAATGAACGTTTGTAGAATTTAACAAACTCGGATGATATTTGTTAGCATTTGGTGACATTAGTGGGTACTTGTCATCCCCATTTTCGCTGTTGTAGCTACTGGGGTTAGTATTATTACCATTAACCCGTGGGTCAAGTGATCTCTTTGGTTTATAATTATAGGGATTCATCGTTATCTATGCTATCGCTATTATTTATCATCTAGTCAAGTTTTCTAGCGGTTGTTCTGAATGAATATATTTTTTGAATGTGATAATGACACACGGTGGTTATTGGATTGGTCCCGCAATCTAATAATGATCAGCAACTGATGTTCTTAATTTCGACTTCAAACAGAATGGCCCTCAATCCAAGATCCATAAAATGATTCGACTAAATTGATACGAAATATGAGCTATTGCCACTATCTTTTCTTGTTGACGATTATATCTTTTGGTTAGAACTATTTTTTTTATTTCTATATTTTTTACTTTTTTTTTTTTTTATTTTATTTTATTTTTTTTTTTGTAAAAAGGGTCTTATGGGCCGGCGGTCAGTTTTAAATTATGAATGAATGAGATCAGAGATACAACAAAATAAAAAATGTACAGTTAGAATTTGATGTAAGAGAAAAAAAATAAAGCAAGTCCCAAAAGCTAAAAAAATATGCCCAGACCGGCAATAATTTAAGGGGAAAAAATAACAAGCACAGGAAAACAATGAAAATAAAAATAAAAATAAAATAAAAAAAAAAAAAAGAAATGCTAATTAGAAAATTAATTACAATTTAGAATTAGAAATTAATTTAAAATTAGTTTGTGTATTCAAAAAATAATAAAAATTAAAAATAAATGAACAAAAAAAAAAAAACAAGCAAGAAGTCAGCTGAAATGAAAATGAAAATGGGAAGCGAATCAGATTTGCAAGTTTGGGGGAATGTCAAACCAAATCTATAAAAATAGAAAAGAATTGTTAAAGGTGCCTGGCTGCCTACCTACCTACCAAGAAAAAAACGAAAATAAAATCTTAAAATATAAATACCAAAAAAAAGAGAGTTCTAAACAATACAATGAATTTATTGTTTTACAAGCAAACCTCTTGAAAGTTTAATCGAATAATTAGGAATTAACAATAAAAAAACGCCTACCCTAGACTAAAGGACGGTGGATGGGACATAATATTTGATTAACTTCTGCTTGTTCTCATTTTCTGCTTCTGCTTCTGCTTCTAATTATCCTGCCGCTCTTGCTGCTGCTGCTGCTGCTGCTGCTGCAATCACCACTATATTATCTATGATTTAGTAATCACTAATCACTTAATCTACTCTTCATTTTTTGTAATTATATTTCCTTTATCATTTTAGTTTAGCTGGTGCTGTCTTTTTTTTTTTTTTTTTTTTTGGTTCGGGTTTCAGTGCGAATTATATATAGTATGGCAGGTCGATATGGAATATTTCCAAGTCAATTGATAGCGGGACGGCCCACCCTCGCTGTCCCGTCATTTATCCTGCGTGGCATGCTGCGGGATGCTGTACAATGCACGGTTTCTGGCGTTATGCATGCATTAATGTCGCCCACTGCACAATTTTAATGCATTAGAATAAAAACGCAAAAAAAACCAAAAACCCAAAAAAATAAAAATAAAAAACAAAAAAAAAAGAAAAGTTGCTACAAATGACAATCAAGATGAATTTGGGCGGGCCTCCACACAAAACTGTTACACCAACAACAGCTGCAACAACAACAACCCCCATCAAAGCCACCCACGTAATCGTCCACCCACCGTACCCCTAACCGTAACCGTAACTGTAACCCGCCCATATACTCGTAAATTGCAATGCAAACGCAAACAAAAACACGGCCTAATCTCATTTTTTTTATATCCCATTCTTGTATGTTCTCCAACCAGTCGAGTTATTTAGCCAAGTTATTTAACCACCATCAATAATTGTCCAATCGTCAATTATACCGTAGAATATTTCTTTCTTTCTTTCTTTCTTTCTTTCTTTCTTTCATATATCGCTTCTATATCATCATCATTATCATTATCATTATCATTATCATCATCAGCACTAGCAATATCCTCGTCATAATCGTCATCATCATCATCAAGCATCCTGCTACTTCCGTTCAATTCTCGCTAGTCTCATTTTCCCGCTTGCTAGTTAGTTTGCAAGCTTCTTTTTGGTTTAAATCGAAGCGACGTAATAGTGCTTGCCGATTTCAATGTAGGGCCGATCTCGTCTTGTGTCGTATACTCTGATTCCTAGCGACTCATTTGAGATTTCCTCTTGTAAGCCAATAATAAAAACCCATTCATTGTCATTTATCGCACTGTAATTAGCAGCCATCCATCAATTTCTTTTTATGTTTCTTTCTTTTTCTCTTGGTGGGTTCTGTCGATTCCGTGGGGGCTTTTTTTTTTCGTTCTTGGTGGATTTGATGATAACAACGCGTATCCTTAAATAATTCTGATATTTTCCGACGCGACAGAGCTGTTTTTTTTTGCAATGGCGCATGGCACCGCATGCAACTTGGCTAAAGCAACCGTCCATCAATCAATCGTTAATCAATCCTTTTTCTTTTTCGACACCAGATTGTCAATTTGTTTCTTCTTGGCTTTTCATCGCTTTCTCTGGGCAGTTCCTTAATCTCTACTATCATTATTACTATATTATTTATTAATTCCCATTCCCTCTCACGCCTAATTCTAGTTCTAAATATTTTCATTTTTTTTTTACGGGAAAAACGGTCCCTGCTGCGGTATTCTGCTACCGTCAATAGTATCTTGCATCTGCAGATGGTTGCAATTTTAATTAGAATTTATTTCAAACAATTCATTGTGAAGGTTCCAACTAAAACTGGTAGCTAGTATTTTTTTCTTTTTTAATTGAACTCTTATTGTTTCAAGAGAATTGCAAGATTGAACTAGTGAAACTCAATCCAAACTAGTGGCAACCAATAACAAACAAATAAACTACCAAACAAACAAACAAAACAAACAAGCCATAATGGTGTTAGTGATAATAGTAGCAGCTGGGTTTAATATTAGTTATTAACAACAAGATTCTCCATAATGCGAGTATTAGCTTTACCTATAGTATGTGCCGCAAACAATAGACAGCCATCCAAATGCACAATTCCTTGAATTACACAACTAATTCAGAACATGCTACAGGTCAGATTTTTTAACCTCGGTTTACCCATCTTGCCAACTCCGGAATTATCATACGTATCGCTATTGTATGACTTCTTCTTCCCTAAATTATTCCTGACGAGCTGTTGTTACTGAATGGACCATTGTCATGTTCTGATTCTGATTCTGATTCTGATCGCCGAGAATATCTGACTACGAATGCTTCTTCTAAAATACTGGAATGAAATCCAACCGCCAATCAGCAATTATTAACCCTGTTTAAAACAACAAGCCATCAAATATGAGATCTCATCGGATATGAAGAATAACAGACAACGATACACTACTTGATTAGCCTCATAGGTAGCTAAACTTACTAAATATTATTTTTTTTTAAACAACCATGATGATTTTTTCTGATAACTTTTTTGCCTGGTTTGCATCGCGCTTACCTAGTTAAGTTAGCATTTGACCTAAAACAAGCTGAAACCTACAAGAGAAAACCAAATTGACACTGTTTATTCTCATACTTATTGTCATTTGGGCTTTGTATTTATTTTTTATGATTTGAAAACTGGGCTCGGGCCTTCGGGGAAACCAAAAGCCACTGGCATCAGCCTCACCCTACCTGTCTAATCCTTTCTTCACTGTCATGAAGCAGAAATCATTGACTCCTGGCTAATCATATTGATCTCACATTACAACAAAAAACGATGAAACATACTGTGAAATGAAATGTCCCAGGTAATTACGATGATTGACGTATGCGTAGTATATATTAAAATTCATTTCTTTTTAATTACCAGATCTAGCAGGTTAATTTCAGATTGACCTCGAGACATCTATTATTGTTGCTGTTGCTTTTCTTTTTTACATGGCCATTTAAAGCTAATTACCCAAACTTAACCTAATCCTTGGGGTTACAAACGCATCCTAGAGGCTACAGTCTCTGGTATGTGAAATGCTTGCCGATCAGCCAGGGGAGTCATGAATTACTAAAATATTCATGAACCTAATTGGGAATATCAATACCCTTTCGGTAGCAGTACCACAGTGAGATTAATTGTAAAAAACGACAATAATCAACGCATGAATAAATAAACAAATGAATCAATGAATCGATAAATCAATAAGTGAATGAATATTATAGTTAATTCTTTGTTTCAGTATTCCTGAAAACATTCTACTGCAAAGCTTAATCGTGCAAGACAAACAAAAACAGGTTGTGCCATAAATTCTCATATGCTCCCTACCCCAAATACCCAATATATTATACCTCATTCCATTCCATTGGATCTCTAAGGCACATTCCCCTTCCCTTTGATACAATGATACACATGGAATTCATAATTCCTTTTTCTCAAGTTTAAAGTGGTAGCTTGGTTTCCTATTTTCTATAGGGGCGCGTAGGGCCATTTTCTAATGACTTGACTTTATCATATCACAATTTCTAGTGCTATTGGCCATCCAACAAAGAAAAGAAACTTGATTCTATGCGTAATCAACTACAAAAAAGTCAATTGACTTAATCTGATTATAGCGGTTCAAAAAATCAATCAAGATCAACCATCAATCAAATCGAATGATTTCTTTTCTCACGCGAAGTCAACATTTTCTGTCGCAAACGTTGCAACCAAATTGCACCTCACTTATCGATAAATAAAATTAAAACAAAAAAAAAAAATTTAAAAAGTGGCCTATTCGTTTTATGAACTCATCACTTTGATATTCATTTCTTGAATACTGTAAATTTAATAGTCAACCTAACCCAGATTCCCCTCCGTCATTGCTGATCCTTCGTTGGCTCTGGGCTGAATGCACTCTGGAAAAAAGTTCCTGCGCGAAAAATTTAGAGTTGGGAATAAGAAGAAAAAAATTTTTATCAACTCACTATAACACAAAATAACTTATGTGTGGGATCCTATTTGAGTGCAGACCAGGTTTAACTTCATTGAATCAGTGTTCATATGAATTCATAGATGAGAAGAAAATTGCTGATATAATTGACCAGGATTTTGCCAATGATTTGCGCGGCAACCAGCCGAACAACAATAATGTATCGCTTGATCAATGCTTCACCAATATTTCACCGGAGTTTCATCAATTAGTACCGAAAATTCTATCACGAGGACCTAATTATGGATCATTCCACTCAATCAACTATGGCCAATATGTGCTACAAATCTTCAGTTCAATCTTATCTTTACGATCACCATTCACGAAACAGCCCAGAGTTTCCAAGAATTTCATACTACAATTCAATGGAGAGTTGTACAATCGAGTGAATTCAAATGACACCGTTTTCTTTGAAACTGCCCTAGCCGGCTGTGCTTCCATTGGTGATTGTCTTCCATCGATTCTTCGACAATTTGATGGCGAATTTGCATTCACCGTTTACGATAAATCTCAACATGTCGTTTACTTTGGTAGAGACGCAATTGGTAAACGATCACTATTATACAGGATAAATGATGAAGGTTCATTCATTGTTAGTTCAGTATGTTCTGATGAACCAGGGTGGATTGATTGTGTGGGGAACGTTGTGTATAAATTTGATATAAATCAACGGGAAGTTGTCGAGGTTTTTAAGATAAGAGAATCTTGGAATGTCAATAATACGATAGCTGAATCTGCTTCATATGAATCATACCTTGATAAATTTGCGGATACTTTACAAGAATCGGTGAGGTTACGAATTGATACCATTCATCCATTGCATGATTTTGAAAATATCAATTCAAATGTCTACATCCCTCCACACAATTTGACTTGCCTACAAGATAAATTAGCGAATGCCACGTTCACAAATTCGAAGTTTGCTATTCTTTTCTCTGGTGGCATTGATTGTACATTAATTGCTGCATTGGCAGCTATGCTGTCACCTCCAAAGACGAGCATTGACTTACTTAACGTTTCCTTTGAGAACAAGAGAACAAACACAAAGTATTCAGAGACTCCAGATCGGAAATTGGGGGTTAGATCATGGAAAGGATTATGTCAGCGATTTCCAGGTATAAATTTCAATTTTATTGAAGTTGACGTGCCCTATGAAGAGTATTTGTTGGGTAAGCAAAGAACTTTGAAGCTAATGTACCCACACAACACGGAGATGGATCTCTCGATAGCGATAGCTTTTTTCTTTGCTTCTAGAGGGTGGGGGAACAAAGCAAAGGAAAAAGTTTATTCGAATTGTAAAGTTTTGTTTAGTGGGTTAGGAGCAGATGAATTATTTGGTGGTTACTCAAGACATGATCGAGTGTTCACCGATTACATTAAATTGAAACAAGGTCCGACGGAATTGAATGATTCATTTGAACTTCTTCGAGTTGAGCTCAAACATGACATTTCAAATATTTGGCTGAGAAACCTAACCCGAGACGATAAAGTTATCGCCTCATGGGGGAAAGAATTGCGATACCCATTCTTATCTGATTCAGTAATCAAATATGTTTGTCAAGAAGTACCATTAAATTACAAAGTATGGCCCAATCGTGACGGTGAAAAAATCGCATTGGTTAAAAAATTTTTATTACGGAAACTTGCCATCAAATTGGAATTGGAATTTGTCAGTGAAGAACCAAAGAGAGCTATTCAATTTGGCGCCAAAAGTGCCAAAATGGAACCAGGCCAAGGAAGAGTTAAAGGGACGGACAAATTAAATTGACGTCTATCTCTTGGAATTGACGGATATCACGCACGGGTAACACTGCAAGTTCGCAATAAAAATTTTTTTTCGTTTATTGGTGATAGATCTCGATGGAATTTGCTAGAACATTCAAAATTGGCATTGCAGTGATCTGTGGAAAATTCTGGAATAACACATAATAACACTAGAATACGATATATATACATTATAATTTACGATAGAATTGAATGGAATTCTAAGAAGCACGAGCGAAACACGAGCGAATCACGAACGAAACACCCTAAACTTATTTTGTAATCGCTTTGCTGCTGAGATGGCATCATACAATATCAATAACGGCGGCAATAACACAGGGTACGGTCAGCTGAACAATAACAATAACAATAACAATAACAATAACGATGATCAAACTAACAATCAGCTAATACAATTGACATCACCTACACTTACTAATCAACAGTACTATGATTCATTATACAATAGCTTGCTAGATATGGACAATTCTGGGTCCCTTGATACCAACAGCAACCCAACAATAACAGCAACAACAGACGAGCTAAATCCTAAGGATTTTATAAGGAGAAATGAAAACAACGACAATGGGAATGCTGCTTTGATGAGCCAGCAACAACAGGCTAACTCTGACGAACCAAAGAAGGTTAGAGCAGCTTTTGTTCAGAAACTATGGTTAATGGTTAATGATGCCCAGAATTCTCAATATGTTCAATGGACTCCAGATGGAAAATCATTTAAAATACTTAATCGAGAGGCATTTATGAAACACACGTTACCTAAATATTATAAATTATCAAATTTTTCAAGTTTTGTTAGACAATTGAATATGTATGGATATCATAAGGTTCAAGATTTAAACCCAGGATCAATGAATTTTGCAGTTAATGGTGGGAATACTGATGAAGTTTGGCAATTTGAAAATCCTTTCTTCCTAAGAGATCGAGAAGATTTATTGGATAAAATTACAAGAAATAAAACTAAAAAGAACAAGAATGATATTGGAGGTAGTAACGATGAGCAATTGGATGTTAATTTAGTTGTTAATGAATTAAATAAAATTAAGCAAGCTCAACGAGATATTGGAAACGATTTCCAAAAAGTTCGCGATGATAATCGATTATTATGGCAAGAGATATATCACGCTAGGGAGAAATATAATAAGCAAAATGAAACGCTATCATCGATTTTAAGATTGATTGTTTCAGTTTTCCAAAATAAATCAAATTTAAATCCAAGAGAACTAGGCATTGATGGTTCTAATGCGTTGTTTAATGCTTTGCGAGATGTCACTGGTAATAAAGCCACTACAAATAATAATAATGTTAGCAATGATTTCAATTTCAATTCTCAAGATTATAATAATCCAAATAATATCATGAATAGTTCTCAGTTTAATAGACCTAGATTGCTTTTAGGTAATGGTGAACTGGTTTCACCAATAAACACCACCAATATTAATGATATTAATATTAATGATAAAACTCCATCGATTTATACTATAAATTCACCAGATCGACAACTGACTCCTTCGACAATTATCGAAGAATTGAATAATAATGGAAGGCATACCAGCGCTGTGAACCAACTTAATAATAATAATAATAATAATAATAATAATAATAATAATAATAATAATAATAATAATAATAATAATAATAATAATAATAATGAAATGACAAGCGATAATAACAATAATAAAAATGGTTATATATTACCTCCAACACCTGGCACCAATGACGTTATGAATTTCCTGACTATTCCGAAACTTAGCGAATTACTTGAACTGGATAACTTGTTAGATGAAGGTAACCAGGGAAATCATCTAGCTACGATTCCAAGTCCTGGAAGCACTGAATTAACCAGACGATCAAGTGGTGACATTGAAAGCATTCAAGACGCTATCAGCAAACAAGATCAGTCGATTAACAACTTAGCTGAGATTTTGAATAAATATGCGCCAAATTATGGTAGCAGTGAAAAGGATAGTAACTCATCAAATGATTTTAATGTTGATGAGTATTTGAATGGCAAGATGCCATCAAGTACTCCTGGGACTCCCTTGATTGGTAACGTACCTGAATTGCCAGGAGATGTTAGTGATAATAATAATGATAATGATAGTAATGGGAAAAGAGGAATTACAGAAGTTGATAACGATGACGATAATGATGATGATAAAAAATTGAAGAAACGACTGGCCTAGTCTTTTGTATGATTTCTGTGAATATATTAATACATTTTTATTTATGGGAGGAAATTGTAGCCAATCAGAGGCGAGTATTACTAATGCGACATACATCCTTTTTGTTCATCGGTGAGTTGATATTCGCGTGCCGCTAACCATCTCATGCAGAAAATCAGAGAAGAAAAAAAAAAAATTTTTCAACAAAATCAACTACCATCAGTAACTAACAACATTAGTTTAAGTCAGTCACCATGGTTGAGCATGATAAAATGAAAAATACGCGTATTGCGATTGTCTCTGAGGATAAGTGTAAACCAAAGAGATGTCGTCAAGAGTGTAAAAAAGGTTGTCCAGTGGTTAAGACTGGGAAATTATGTATTGAAGTTACACCAGCGTCGAAGATTGCATTTATTTCAGAAATTTTATGTATTGGTTGTGGTATTTGTGTTAAAAAATGTCCTTTTGATGCGATCACGATTATTAATTTACCTACTAATTTAGATAATGAAGTTACTCATCGATACTCTGCCAATTCTTTTAAGCTTCATCGATTACCAACTCCAAGACCCGGTCAAGTTTTGGGGTTAGTTGGTACTAATGGTATTGGTAAATCGACTGCTTTAAAAATTTTGGCTGGGAAGCAGAAGCCAAATTTGGGGAAATTTGATGATCCCCCAGACTGGGAAGATATTTTGAGACATTTTAGAGGATCTGAATTACAAAATTATTTTACTAAAGTCTTGGAAGATGATATTAAATGTATTATTAAACCTCAATATGTTGATAATATTCCAAGAGCTATTAAAGGTCCAAAACAAAAAGTTGGCGAATTAATAAATGATAGATTAGAAAAAGACAAGGATACTGCTAAATATATTTTGAATACTTTGGAATTAAAACATATTATGAAAAGAGATGTTAGCGCTTTATCTGGTGGGGAATTACAAAGATTTACTATTGCGTTAACTTGTGTTCAAGATGCTACTGTTTATATGTTTGATGAACCATCATCATATTTGGATGTTAAGCAAAGATTGAAAGCAGCAGAAATTATTCGTTCATTGTTGGATGCAACTACTTATTGTATTGTCGTTGAACATGATTTGTCAGTTTTGGATTATTTATCAGATTTTGTTTGTATATTGTATGGTGTTGCATCGGTTTATGGGGTTGTTACGTTACCATCATCTGTTAGGGAAGGTATTAATATCTTTTTGGATGGTCATTTACCTGCAGAAAATTTAAGATTTAGAACTGATTCTTTACAATTTAGACTTGTTGATGCTTCTGATAATTTCCAAGTTGATGCTAGTAGAAGATTTACCTATCCAGAAATGCATAAGACTCAGGGTGATTTTAAATTGAAAATTAATTCTGGGGAATTTACTGATTCTGAAATTATTGTTATGATGGGTGAAAATGGTACTGGTAAAACCACCTTTTGTAAATTGTTAGCTGGTGCTATCCCACCTGATGATGGTACCGATGTGCCAAAATTAAATATTTCTATGAAACCTCAAAAAATTGCACCAAAATTTACCGGTACTGTTAGACAATTATTTTTCAAAAAAATTAGAGCTAGTTTCTTACATCCACAATTTCAAACTGATGTTGTTAAACCTTTGAGAATTGATGATATTATTGATCAAGAAGTTCAACATTTGTCTGGTGGTGAATTGCAAAGAGTTGCTATTGTGTTAGCGTTAGGTAAAATTGCTGATATTTATTTGATTGATGAACCTTCTGCTTATTTGGATTCTGAACAACGTATTATTTGTTCTAAAGTCATTCGAAGATTTATTATTCATGCTAAAAAGACTGCATTTGTTGTTGAGCATGATTTTATTATGGCTACTTATCTTGCAGATAAAGTTATTGTATTTGAAGGTAAGCCTTCTGAAGACGCTTATGCTAATGAACCAGAGAGTTTATTGACTGGTTGTAACAAATTCTTGAAGAATTTGAATGTTACTTTTAGAAGAGATCCAAATTCTTTTAGACCAAGAATTAATAAATTGGATTCTCAAATGGATAGAGAACAAAAAGCAAGTGGTAACTATTTCTTTTTAGAAAATACTGGATTATAAGAACATAATTGATTCTAGTGGTGGTTGCTCTAAGTGGCTTGCTCTTGACTTCATTTACTTTGTCAATTATCTATATTCATATATTCTGCCGACTATGGGATAATTGAGAAAAAATACATGAACCATAGGAAGACGTGGTTGGTACCACCTACACTGCACGACATTATTTTCCTCTCTATCACTGCCTACCTTTAGTTTTTAATTATTATAGCTTAGTATGCTCCTTTTTGTTGAATTTATTATATGCGAGTCTTTTTTTTTTGAACCATTATTGTTGATCCGTTGGAAAGTAGTCGATCGATGTTACCGATATTAATTAAGATGAGTGGTGTATATCGCAAACAAATGTGGGTTTTCCCGAAGTATGCTGCGAGCGAGCCCTCGGCAAGTCCCTCTCAAAACTTGCCGAGCGAACACCAATCATTACGTAGCCTACGCGTACCCCAGACAACACCAAAAAAAAAAAAGTGTGGGAAAATATAAATTGCTCGATTCGCCATATTCCTTTGAAATTTTACTTTTCTCCAGTTTTCTTATTTCTTCAATTAAAAAAAAAAGGAATATAACGATTAAAAAAATGTCTGCCTTGGCTAAAAACTCCGCAACTGTTAAACTTAACAATGGTATCTCTATCCCAGCTATTGGGTTAGGTACTTTCAGATCAGCCGCTAATGAAGTTTACCAAGCAGTTATTGATGGGTTGAAAGCTGGTGTTAGGCACATTGATACTGCTTACGCTTACGGTAACGAAGAAGAAATTGGTCAAGCTTTGAAAGAAGCATTTGAACAAGGAATCGTTAAGCGTGAAGAATTATTCATAACTACTAAGATATGGGGTATTGACTACGCTAACCCAGAAAGTGCGTTGAAATTATCATTGAAAAAATTGGGTTTAGATTACGTTGATTTATACTTGATTCATTGGCCGGTTGCTTTAACCAAGAAACTAGATGATAAAGGAAACCCAATCTCTGTCTCATACTTGCCAAATGGTAAAAGAGATTTGGATAACTCCCAAAATTTTGTTAAGACTTGGACTTATTTCCAAGATTTGGTCACGAAAGGCTTGACTAAATCTATCGGGGTTTCTAACTTTTCAATTGCTAAATTAACTGAATTGTTGAATGCTCCAACTACTAAACTTGTCCCAGTTGTTAACCAAATTGAAGCTCACCCATTTTTACTTCAACAACAATTACTTGATTTCTGCAAGAAACATCACATTGTCGTTGAAGCTCATACTCCTTTGGGTGGTGCTGATGCTTCATTGTTATTGAAGAATGTTACTATTGAAAAATTAGCCGAAAAATACGGGGCTAGTGCTGCACAAATTTTGATCTCTTGGGCTTTATGGAGAGGTACCGTTGTCTTACCGAAATCAGTTAAAGCAAACAGAATCTATGACAACTTGTTCACCGTAGCTTTGAAAGATGAAGATGGAGAATTGATTAACAAAATTGGTGAAGGTAACCAGAAGAGATTGGTTAACCCAGATTGGTTTCCATTTATTTGCTTTGATGATGATGAAAAATACGGTATTAAAGGTGCTACTGGTTGGAAAAATCCAAACCCAACTAGTGCTTCCAAATAATTGAATAAATGGAAATCTAGTAGAAATTAATTACATATCAAATCATACAATTTTTCTTATTTTCTGCTAATATGTAGCCAACATATATTTTATTTAAACGTTTTGGTTAGTTTCAGGAATTGCTTATCCTTGCGATCACCTAATTTCTTGGAAATTGTAACTATTTGACTCCAGTCTGGCGAAAAGGAATCTAGTCGCAGCTATCCAAATACTGCATAGCGTTCGTTTCATATCGCCGGCCTATAGGAAACTTAAATTGCAAATCACAACCCTGATGAAATTCGTATAACTAAGTTTGATGAATAACCCAAGACATTCATTAATTCTGTTAATGAAAACTTCCTTGATAGATAGCTCAATTGGGTCTCGCTGTATGTATGACCCGATGGACACCTTGTGGTGGCGTATTCTGTCAATAATTCGTCAAAATCTTCATTAAAGACACCTTGTTTCACTAACTAATCAGCCATGTATGTTCTTTACCAATTTGCCCAATCTTTTCGCTGATTGCCCAAGTCTTATAATTCTGATATTGCGAACGTTGATGTTGTTAAGGCAACTCATAGCTGTAAAACATTGAATTAATAGTGCAAGGTGATGAAGAAGATCAAAGAAGATTAGAATTATTGGCTATCATTTTAGAGAACCATGAAGAAAAAGAAAAAAAATGATTCGAAAATTGGTTGGAGAATGACGCCTGAGCTTATCATTTATACTCTAAAATTTCGGATAGAACCAAAATTGCTGCCACCAGATCGGTCACATTAGAGAAGAACACTGGTTTAAATGGTTCTCATTATAAAACAGCCGTTAGCCATTGCCATTTTCCACCTTGGATACGTTTTGACCCAACTTTTTTAATATTTGGCTTTATGAAAGACTCGTTCGTCAACACGTCTACAAGCAATTATGTGTGCTTAGGGATTGTTAGCGCATCTTGTGGTGCCTTTGAGAATTATCGCGGCTGGGTTTTTATTAGATTTATTCTTGGGTTTGTTGAATCACCATTTTTCGTTGCAAAGGCATTAGCAATTGAGAGTCCTTGGAATCGCTTCAAAAGAAGATTCTGCCGTTAAAAAGGGTAAAATTGGCATTTATGGATCCAACAGAGTATATGTTGTGGCTCATTTAGTTAAGTTAGTTTGCAGTCGTTACTGTCAATGCGTATTTCCCAACGATTGTGGCTACTTTACGTTAAAACACCACTAAGACGTTTTTACTTACCGGTCCTCCATAGTTTTTTGGCTCATTTATTCTTAGCTCTGTTGTTTGAATTCTGATAAAAAGGGAGAAAGATATTGGTACATTTTTGTTTCTCTTTCATTCTCATTAGCATGATTCATTATTTGCACTTCTATGAACATTGCAATCTGATATTTCTCAATGCTCCCAATGTTGAGGATTTTCAATACTTTCGATGTCAACCATGGCTGGCAATTTGTTTGAGTACTTTCTGCTAAACGTGCTACTATTTATGGATTCGTCAGTGCATTCTCTGCCCTTTCTGCAATTCATGCGTCATATCTCTACCCAAAAACTTGTTCAAGATATCTTATGGGTGTGATGTGCAATTTTGGATTTTGGTTATTATCCTTTAATGCCTCAAGAGTCTTATTTTTCCACCTAAAGTGAAGATTCTCCCAATCAAAAAAAATTTTTTTTCTTTCTCTTAGCATTTTTTTTTTATTTATTCTTTATGTTATGTTCTATTATAAGTTACGTTTGGATGCAATCTCTCTTGGGGAGAATACTCATATTCTTAGTGAGAGGAAGAGCGCACCAAACGCAACCAACTATGGTTTCACTGTAGTTAATTCTTTGAGAAAGCTGAAAAGCTAGCCAATCTGGTGAATTGAATTTTAGGCGCGTCGAGAAAATCTTTTACATCAATATAAAAATTTCATAACTAATAAACTAAATAAAAAAATTATCATATCTATATTTCATTACCCAACGTTCTAAATCCTTTTACCATTACCAAACAAGCCTTCGTTATTTCAGTGGTGTATTCGTAGAACCTTTTATCTTTCTTATTTTCAAGCACGGTAGGATCATCTTGAATATAATTTCTCAATAAGTGAATGTTATTAATTAAACCGATCAAATGACCCCCAGTCATTCTAAAATAACTATCTTCATTTCTAGGAATTTCATTCATTGAATCAACCAATGTTGTGAAAAACTCAGTAACTGTATTAGTAACTTCCTGCCAAAAACAAAAAAAGTCTGGAATCTCAGAGATTAAGACTTTTCTAGCATCAGAATCATCAAAACCTCTATATTGAATTTCATAACCCAATAAAAATTCATAAACAACATCACTCAAAACTAAGAAATAATCTTCTATTTTATCAACAAATATTCGCTGGATGATTTTTTCTTCTCGTTTAGTAAATTTATGAATAGTCTTAGTAGAATCTTTAGTTTTAGCCTTCTCCGCTAATTGTTCATAAAAATCATACACCGGGATTTTATTATTCTCCAATTCTTCTATCAAGTATCCCTTCATTTTTGTTAATTCATTGGCAATTTCAATAAACCTGTCAGTTTTAGCAGAATTCAACCCTTTAAATCTCTTACTACCACTGAAACCTTTACCTGCTAAAAAATTGAACTCACTTTGCAAAAAAATTGTGATATCTTCAAGACATAATATAATATACAATAAAGTGTATGTATGCAGCAAAGAACTGGCGACTAGTGCAGCAAATAGCTCAATCAATTGCATAAAGGCATCAAATTTCCCGGTGTGTATCTTTCTTTTGATAATATCATATTTCATTTCAATTGGAGCCACCAATGGAATCAATTGAGATTGGTACTCTTGTTCCACTTTAGATAATTGTGACTCAGTCTTGGCCCAGTCAAAGTCAAACTCGTATAACATAAATCTATAGTAATAATTGTCAACCACCCTCAACATTCTGGTTGCTTCGAGGAATCTTCTGGGATCTGGAAATAAATAAGCTGGCTTTGACCATGCCATCTCCTTCATGTACACCAACATACTTTCAGACTTTACTAAACTTGAATTTAAATTCAATTTGGCTTTTCTAATATTCTCATAATGTAAAGTTTTAGTTTCACCCCTAGTAAACTTCCCCCAACTTGTATTGACTACATTTTCACAATAAATTTTCATCAAATAATGATTATCGATGCTATAACTTAGTAGTTCGTCAGTTCTGTTGGACATTTGATTTAAAACGCCCACAAATTCTGTTAAAATTGTCTTGGAATACTGCTTTCGCAGTAGCAAATCAATTAGAAGTTTTCTCGATTTGTTGACAGCAATTAATATGTTGTACGTGTGCGCTTTAATCAACGGTAGAATTCTAGACAACTTCACCGTTCTTTTCTTCGGCAAATTATCAATTTCTACGGCAAGCGACGAGAAATTTCCAAGTATTTGAAGACCCCACAATATGCAAACATTCCCATATCTAGTCAATTCGCGCAAGTATATCTCAGCCCAATATCGAAATCTCTCGAATTCATCCTTGGAGTGTAACTTTTTATAATTATTAGTGTACTCCACTTTGTTTAATTCGAATATCTTTGCGATAGTCATCCATTTGATAACTTCAAACTTCAATAATTGTTCCAACATTTTGCAATTCAAATTCTCTTTCATAAAAGTTATAATTCTCTCGTTATCTTTGAACAAAACCATTTCCTCAATTCCCACCTCTTGAATACCATGATCCACATCTTTACTGAAATAGAGAGATCGTTTGTCATCGAGTTTAACTTGACTAGGACAAACTTGGGTCGGTAGAAGCTCAATGGAAACATTTGAATAGTATGCGTCGAACGCCGCTTCAAGTGCATTAAAGATACTAATATAGTGAGTACATAGGGTTATTGTGAGGACACTAAGATCATTATAAAATTGCCTAGTCTGATCATCGGGCATTGTTAATGATCAGTTCTTTGAGACTTCCCTTACAAACCATCATCGAATTTTTTTTTTTATTTCTTTTTTTTCATGCAAAGGCACGTGTAAAATTTCAACATCACAGGACTTATGAAAATCATACATTGTATTATCTCAAAAGGTATATCACTTTTCTATCCATACTTGTCTAAGTATAAACTCATTGCTTTCTTCTGTATGCTGCATGGTGATAAGTCCAAATGGAGTTAACAAATAAAAAAATGACAGTTTTCTCAATTATCTTTGAATCTAAAACAAGCCGATATGGTAAAGAGAAATTTAGATTGCTCATAGATTAGTCAGAACCATCAAGTCTTTACTATTTTCTAGCTTTGGTAAACCCTTGCCACAATAATTCTCAAATACAGGTAAGCTTAAGGTCAGATGATTTGATTGATAGTATTCCCTGCTGTTTCTCTCAACCCAACTATCTAGCTAAATTGAAATTCTAGTTGCATTCATTAGAATTAATGACTCAATGGGGCTAAGGCTATCCCAGCTTCTGAAAAATTTCCTCGCTTTAATCAAAGCAATTAATAGATTATGGATACGAATCTTGATTTGGGCAAAACCCTTAATAATTTAAAAGTCTTCTTAACTTGCCGATATCACACTCCAAAATTACACCTTACAACATGTCAAATTGATGGAGAGCCGAAAGTATAGAAGGGTTCCCAATTTCCGTGAATTGATTTTAAAATATATGAATAAATTGCGTCAACTGAGAATGATTCGGGATTTCAGTTAGAGGATATCCTCAAGATGCTCTTACAAATATGATTCAAATATCTCGCGAACTTTGTGGAAGTTATGAACTTGCTGTTTAAGGAATGTTGATAATATTGGACAGTTATTGGTCTCCTTGAGTGAATGACGAAATTTTGAATAATCAGGGTTAACATGCCGATGCTGACGGTATATTGGCCCTAGAAATTTGTCGTTGAATTTCACGGAAATTTTTCCATCAAGGTAAGGCACAACTTTTATTCAGATATTTGAGAAAAACGTATCAAACGCAAGTTCAAGGTATCGTATTAGAATGTGGTACTCACCGCAAATCGCGGTAACTGTAACACATTCTCAGTGAACAGATCATCAACCTTTGTCATTAGTGGTTAAACACGACAACGCGGTATTAAAAAAAAAAAAAAAAATTCCTGGATCAATCATTTTAGAGTGTTCTGCACGCGCGGTTGCTTTCTAAACATCACGCTACAAAATTCAACATGGTCAAATCAATAGTCCATTTATCTTCATATCTTCATACATCAATAACTTTTAGAAATCTCCACTAGATTTAAAAAATTTAACACAAATCGAAGTGATGTTTGATACATACTTTTGAAATTGCAGATCTTCTGACCTATTAACAACGTCAGGATTATCTTTGATGTAATTTCGCAACAAATGCATGTTGATGAGGAAATTGGTTAGCTTTACAGCCGTTGAACGGTAGTAGGCATCCTGGGGTAATGGAATTGTATCGGTTGATCGAATTAACCTAGCTACATCTCTCATAACTTTTTCATTAACTTGGCTCCAAAAATAATCAAACGATCCTACCACCAATGCAAACTGTCCTGTTCTGGCAGTTATTAATGGGCCATATTCAATGTCTAATCCCAACAAAAATATATTAATAAGTTCAATCATCAATTCATTACAATCACCAATTTCATCAACAAACAAATCATAAATCATTTTCTCTTGTCGTTTGGTAAATCTATTGATTGATTTGCTCTTATCAATTTCCGAAGCCAATTTTGAGAAAAATTCCTTGGTAGGAATTTTCTTTTCCTCAAGTTCCGCCAACAAATATATCTTTCTATTTTTCAATTCTCTAAGAATGTGGAGAACTTCATCAACTCTGTCTATAGACACCGTTTTTACCAAATCATTTTTTATTTCCCGATTCCAGCGATAGTATGTCATCAACAAAGACACCTCGAGCAAAAAAATCACTACTTTCTCAAAATTCATAATAACCAAGAGAAGCGAGTATATTAATGGTAACCTTGCACGTGCCAATGATGTTGACATTCTAAGAATTAGTAAAGAAGGTTTAATATGCGCTGGCTGGTAAATGTTGATTTCGTCTCTAGAACTTTCAAACAATGGCATATCAGCATTTGGCATTCTAGCCATATATTTTTCCTTGGCTTTATGAAATTGCGATTCAGTGCACAGCCAACTGAATTGAAATAACTGAAGCATATAAGTGCCTAAATCTTGATCTAACACCCTCAACAATCGTGAGGATTTTAAAAATTCAAGTGGTACTACAAACCAAAGTCTTAGCTGCAACGAATCATTATTTGCCTTCCTTTTCTTTTGTTGGCCAAGTATTATTTTGCTCTCAAGCAAATAGCTTGACTTCATATTAACTTTAGCCTTCCGGAAATTCCAATAATTCAAAATTTTAACATTCAGGGTGTTGTTAAGTCTATCGAAACTTAATTCTGTGACATTATTGCAATATACTTTTGCCAAGCAATGATTTTCCAAACAATATTCTTTGAGTTGCTTACTTATTACTGCTAGTTGCAATTGAATATCTTCGGATTCTCTAATAATGGTATCCTGTTCATATTTACTATAATTTCTAGTGACATCCAACCCTTTTATGAATGCAGTTAATCTGTTGACCCCTATTAATATATTAAAAATATAATTTCGTAACATTGGTAGGATGTTCGAAAGCTTAAGAGTCTCGCCAGTGTCAATATCCAACATCAAGTTCGAAAATAAATCAAACCGGTGCAACACCAACAATATGCAAAGATTGCCATATTCGGTTAATTTAGTTAGATAGATTTCAACGCATTGTTTCACTTGACTCGAAACAGAATTATTATGTTTATTTGCATAAATATTTTCAAAGAATTTTTTTAGATTTGACTCAAATATTTCGGTAATGGTGATGAGAAGAATAACTTGAACTTTAAGATATGGACATAATTCCGGCCAACCTCCGAAACCCCTTAATTTTTTTTGAAATTTAGAATACTCATCAGCTAACCGAAATGCGTTGTTATCTGACATTGAAAGCACCAACTTCACTCTAGCTAAATAAAGTGGCCGGTCTCTGTATCTAATCTTAATCAGTTCTTTATGATATGGTGCTATTTCCGCAAGAATATTAGAATAAAAAGTGTCAATTGCAAGCTCTAATAAATGGAAGATTTCAACATAATTGGTGCAATGGGTAACCACTGCCCCGTTAAGTTGATTGATAAACGGCGAACCATCTTTTGACATTTGGTTTATTGTTCGGATACTTTGAAAATATCTTTTGTGTGTTACTTTCCCTCCGCAGTTTTCTTTGCGTTCCACACGTGCAAACCCCGAACATGAGAAAACTGAATTTCGCCTTCTCAAAAAAACTCTGTTGTCAGTAACTTTAAGCCCTTTTAAACTCAGACGGTGGCAACTTTGGAATCAATTTTGAAATGGCGAAGCCTTTAATTTGGGATCAATAACACAAGTGGTTTCGGTAACATAATTTACATATACTTGCTAGATTTGTTAATTTCACACTTTTATTTGGAATAATGAACCTCTCAGCTCATCGATCATCTCAATTTGATGATATAAAATTGAATTAATTAAAAATTTAGATAACTTCAGAGATGAAGGAATTTGATATTAGCAATATCCAAGCAACCTAATGAGTATTTGTTGTAGCGGCTCTTTTTATTAACTTAGTCCTTTTGCACTTTGCTTTGGAATTTGACAGATAGAAGAATTAGTGCTCTTCAATAATTTCTAGCAGTTTTGGGTCAATAGTGAATATTGGTGACCTATATTCACATCATACACCAAGCTTATTGAACTTGGTTAATTTTGTAAGCAATTGCGATTCCAGAGGATAAACTATCAGCTTTCATGAAGTTGGTTGCAGAGTTCTTCTAACAGTTAATTATACGGGGTTGGAATCATTGAATTAGATTGTAAGACTTTGATTGTTTATATCAGTTAACATGAACTTTTATGGAATATATCATTTCAGTTCAGAAGGAGGAAATGGTAATTAAATCAGATTCATCTATTCCCATTTAAACATTTCCTGGAATATTTATGTAGGGCACAAGCTCTAGTATATCAATTCAGGAACGCATATAAAATTAAACAGTTAATAATATTTAAATTGTTACATGTACCGCACTGATTCCGCCAAGCTGGCTGATTTGAAGCTTTCTTTTTCTCGAAGTTGGATCCACCTTCTTATCCTATGCAAAATATATGGCGGTCGGTGATCGAGTATCTGATGTTAGCGTGCATGTATTTCGATGCACAAAGATACAAACCAAAGGCTAAATCATACATTTTGACGAGAAGCAATTTAGGATGCTTCTCAACTCCTGGGAAATTTTAGTAACTCATTTTCGATTACGTGGTGTTGTCTCAGGCACCATGACAAAATAACGGACCTCTCAACTTGATCCCTAGAAATATTTCAAATGTGAAGTTTCTGAAGGTTTCACTTTTGAAACTCTCGCTCCAGTCGGTCCGTTTGATTAAATTAAGAGCTTCTTGATCTTGAGAGGATAATCGATCTCACCTGATTGCGCTTTTCTTTTTTTATTTTTGAATATTCTTCTTGTAAATTTCATTAAATTGCAAGAATTGACATTTCTCTTGAACTTTCTCTGTTGGAAACCTAGCTTGAGAACGTATTGTCTATACTAAGGAATCGTTTCTCATAAACAATTTTCCCAGTAACTAAGTGGAATTCTATCCTCTTCTAGATTTAATTATAAATCGACTCTATTACCTATTAAGCTATCGTTACCATAGATATCATAATCAGACATAACTGACATTTCCTCGCGGTATTGGTTAGATCTAGTTTAATGGAACTGACGTATTTTTCAATATTGCTTTTAGTGAACGCAAGTTTCTCAACCCAAATATCATACTCACTACCCAAAAATCCACTGATCTTGCCAAAGATATCATTGCATCCATCAAAATTACTGCTATCGTCAATTTCCTCTTCTTAATAGTCCTCTTCATAAATGCCAAACACACATTGAGCGTAATTTGACTCGTTGTCATCCGAGCGATTTACAATAGTACTGTCTTTAGGAGAAATTTCCTTGTTTTCCTCCTCTGAATTAATTTCGTCAATTGACTTTTGACTCAAATCTTCATCCTGTGTGAGTTTCATTGCTTCTTGTTTCATTTCGGTAAAAATATATCCAATTTCTCATTGGGCGACTTTCTTGCAACTCATAAGTCAGCAATTTTTCAAAAGTGAAGGTTTTCACTTGGATCTATCCAATTGAGTAAGTTTAGATTGAGCTCCATAGGGCAACAGGCCAGTAGGATTTCTTGAACTAACATGACTAGAGGTTATCTTTGATGTTGCCACCATTTTGATAGAAAGGGGAATTGAATTCTGTTAACTTGTTTTCGCCGATGTTTGCGAAGAGAAGACTTATCCCCCGTGTCATACCTTCTAATCTTGGTTTCTGCTAAAACTTGTGGTTTGAACCGGTCATAAAATGCATCCTGATAACTAGGAAGCGGTTAAGGCAGCAGTTGGCGGTGCTAATTGACACGGAGTTACAGAAACTCTTTACTAGCACGAAAGGATTTCTTGGTTAGCCGGAATTGGGGTCCCCTAGCTGTGCTTTCAGTTAATTGATATTTTCGCCTTCTCTTGAAGATGACTAGTCATTGCTTGATATTTTTTTATTTGTTGATAAGAGAGGAAAAAAGACTTCATAAGAACTCATTTAAAGAGGCAAAAAAAAAAAAAAAAAAAAACTTAGGCTTATCAAAATCAATAAAACTTTATAATGTACAAATCTATATCGATATCTATATCTATATTTATATATTTGTACTATTTTTATCCTGTGCTTGGGAATGTCAAACCAAACATTTGACTTAAAGGACCAATGTAGTGCTTGAACTGTGCCATTTTTCCAAAAAACTGTGATCCATCTCTGGTGAATCTAAAGGCATTTGAGACTTCGGCTATGGTTTTCCCAATTTTGACTCCCAGCAAAATACCAAATAAAGCATCAACTATTATTGGGCCAATATCACCCGCATTGACTTTCCCTTGGACTGCCCAATTGGCGAAAGTGTTGATAGCCGCAAGGACAACATCAGCTAACACAGATTCCACAGGACCTAAGAATAATGTGAACACTCCCATTAATCCAAACACAATATTTAAAATCATCATTTTCCGCTCTTCTGCTTCCACTTTGAGTTCTTGCAGACCTTGAGCACTAATATACATCACGTTCTGCGCAGTCTGCGCAAAAATTGCAACTGGGGTTAGAGAATCGTAAATATCTAACGCACTCATTTGATACAATCCATTCTGAGCCGCTTTAATTAAAGCCTGAACATCGGTTATATTTTCTTGAGTAATACCTGCCATAGGGTTAGGAATGATATCAACTGCCTTTGGAACGGTGACATTATTAATTTCAAACAGACACATACTATGTTTTGAATACTTAATAGTTTGATGCGAAGTGTACAGCTCAAGTTCTGATTTATCCACCGTAAAATTAAAATATGTCGACATGTTTTGAGCAGCTGCATCTTTCATGGAATCATTGATGTATGAATTAATTAATTGACCTGTCCCACATAGCCCAAATCTCATAAAAAATGGACGGTAACACATTTTATTTGGACAACTGTAGAATGTTTTCCCGCCGTTATCATTTAGCCATTGCCCAAAATCTGATAAAATACTTTGTTGGATGGCACCCGTGTATGCATTATACTGCTTCGTGAATGTATCGTTATCCTTTAGAACGCCAGTGATATTATTTACTGCAGTGTTACCAAGATTGATAACATAGGAAACAGCGGCTTCATAAAAGCATCCGTACGATGCCTTGTTAATATCGCCTTCATTTTGGACATTGAGACCTTTGCAATTGTAAACGTTAGTGAAACTATAGTCCGGTTCAGTATACCAATTTATTTTCACAGGAACAGTGGCTGAGGCCAGAGCACTGGAATGATGAGAAGTAGTCAGGGCTTTCTCAGCGTTTGCTGTCATACTAAAATCCATCAGACTTGGAGAATCTTGTCCTTCGCCAGGACCATATTGGGTGTTTCCCATGTTACCTTGATTATTATAGTTTTGAGTATTCTGATTATCATAGTTTTGATTATTTTGATTATTGTAGTTTTGGTTGTTTTGATTGTTATAGTTTTGGTTGTTTTGGTTGTTATAGTTTTGGTTGTTTTGATTATTGTAGTTTTGGTTGTTTTGATTGTTATAGTTTTGGTTGTTTTGGTTGTTTTGGTTGTTATAGTTTTGGCTGTTTTGATTGTTATAGTTTTGGTTGTTTTGATTGTTATAGTTTTGGCTGTTTTGATTGTTATAGTTTTGGTTGTTTTGGTTGTTATAGTTTTGGTTGTTTTGATTGTTAGAGTAACTAACTCCACTGTTGCCCGGATCATATTGATCGTTAGAAGATGACGAAGAATCCAGCGCATACTGAGAATTTGTCAGACTGTATTGATTATTTGAGGTACTGTCTTGACTATTTTGAGCATTAGAAGAGCCTTGATTATATTGGTAATTGCTATTGTCCAGACTATATTGCGCATTGTTGTTGCTGTAAGCGTCAGTATTTGACACGCCACTTTGTTGTTGTTGTTGTTGTTGTTGTTGTTGTTGTTGTTGTTGTTGTTGTTGTTGTTGTTGATTCAGTGATGAACTGGAAAAGAGTCGCTTAACTACCAGGAATAACAGCGGTGAGTTTTCCCTTTTGGCAAATTCTGCTACTGGAGCACTAAGCACTCCCACAATAATAAAAAACAAAATAAACTGCAATTTCATTGAGAAGATTTCGTTTCAGAGATTTTACATTGAGAAATTTTCGTTTAAGAATTTTACATTGACGACCTTTTATGGTTTATATATAAATTTAGCCGTGGTTGCATTTCATGAAAATGGCATGTTTGAAAGTAATCATTTTGTCTCGCAGACCAAACACCCTGGGATGTGGGTAAATGTATGTCTGGCAAATTAACATGGCCGCCCGCAACTGTTTGAACTTAACTCCAAAACGCAAAGGTGAATTAATATTTGGCGCGGGTATCTCAAAAAAACCAATTTTAATTAAAAATGAACAAAACCTATCATTTGGTGCTGGCAAATTTTCATCAAGCGTCTTGTAGATACTGGGTAATTGGAAGGCAAAAGGGTTAAAAAGAAAACGTTCTCGTTGCATCGGTGTTTCAGATATTGCAGTACGTTCCACTAGGGCAATTTAGGAAGCAAATTCGATGATGAAAACGAAACGGATTCGATACAAACGTCTCAATAAAAAATATTCATTAAATTATATTGCAACAGAAGCCAAAAATCTTAACCTTATTTACTTTATTTACGAGAAGTTGATGGGCGAACTGCCTTGAACGTTCTGGGAATTAGTCGAATTAAAAATATGAGGAGCCGAATAATCGTTAATTGAACTGTAGGTCCCACTTTCACTTCGTAATAATGGTTCACCTTCCGGACTCTCTGGATCCAGTGTTCTATTTTTTCCTCCAACAATAAATAATAAACAGCATGGAACAAATAAAAATATAAATACAATACCCAGAACGAAACCAATTCCAAGAGCGGCAACTGGTAGGTGAAACTTCAATTTTTTGCCAGTATGTAACCAATCAGGTAAAATCGCCTTGTCTATAACAAAAACACATGAGCTATTGCTCAAAGTGGTGCAACCAGTTTTGAGAATTCGAACCTGATGATCTAAGCCTTCCACGATTTCTAAGAAGTCTGACTTCTTGTTAAGTCTAGAACATGATAAATGTACGCTGTCTAACAATGTAGGAATCTTTGAGCCACAATTAAATAATGTTGCATTATTCCCTTCTTCGCCGTGATTATTTGGAATAATATGCAATTTCAAAAATGATTCTAATATAGGTAAAGGAGTGTATCTTGTAAAATTATTTTGTAAAATTGATTTCGTTTGTGGCAAAATAATGGAATAATTTTCACTATTCAAAACATAGGATAAATTAGCATAATTTAACAAATCAATAAATTTCTCAGATTTCGCAGTCTTAATTAAATCAGTTAATGTTATTTGCACATTCTGTGGGATGACAACTCCTTCAATTGGATGAGCAACGCCTTGGTCAAATATTATATCTTTATATTTTTCAACATAAATGTTTCGATTGTTAATTTGCAATGCATTGAAATTCTTTTCGTTTTCAAGTTTTTTAATCTCCACAATTTCGCCATTAAGATTCTTGGTGGTTATGTTATCACCATCAAAATCACTGTAAATCAAATCTTTGATTATTGCATTTTTTAAAATTAATTCCATTGCAGTTCGATTGCTCTCCAAATAATCAAGCGATAAATCCAAATGTGACCAACTATTGAAGCACGGTATAAACAACGTATAGCCACTATTAGAATTTTTCAAATCAACTAAGCCATACTCGTCCAAATAATTCATCGATTTGCTGCATCGGCTTAGAGAACTAACTGCGGCTTTCAAAGTAAGCGGTAATGAATAATCCTTATTCAAAAGGAAAATGTCAGTGTTCGACACAGAATAGCGGTTATTAATCAATTTAGCATCATCATTAACCGTCAAAGTCTTTGACTTATATTTTAATTTCAATTTTTGACACTGACCACCAATTTTCTGACTACCACAAAATTTTGTTTCATAAAGACCCAGATTGCTTGTCTCAATTTTACCTTCAATGAAATGATAAAGTAAAGTATTCTTGTGACTTGAGAATTGAATTGAAATATCATTATCATCTCCGTCAAATTCATCATAAACTAGCAATGTTTGACTAAGACTAGTGTTATCAATCAACAAACCGAGTTGACGAAAATCTATTTGTTCAACAAAATCATCAAGATTCAATCCATAAAGATATTTTCTAAGAGTGAAGAAGTCATTAGGGACATTAAAGTCATCAGTGACATGTATAACCCCATCATTCGCTAAAATATTTGGAAATTTCACCTTCTTCCCATTAAACAATATTTCACTACCATTATTCAATGATTGCATTGAAACAATTTCATTATTCAAATTCTTGATGGTTTTATTCACTTTACCACCAATATATCCCGATATTATATTTTGATTGGTTAGGTAAGCACGATCTTTTCTACCATATTTGGAATCCAAATAATTCAATTCAATTTCGTTCAAATGAACTGACTTGTCAAACGGTACTATGGCAGTCAAATTAGATAATGAAGGATTAATAGACACCAAATCATTAAATGTCTCTGTTGAATTCAACATTTTACCTGAGAAAAAATCACGCATTGACGATTTGATTGGTAATATTTTATTTATGCCATGAACCACAGAATCCTGAGTATAAGCAATTAAATCTGTATCAACCACCTCAATTCCATCAATTGTAAAAGTGTCACCTTGATTTTTCAAAATAGCTGGCGAGAAAAGGTTCTCAGAAACTTCCTCTAGTGTTTCGACAACAGTAGTTCCTTCAATGTCAGCTGAAAGATATGATTCACTAATAATATATCTTTTCAAATGCTGTTCAACTAACAAAGGCACTTCATAAGCAAAAGCCGAATTGACTGGCGCAAATAATGTGACATTTCCTATCCCATTTAAAAACGGTATTAGCCCATTCTTTTGCAAAATTCGTAAGAATATACTAAACTCCGTGTTTTGAGAAAGAACATCAATTATTTTAGTGCTTTCATCAGCGTCAACTAAAAGGAATGATATTAAGAAAATATAAATAAAACTGATAGTGTTCATTGATAATAAAATATTGTAGTTGCTATCTAAAGGAAATTAGGGATCAAAGCATAATCGATGAGCCAGCCTTACGCGGGCTTCTGTGCAGGCGGATTATTTTTTTTTTTTATTTTTTCGATTGATTTTTCAAAAGGTTTACCTACAACAACATTGAACGACAAGCACAATCAACTATTATAGATGTCTCAAGAAGAACAAATTATCACTGACGCTCCATCTAGTAAAGATGAGAAAGATATTGAAGTTATGAAATCACAGGTGGCCCAAATGGAACAGGAATCTGCAAGATTATCAGAATTACAATCTCAATTGGAAAAAGAATCAAGTAAATTTAAAGAAGAAAAAACTGATGTGGATGCTAGAAGTGTGTACGTTGGTAACGTTGACTACGGTGCCACCCCTGAAGAATTACAAAAACATTTTCAATCTGCTGGTGCAGGTCCTGTGAATAGAGTGACGATTTTATTAGATAAATTTTCAGGTCATCCAAAAGGTTTTGCTTATATTGAATTCTCCAACACTGCTTTGGTGACGGAAGCATTGAAATTGAATGATAGTTTATTTAGAGGAAGACAATTGAAAGTCACGCGAAAACGTACAAATATTCCAGGAATTACTCGCGGTAGAGGTAGAGGAAGAGGTAGGGGGGGATTTAGAGGTCGTGGTGGTTATAGGGGTGGATTTAGAGGAAGAGGAGGGTTTAATCCATATTAATATTATTGATTGTTGATGATGAAATTATTGTGTATTCTATAGGACATTTGTGTGGTTGGTTGAATCATTTTCTGAGAAGGGTTTTAAGCAAGAACTTATAGTAATAACACCATGAACTGGAATAGATTTTTAGTAAATTTGTAAGCGGATGATTGATTGCACAATTGATCATCGCCGAATCTGCAGCAAAATTGTAGGAGGCAAAAAAAAAAAAAAAAAAAAAAAAAATAGAAAACAAAGTATGGAAAATTCTTTCGCCACAAGAAAATGCCTATTAATCAGCCATCATCACAGATAAGGCTTACTAATGTGTCTCTTGTTAGACTCAAGAAGGGCAAAAAGAGGTTTGAAATTGCCTGTTATCAAAATAAAGTGCAAGATTGGAGATCAAATGTAGAGAAAGATTTGGATGAAGTGTTGCAAATCCCTCGTGTGTTTCTCAATGTGTCAAAAGGATTTGTGGCCCCAAACGAAGATTTAGAAAAAGCTTTCAATACTACTGATGTTAATAAGATAATATTGGAAATTTTATCCAAGGGAGAAATTCAACTTAGCGAAAAGGAACGACAAGTGAATATTGATAACTTAAATAAAGAAATTTTGAACATCATATCTGCGAAATGTATAAATCCAAGATCGAAGAGAAGATATCCTCCTAGTATTATTCAGAAAGTGTTGAATGAACTTAAGTTCAATATAATGCCGACGAAATCTGCAAAGAGTCAGGCATTGGAAGCCATTAAATTGTTGGTTTCAAGGCAGGTTATCCCAATAGCAAGAGCTAAGATGAAGATCAGGCTTACCTGGCACAATAAGGATGCTAAGAAGAATATGGAGAAAATTAAAGCATTATTGAATGAAATTGATTCAGAACAGTTTACTTCTAGCAATTTTGAATGCCACGCGTTCATCGATCCAGTCAATTACAAATTGTTGATTGAATTGGTTTCTGGAGATAGTATCAAGTCAAAGGGTTCAATTGAAGTCTTAGATATGGCAGTAGTCAGTGAAGGGGATACTAATTTTTAATTTAAGCTAAACTTTCTGTGTGATCCTTTTTTTTTCGGCTAATTTTAATTGGTTCATCTATATATTCTATGTAGTCTAATTAATAATATTCCGTCATGCTCCATCCAAGCTTTTGCTGAAATATTTTATGGACAATTTTAGGTGATTCACGCAAGTCTTCTCGAAACACGGTCAGGATGCCCCGAAGCGACAATTTTATATTTTTGGCGTATACAACGCATATTTTAATTAATTTAACCATTTCATCGACCACAAATTTGTTCAGTCAATTAACAACAATGGCACCCTCGAAGCTTTTAAATCTAAGAAGAAGAAAGAGCATAATCAGCGATGATCCATTAAATATTCTTGTCAGTTCTCCCAGGAAGAAACGTAAAACCAATGGAACTAAGAATAATGCGAGCCATCAATCGCGTCCTCATCTGAAAAGAATTATCAGCAAAGAAACCCCAGTCTCATCATATACATCAGATTTATTTGCTGTGACGGAACCACACAAAGCCAAGAAGACGAAAAGATTAAAGAAGAAAACTATATCTAAAAATCTGACTTTGAAGCCAGGTAATTCACAGAATCAAAATTACGATGGGAATTCATTAGAAGCTAAGGACAATACACCAAGCAAAACCATTGAAGGATCCATTGGCAATGAACCACTGCAAGAGGAAGAAATCGATGAAGCTAGCGGATGGAATCGAAAAGAAAATACTGGGCAAAACCCTGGTAATATTAAATCATCAGACCACCAAGAAGATTTCGAACAATCAGCTGTTGAGATGGAAGATTATTATTCTCTTCTGGTTCATGATGATGAGGGTGATGAGGACGAATATGAACCAACCAAGTCAGTACATAATGAAATTTCAAATGGTCAAAACATAAAGCAATCTGAGAATGTGGGGATTGCTTTAACTTTGAACTCCAGACGAGAGGCTCCTCCAGTACATAACGTACTTGAAGAAGATGATACCTTTGAAGGAGAATCTTTTGTGACTATACGCAAGAAGCGGACTCCTTTTAAGAAAGCAAATACTTCAAACCTTGAAATAACTCATCTAGATATACTTGAGGAGGAAAAGAAGATTCCCGACTATTCTTTGCTTGTTGAGCCACCCTCGAAAAGTGAGACAACTGAACAGCAAATTAGTAGTAACAAAGGACACATTGATCGAACAGAAAACAATTCAGATGAATCCGAGGTTGAACAATTACCAACACAGCCCACTCAAGATACCCTGATCTCTGAAACGGCAGCAAGGAAATTGGATATCTTGTTGGAGGATAGTGTCACACCAGAACCACCTCAGCTAAGTGAGGAAGCTCTGCGAATACTTGAGGAGCAACCGTCAAGCGATGTTGAAGATATTCAAAATTCGGAAGATGTCATAGAAAGTAAACCTTGGGAGGCTTCGGAAATCAGAGAAGCGGAAAAACTTGAAAAGATTGATATTCGTGAGCTTCTTAAGGATGGGGGGAACAGTATAGACGAGAAATCAAAAGATATTCCCGGAAAACAAAATGGTGGGCAGGAGGAGATAAAAAACGTTGGAAGTGGGAATGGAAATGGTATTCGCGAATTTTTAACTCCTAATCCTCGAGGAATGCAACAATTTGCAATTCCTAAGTCGCCCCCATCATCTCATCATTTTACAGTTTCAGAAATGGTCACACCGATTACTTCTCCAAGCCCTTTGGGTAAACAAAATTATGATAAGTCCGATACAAGATCAGTGGGAATTAATGAAGGTGATTCATTAATCCAAAACACAGATGATTCGTTCTTCTTTAAACCTGGTGGAGGTAATAAAAGACAATCATTTTTGAATTTCCCAAATTTGGCAAAGAAAGTTACTTGCAAAGAATGTTGGATGTCATACATGGCAAATATCAAACAAGATGAGTTATTACATGAGAAATATCATACGCGTTACTTGAATGGACTCTCTTGGGGTGAAAATTGGGGGATAAGAATCAACTCTAAGGTCTTCCCACCAAAATTGCATGGGGTTAAAAATGATTCAATAATTCAGCGAGATGGGTACATTCGGCAAGTTCGATTTGACAACAAAAACGAAGTTAAAACAGTATTGAGTTTATTGAATATGATTAATAACGAGTTGAATGCCAGTGATGATTGGTTCACTCTTAATCAAGATACGAACAAGGGGAAAATCTTTGTTTACCTTTACGACAAAAAGATTATTGGTCTAGTCAGCTATGAAAAACTTGATGAGAAAATCCCTATGAGATTAATGGAGATAAGTACGAAGAATGTGGTTACGTTAACGGAAGACAAGAATCCACTTCTACTAAAGAAGTTACCAAAGGCCATCTACGGAATTTCAAGAATATTCGTGTTAAAAAAGTATCGGAGAGATAGTATTGCATTGATTATGTTGTATAGCACATTAAATAAATTGGTTTATGGCATGAACTTGACTAGGTATCAGTTGAGTTGGTCCCAGCCAAGTTATGCTGGATTGCAGTTGGCTTCCAGGTTTAATTTGATTACTGATACTAGATCTAAACGAAAGTACTTGAACGTTTACGTTGAGGGAGATTAGAAAATGATTTTACATTTTTTTCTTTTTCATTTTTTTTTTTTTTTTTTTTTTTTTTGAGATTTTTTTTTTATTTTTGAGCTTTCTCTTTATTCAAAGAGAATTTTTTTTTTTAACTGGCTCTCATAGCATTGCTTAAATAAGTCCATAATGAACACTAGCGAATCAAAATCTGTCTCTGCGATATCTGTAGACTTGTCGAAACATTTTGAACTGACTGTAATTATCAAATCTTTTGACTTCAGTTTTGAGCTAGCAGAGGATCCCGCTATAAACGTAGCCAATTGTCCACAGAATATCTTCAATTTCAAGTTTGTCGGATTACCCATTAGACAGACAGGGTCAAACAACGCTGATTTATCCAACATATCATTGTTTAATCCATGTCGTAAATCGTATTCGTAATCTTCTCTGTTTGTTTCATCCTCTTGCAATGATGAGAGAACTATGTTATGTGGAATCGCCACTGAATAAGTCGTGTCGAGTTCGCCATTGCATGATATCTGAATAGCTAATTTATCGGCAAATTCAATTACTCGCACTTGAATAAGTTTGTCATTGGGGAGATTAGCATATTTTTCCTTGACGATGTGCTTAAATGACATTATATTGTTAACTTTTGCCGCGGGCTAGCAAAAGACCTGAAGATATGTTGAAAAAATTAAATCAGAACGAAACACCGCTCAGCTGAGCACCCATCTACTAATTGCTAATGCAGAATATATAACAGTAATGTATTTAAATAAAATATTATACACGGTACAAGATACCAGAATTAAAAAAAATAGATAATATTAAAAGTAATGTGAAATAGAAGAACTGAAAAAATAAAATGATTCAAATGAAATATGCAAATGAAATAAAATTTATGCCTTGGGTAATTCGCCACTTTTCATTCTCGCTAATGCTAACAAATAAGTCTCAAAGATATCAAAACTAGCTCTTTTTCTACTGAAAGTGATAAAATCTTGATTGAATTTCTCGTCATCAAAAACTAATTCGATATTTTCCTCAGTGAAGACATTGTATTCACTTAAACAACTCATTATGCTGTCACGTTGTAATTGTCTGGACAATTGGGTCTTCAACATTTCCTTATTAGTCTCTCTATCATATTTTGAATAATTATAACTTGTTGCTTCATCTTCATCAAAACCTGAGTCCATGGTGTTTGGTGTGGATTCGATTGAATACAAGCTCATTTCACTTTCGGGCTCAGATTCATCTGATTCGACAACAATGCCTAGGGCATTGTTTTTATGTATGGTGCTGCGAGAAAATCTCTTAGAGCAAGCATCATCAACACCATCAACTTTAAGGAAATCTTTGTTTTCCAAAGTACCAGCAATTGATTGAACAGTTAACAAATCATTAACGTCTGGTGAACAATCAACATCATAAGTGGTGAAATCACTTTCGACAATTTTAGGTAAATCTGGTATTGAAACCTGACTTCTTCTACTTTCAACCCTCTTAATCTCGTTGGAGTTGTCAATGGTTGTTTTTATCAATTGAGCTTCCACACCAGATATAATTGACTTTCTGCTTTCTATGATTGATGCAACTTCAATAATTGGTTCTAATTGAGTTTTTGTTCTTGGTACTTCTAGCTGTTGTGGTTTAATTATTGGGGCAGCTTCTAACTTAATCTCTTCTTCAAAGTCACATTCAATCAAGCCTTCATACAATTCCTCAGCGTTAATGGAGTTGGATAATTTTGATCTTGATTTTGGTGTATTAGAGTTAATGATGCTACTACTGGAACTGGTACTAGTGATTGTAGCAGGAACGCTCTTCTGGAAACTTGTGTCTGTGGCTAATGAAGCAGTTGAGTTCGATAAAGCACTAGTGGTGTGTGGCAAGGTGGTAGTTGAATGAGACAATGTAGAAGCGGTAATTGGTGTTGTTGTTGTAGCCGATGGTGAATCTCGAGAAAACATTGGTGAAGAAACAGGCGATTCAATTTTCGTACCTAGGGAGGCTATTGGGTCAAATTGAGTAACCTTAGTTTTGATAAATGAAATACTGTCTCTCAATTCCTTTTCTGATATCAGTTGGCTTGGCTGAGCAGCACCATTATTACCAATCATCAGTCTTCTTTGTCTGTCATTAGCTAAACATAACTGACTGTACCTTATTGCCTTTGATTGGATTGCCATTGATCTGAAACTGTTAAAACTTTCAAAACTGGCGGTACTTGCTGCACTAGCTAAAGCATAATTTGAAAAATTGTTGAAAGTACGATGCTTGTAACTTTTCAGATAAGAATCTGGGAATGATCGCATGGTACTGATCCTTAAATTAGGTCTTCTACCATAGCCAGTTGGTGCAGAGTTTCTGAAAGTACTGATAGTTGCACTTCGATTACAAATTTCATCGGTGCTACCACCAGTTGAGTTTTGTTGAATTTGACTAGTGGAACTCCCACCTGTGGGGTTTTCTTGAATTTGCGCACTTGAAATTCCTCTTTCTTCACTGTATGAATCTAATGAAGGTTCCCATTTTGCTTGTGAGTCTTTTTCCAAAAGTGATTGTCTTGCTGGTCCTATCTTGACAGTATTACATTTACTGTCGGTAATACACAAACTCGCAGTTCTTGATTTGATATGCTCAGAGGTATTTTTGGTAAGAGAATTATTTAAAACGGATTCCTCAGATTCTTGGATGTTGTTTTCCATATACTTCTGAGCAGTCATCACAAAAGTTTCTTTGCCTGCTTTAAATTCTTTGTTGTATTTATGTTTCAAAGTGATGTTTAAACCAGGGGAAGCCGTGGTTGTAGTTGTAGCCGACTCAATTTGATTAAGAACAGTTTCAGTCTTTTTATTCTTATCTAAAAATTCTTGATATTTGTTTTGTAAATATTTGTTCCTCAACAATTCTTTGGAAAGCAAATGAGCATATTGCAATAATGAAGTATTGGTTTTAGCCTTTGGGAATCTCTCAATTAAAATTTTAACTCTTTCTTGAGCATGATTTTCAAGTAAACTATCAAATTTTTTAATGTCTTGACTTGTATTGAAATAGTCATTTTTCTTGAATGGTAAATCATAATCAGGAAGTAGCGGATTTGGTTCTAGTAATAAATTGATCGTATCTTTATTTGGTAAATTAGATAAATCAGGTCGTCGATATTGACTAATAATATTTTGACTATTGAGTGAGAATCTTTTATTGATTTCGGTGAAAACTTGTTGAATAGTATCAGGTTCTTGATATTTCTCATAAAATTCTTGCTTTTCACTGCTGTCTTGAAAGTTATTTCTTAATTTCTTAGATATTTTCAATTTTTCATCGATATCTTCACCTAAGATTTCGGCTAATAATTGTTCTTGTTCAGTCTTGTACTTTTCAGTGCGTTCGACATAATAACCTCGAGAATTGAAGCCCACTATACTATCTCTTGACACCATTTTTTTTTGTTAATGCCAGTTAAGAATATTTCCTAGTATGCCAAAATTGTCCATAAGAAAACTATTGAGATCCTTGTTGTTTATATTTATACAGGCGCATTATCAATAATAATTGATGCCACTTACACATTGCCTGGTTTTCCACAAATCAATGGAGCGCCTAACATTCCAATAACGAAAAGGCAACAAGAAAAAATGTGTCTAATGCATGTTAAAGCAAGCCAGGTCTCATGAGCAACTGACATTAAAGTGCATGTCAGCGCCCTTTTAATTTCCCGAATTGCTTATTATGAACCAACCTCCAGTTCGTATTTCCCATTAACTGACAAAGCAACCCTCTTCGCCTCGCTTTAAAAATAAATCTGTCGAGCGAATTGGCAACTGATTCGTGGGTCCACAAGATAAATCCACCGTTTGAGGTTCCTTGCAGATATTATTAATAGCACAAGAAAAGCAAACATCATTGCTCACCCCCTGTCTCTTTGTTTGCATATAACCACCCCCTTGGGCTTAGGTCTTAAAAGAAATGTGTGCTGTCAAACTACACCTTTTTTAGATTATTTAGAAGAACAACAACAAAATTAAAGTGCACTTCTTTTTCATTGACAATGAGTACCAAGGCAATTATTTTAGTAAGTGGAACATTGAATTACCACTTTGCTTTTCTTGTTTACTAATTGTTTCATTTTCTAGGTTGGTGGTGACACTAGAGGTACCAGATTTCGTCCTCTCAGTTTAGATATTCCAAAGGTGCTATTTCCAATTGGTGGGAAACCGTTACTTAGCCACATTCTTGATCCAATCAGTAAAATTGATTCAATTGATGATGTTCTTATTATTGGTTTTTATGAGAACTCAGTTTTCAATGAATTCTTAGCCACTGGTAAGCAAAAGTATCCTCACTTAAACATCAAATACTTTAGAGAATACAAAGCCTTGGGTACTGCCGGTGGGTTATTTCATTTTAGAGACGAAATCAAAAGAAATAGCCCGGAAAAAATCTTTGTCGTTCATGGAGATATCATCTGTAATTTCCCGTTACAAGAAATTCAAAATTATTTCAACAGTCTCCAACCAACTGGCAAAGCAGTTATTTTTGGGATTGATGTTAGCAAATTATTGGCTACTCATCCTCATAGTTTTGGTGCAATTGTCGCTAACGACAAAGGTAAAGTTATTCATTTTGTTGAAAAACCTGAATCTAAAATTTCCAGTATTATCAATGGTGGTATTTACTTGTTTGACTATAAGTACATTATCGATAAAATTGCAGAGATCAAACATTATAAAGACGGGCTTACCAATGTTGAAGCAGTTGACAATGACGTTCTTAGTTTAGAAAACGATATCTTGTCTAAATTGCCGGAAGATGAAGGGTTGTATGTTTATAAATCTGAATCTTACTGGAGACAAATCAAGCGTGCTGCTAGCGCTTTACCAGCAAACACTTTAGTGTTATCCCATGAAAAATTTGATAATTCTAAACAAAAATGTGAAATAATTGAACCAGTTTTCATTCATCCATCAGCTAAAATCTCACCAAGTGCTAAAATTGGTCCTAACGTTTCCATTGGTGCTAATGTTATCGTCCATGATGGGGTTAGAATTAAGGATTCCATTGTTTTAGACGAAACAGAGATTTCTCACAGTGCATTGATTTTGAATTCTATCATATCAACTAATTGTAAAATCGGTAGATGGGCAAGAATTGAAGGCGCCAAGATTCCTGCTAATGATCCAATCACTTATTTTGAAGTTCATGATATTAAATTCTCAAAGGCAACTATTTTGTGTAGTAACACCCAAGTTGCTGATGAGGTTTATATTAAAAATTGTGTGGTTTTGCCTGATAAAATTATCAAGGTTAATTCAAAATTAGAAATTGTTATGTAAAAACACAACAAGATTTGAAAAAATGAATAAATTTTAGTATAATTACTTCGTTTGTAAGAAAAAAACTCGTTATTTATTCTCAACCCTCTAAATCCAATCTATGATTATTTTACAAACAAAATCTAAAAAAGCAAAGAGTCAAAACAATCAAACAAAAAGAAAAAATAATAATAATAATAATAATAATAATAATAATAATAATAATAATAATAATAATAATAATAATAATAATAATAATAATAATAATAATAATAATAATAATAATAATAATAATAATAATAGTAATAATAATAATAAACAAGTTAATAATAATAAAAGTAGAGAATAAAAAAGGAAAAATAAAAGAGATAGTAATAGTATAACATAGAAAAATAAATAAAATAAAAATAAGTAAAACGGAATAATATAGAGGAAAGCACGTTGACCTATATTTTATCAGGGACTTCACCATCACTTTCAGATTCATCAGTGATAACTATCAACTTCAATTTTGGATCTTTTCTCATTATTTGCCTCAAAATTTCATCGCGGTCAATTTCTTTACTCAAAGCATCATCATTAAATTCCGCCAATGGTTTACTCTTAACAAATAATTTAATCTTATCAACTTTATGATTAATTCGGCTCGCTATCTTCATTTTCAAATCTAATAATGTAGTGTTGGTTGGCACTGATATCGCAAAAATATCATCTTCATAATAAAATTTAATCTTGATGTTTTTCATCGTGGAAATTTTAAGCGCTGGTTTAGAATCGCCGTCATTAACATCCGATGTTGCACTGGTAGCATTCGTCGACACAGAATCAGTTTTCATATTCAATTGACCCATCTGATAACTCAATTGGGAAGCCTTGGTGTCAGCGCTAGATCTAGCGCTGTCTGAGTTCAATGAAGGTGGCGGTTGAGTAATTGACTCTTTACCTTGACTATTCGATGATGATTGTTGTGAATGTGGTTGGGACAGTTGCTGTTGTTCCGATTTGTATCTTTCCATCCCATTGCCATTGAATCCTAGCACATCAGGTAATTCCATTATATCGCCGTCATCGCATTCTTTATCGACACCTTGCCTCAAATTGAATAGCACCAAAACTGCCGCCGATTGTGAAATATATTCGGGCAATTGAATCAAAGTTTTCAAGTATTTATTCAAATCAACAAATCTGCTATGAGTAATTGCATCATTCACACTCGGTAATGGCGCAGGAATAAATGGTATAATTCTTTCATTGTCAATAACATTAGTGTCAGCGGAGGGAGGCTCTTTACCAGCTTCTTTCGGGAAATTTTCCAACAATCTCAATTGAAATTCATAAAAGTCATCATAATATCTACATAATGACCTGATTTTCCCATTAGATAATTTGGCAATAACATGAAACCAATATCTACCATTTCGATCTTCCTTCACTGACGGAACATTATAATAAAAGTTATCAATGCTGACATCAGTGACTGAAACTTTGTTTTCAATTAGGGAGTTATGATCCGAACCAAAAATTGAATGCTGCTGACTCAATGGAGGCTGTTGCTGTTGTTCAGGGAATTGTTTTGGAACGTTGACTATTGAAGAACTGTTATGAGAATTTTGCATTGAAGAGCGTTCAGAATTATCATCATATTCGTATAGTGTTCGCTGCTGAGGTTGATTTTGATTTTGGCCTTCCATCATTTCATTTAAACTTATTGACGCTGCTTGATATTGCGCAGTTTTATTTTTCCATTCAGCAACTGTTGGCAATCCGGATTCTTTGATTTCATTGACAATGTTATTGCCACTAGTTCTATTATTCGCCAAATTTATAGTTTTCACAAACGCCACAGGCACTAAACCAGGACCACCTAATCTGTTAATTGGCTTTGCAATAAACCATTCAAATTCATGATGAGCACAAAGAGTTAAATATTCCCCCTTTCTAACATCCAATTCATCAGAATCAGGTCTAGCATCAAAATCGTACATCACCAACCCATACAAAACCAGGGAAGTACCTGAAGTCGAAGGTCTATGACTCTGACTAGATAAATTTGGCGAAGTTGCTGGACTAGGGAATCTATCAGTTGACGTTGTACTCGGAGAATTTGACAAATGCAAATTGCTGATAATGAAACTGTTATTATTACTGCTGCTGTTGCTATAAGAATCAGGTCTTGTTCTTTGCAATACTTCAAAACAACTAACCGGTACTAAACCCTTCACATTAGTTAATGGGTTGCAAACTTCATAAAATTCGGAGTCGTTTTCTCGATCAATAACCCAAAAGAAATCACCGGCTTTAAACGACAATTCTCCGGTATTATTCCCAGCGAAATCTCTAGTTGCTCGAATAATTTTTTTAGGAGTTTCTTTGTTTTCAGAATGGGTAGACATCGATTGTGTTGATGAAGCGAGAAGCGATGCCGTGAAATTAGACGAAGAACCGTTGATCGAAGACATTCTCGAATGATTTGTGCTGGAAGAACTCGAGGTTCTTCGTTCACCTTTTTCTCCCTTGAGTGACTTTCTAATTCCCTAAAAAAAGAGTAATTAGTATAACAAGATCTCTTAAATGGACTCTTAAAAAAAAAATTAAAAAACTTACTCTCATCATAGTTGCCAGGGGTATGAAAATTTAACCGATAGAGGGGACGCAGGAATTAGAACAAAAAAAAAAAAGATAGGATAGATAGATATAAGTTGGAATCACTTAATCGAAGAAAGCGAAAGAAAAGAAGAAATATAAAAAAGTTGAAAAAATATCAACCGTAAAGCCTTTGTTTGGGAAATCTTTTTGTCTCGGTGAATTTACTGATGAAACCAGTCTATGATTATTTTTTGGAGAGATGGAGAAAAAAAATGAGAAAAAAAACGAAAAAGTAAAGTTATTCAGGGAAGGGGGTTAAAGGACTCTCTAGTTATGTGGTGTGGCCTCAATGGAAAAAGAAGTACGGTGATGTATCAAAAATGAATACAATACTACTTAAGGGCAAAAAAAAAAAAAAAAAAAAAAACATTTGACTATTGTTTAGTCGACGGCAAAAAAAAAAAAAAAATGAAAATAATCAAACAGAAATCTCACGTGACTCTAAGAAGTTAAAATTTTTTAGGTTCTTTTATCGTGTCACTGGAGCATCACGAGAATTAAAAGAGAATGTATCAAATCAATAGGGATTTACATGGGGATCAGTCTGAGAAGTCAGGGCAATATGTCCCATTTGTTGCGGTATCGACCTCCCTAACCCTTTGGTTTGGTGGCGGTCAAAAAAGATCAAACTCTATAAACTTGCTATTCGCACTGCACTTTAAACTGTGACAAATGTTTGAGAAACTTTGGGCAGGGGCAGAGAGTATAATAAATTAATACCAGTGAAGTGGCTGATTTTACTTCTCACTTATTTTTTCTTTCTTTTCTCACTTTTATTCTGCTATATTTTGAAAGTCATTTCCTCGCTCACCACACACATCATCATTTGATTTTTACACAATTAGTATTCCAAGTTGTTGATTCAAATCATCTCATTCAAATTAACAACAGCAGCCGTGTCACTATTATCTACGAAAAAGACAAGAACCAAAAAAAAACAAAAATTAAGGTTTCCCTCATCAAAACCTCGTATGTGTTACTCAAAGAAAGAAAGTAGAATAAAATAAATAACATAATTGTGTATGGATAAATTTAAAAAATTACCAGCTGGAACCAAGCTAAAAGTGGGCTCTCACGAGTCTACCATTCTCAATTATATGTCTGAGGGGGGTTTTGCTCACATCTATAAAGTTCGGATCTCGCCTCCAGAGAATAATTCCGATATCGCCTGCTTGAAACGAGTGCTAGTTAAAGATAAATCTGGTCTCAACCAACTACGGACGGAAGTCAAAGTGATGCAAAAGCTAATAGGGTGCCCTAATATAGTTCAGTATTATGATTCGCATGCCTCAAGGTTATCTTCTGTCGAATCCCATGAAAGTATAGGGTACGAGGTGCTAGTGTTAATGGAGCTATGCCCCAATAAGTCATTACTTGATTTCATGAATACCAGATTGAAGACAAAGCTCAAAGAATATGAGATTTTGAAGATCATGTATGACATCTCTTTGGCAGTGGCTCAATTGCATTATTTACCAAAACCACTAATTCATAGAGATATTAAAATTGAAAATGTTTTAATTGATGCCCAAAGAAATTTCAAATTATGTGACTTTGGATCTACTTGTCATGTCATACCACCGGCCAAGAATCAACAGCAATTTGATGCATTATATCAAGATATTATACACCAAACTACTCCACAGTATAGAGCACCAGAAATGATTGATTTGAATCGTCAGTTACCAATCGATGAAAAATCTGATATTTGGGCATTGGGGGTTTTTCTTTATAAATTATGTTACTACATAACCCCATTTGAAACGCAGGGGGAAATGGCAATTTTAAATGCTACTTTCCAATTCCCGTCATCTCCTAGATATTCTTCGAATTTGAAGAATTTGATTATTATAATGTTGCAGGCAAATCCAGATTTTCGACCAAATATATACCAAGTGGTTCATGCTGTGTGCACCACTAGTAATTTGCATGTTCCAATCAGTGATAAATATGACTTGGGACCTTACAAGATTCCACAAATTCAACCACAGCAACAGCAGCAGCATCATCATCATCAACAGCAGCAACAATATCCGCCCCAACAACAGCCATCCCAAAAGCATCAACAAGCACCATCCCCACTTCCACCTCAGCAGCAGCGTCTTCAGCACACCCCACATTTGGCAATGTCGCCAGAGCCTCAGGCCAAGCAATACCAACCTCCAACATCTATTGTCGCTGTTCCTTCTGCTGGATCATATACAAATTCTGGACAATCATCTTACTACAATGGCAATAATAATAATAGCAATAATAATAACAGCAACAGCAATGGCAATGGCAATAGCAGCAACAATAACAATCCATTTCCAAAGTATCCAAGGTCAGCTCTGCAAACTCAAGAACTGCCAGTGTCCCAACAACTGGCAATTCCTCCATATCAACTGCAGCAGCAGCAACATCAGCAGCAGTCACATTTGGAGAGATCAGGCCCTAGCAAGAGTAATGATCTTAGTAGTCTTACCCAATCCTTGTTAGTGCGAACTACGGAAATGATTGAAGATGCGCCTGAATTAACGCATAAACCAAATGACATCAGTACTACGGTCATAATGAATAATGATAGTAATGTTAGTAATAATAACTTGGATTTGTTGAATAATGCAGAAATCAGATATCCGTCAGTCGACGAATTCAACAATTCCTTTATGGAATTAACTACTCCAATAAATTCATTGCCGGATAGTTCAATGATTCAACAACAATTGCATGGCCCTCCCCCTTCAATCAATCAACCTACTGCTGCTGGAGGGCTTGGCGAAGATGAGAATTACATTAATAACAAAAGAAGACCTTCATATAATTATCTTGTTCCTACTAAAAGTAATGTTTCTCTGGGATTAGGAGCTAGTAATTATTCTTCAACTTCTATCAATTTGACTACTTCAAACAGTTCGGATATTTATACTTTTGAAAAATCTCCTTCTAGACAATTATCTAATAAGACACGACCGCTGTCTATTATCGAAGGATCACCAAAAAATTTGGATGAATTTAATTTTGCTGATGATTTAATTAACAGTAATGACAATAATAATTTACTTGATTTTGACGACGACGATGATGATAATGATGACGACGATCGATTTACTCAAAAAAGTGCAAAAAGTAATAATAACCCGTTCCCGCTTGCTGGAGGAGAAGAACCGTTCACTAGTGCTGTTGCTGCTGTTCCTGTTCCTGTGAAGAATGATAAAAACCCTTGGGCAATCAAGAGTCCGTTTCCTACGATCACAAAGGAGGATGATGGCAATGCTAATATAACGAATAGCCGAACTGGAGAACAGATTAATGATTTATTGTTGCGAACGAAAAGTATAGTAAATGGGATTATTGAGAATGAAGAATTGATACTAGCATCACCTCAAGTTATCAGCAATAGGGATAAAATTACTAATCGTGGTACTAACATCACTACTCCAGCCAATGTTACTGCTAATCAATTTCAACCAAATCTTGCAATTTCTCCTATGGTGGCTAACGGATATAATTTATTAGATATGGAGTCGCCATCAGATGAAGATCGACCAAATAAATCAGTTGAAATTCGAAAATTAGTTCATGCACAAGAAGAGGTTGAAGTTGATTTGTCTAGTAATTCTACGTTTGATGATAACGAAATATCAGTTGAAGAAGAGAATGGAGATAAGTACTTGGCACTCCTGAAGACAAACAACAAAGATCAGCAGCTGCAACCGCAACCACATCCGCAGCAACAGCCACAACAAGTTCAACCAGCTAAGATTAATCCAGTTGATGCATTATTTGCCAAGGACCCACCAAAGAAATCGCGATTTCCAAAATTAAGAAGTCGATCGAACGGAGAATCCACTAAAACTGATGAATCCGGAACTAGCCCAGTTTTGAGTATTGACATGAACACTAAAAAGAAATTTGGTAATATTTTCAGTGATTCAGAAGATGACAGTATTATTGGGGATATCAAGAATGAAGATGGTGTGACAGAGACTACCAGTCCAATTGATAAGAAGAAGCATCGACGAGAGAAGGTTAGATCCTTCTTAGGGGCATCATTTCATAAAAAACCATAAACATTTCTTCTTTGCGTACAGTTACATATTTACATATTTTCTGCGATACAATAATTGTTCAAACATATATTAAGAATAGGGCATTTGTAGAATGTGAATAGAAATGATATATTATATAAGTAAGTAAGTAAGTAAGTAAGTAAGTAAGTAAGTAAGTAAGTAAGACTGGGATGAAAATTTGTGGCTTGTTTCAATTGGTTATATTTTCCAAGTACTGGGTCACATTGATAGGTATAAGTGCCAAGTAATTTGATAAATACGGTAAATTTGACTTAATATTCCCCAATAAATCTTCACCAGTGATATAATAGTATATTCTAGAGAATAATGAGATTGTATAAGATGGTAAATAGAATCCAATTCCATAAAGGATTAATGAACAGAACAAGAACATTATTGAATGAAGGACAAATGCTTCACCGGTAGTCATCAAGTAAAATGGTAAATGAATGTAATAAGCCCAGTAGATTCGATCTAGAAATGACAATTTACGTTCTTTTTCAAGAATCATTGGATCTTCTAAAACAAATGGTGACAGCATTTTTATTTTATTCGATTTCAGTTATTGTCTATATTGCAAATTTGGTTTTTTTTTTTTTTGTTTTGCTTCTATTTATTTATTTTAGCTAGCGAAAAATAAAGGATGATTTCATCATTACAACGTTTTGATAAAAAAAAAAAAATAAAAAAAACGAAAGTAACACCCCCCAGAATTGAACCCCCAATTATCAAGAGCTTCAATCACATGATTATCTTTGAAGTTTGATTGGTAACCTTAATTTTTCATTATAGGGTGGTGATCTCTCTCACTGGAATTCAGTATCCATTCATTGACTGACCAAAAAAAGGGAGAAAATCCTGGAGTAGCAACTATTACAATTGCTAACAAATAACCAAGATCAATTGATAATATTGTTGCTATTGTTGTTATTATATATGCAATGTATATTGAGCACTTGCTGTACATATTATAGGAGATAATTATGGTAGACAAAGACATTAGGTGGTCTAGGAAACGCCATCATCATAGTTCCGGAGCAAGAAAGCGACGATTAATAGATAGCTTTCAAAGACTTAACTTGCACGATCGAATATCGAATGCCATGGCCAACAGCGAAAACCAAAAAAGTGACTCAGAGGAAGAAGCAGAAGACTCAAAAGACAAACCAATTATTGCGAAACCTTTCAAGGATCCAATACTCAAAGATATAGGGCAAATTAAAAAGCTTTTCATTGATCAAGTGCTAAAGGATGATCAAGACCCACTGAACTTCACCAATCATGAAATTTATCAAAAGTTGTACTTGATGAAATTCTTTGCATTGATCGAATATTACAATCCTTACAATGTAATTTTTTCTGCTTTAACAAAGTACTGGAATAAACTATCCTCTGTCAAGACCGATCAAGACGTTGACATGGATATTGATAACGACGATGACATCGAAATGATTGACGATTAAACCGAACTGATGAAAATGATTATATGCGATGGTGGTTTCGTCTTTGTCTTTTGTTTGATGCTTAGGTCTGGGCACCGTCTGTCATCATGTGATACGGTTGAACGGGAAGAATCCCGTCGTTAGCAATTGGTAAAAAGTTTATCAGTGGCACTTTCAAAGAAAAAAAATGAGAGAAAAAAAAAAAAAAAAAAAAAAAGAAGACAAGTCCATTTGTTAACTACACAACGACATTCATTTTTGTCCCCTTTTTCATTATTATCGTCATCATGACAACCACAGTACCTAAGATATATGCGTTTAAAGAATTCGATCAAGTTGCTGATGCCGTGGCTGATCATATTGTTTCTGCTCAAAATTCAGTTTTATTCCCTAATTCGCAAGTTAATTTCAAAAGACAAAGTTGGAACACTAACGCCCTTCTAGATAACTCATCACAAGACGTTGCCAGTCCCAACCCAAATGAATTACACACACCAACTGGCAACACTGATGTAGATGATTCATCAAGGAGACTGAAAAAGAAAAAAAATAAAAATAATGAAGACAAGAAAAGATTTAAAATTGCGATTAGTGGTGGTTCATTAATATCGGTATTAAACCAGGGTTTACTTAAAAGGGGTGATATTTATTGGGAGAAGTGGGATATTTATTTAGCTGATGAAAGATTGGTGCCATTTGACGATGAGCAATCTAATTATGGATTAGCTAAACGTAATTTATTTGATTTAATTAAAGAATCTCCAGCAGGTAAAAAAGGTGGCTTCCCAAAGATTTATCACATTGATGAATCCTTAATAAATGACCCCGATGAATGTGCTGATGATTATGAAAAGATTTTAATTAGTAATTTTGCTAAAAAAGATTCTGTCAAATTACCAATGTTTGATTTATTTTTACTTGGTTGTGCTCCTGATGGTCATATTGCTTCATTATTCCCAAATCGCGAACAACTACGAGAAAAATTGGCTTGGGTTATACCAGTGACAAATGCTCCAAAACCTCCTTCAAATAGAATAACAATGACTGTACCAGTTATATGTCACTCTAGCAGAGTGACGTTTGTCGTTGAAGGTAGTACAAAAGCTCCAATATTAAAGACGGTTTTTGAAAGACCTGATAAGGGACTCCCTAGTAGTATTGTTAATGAAGGTGCTGCTGGGAGAGTTGTTTGGTTTGTTGATGATGATGCTTTGGATGATGTCTTGGTTACCAAAAAGAAATATAAATTTGAAGTTGATACTTTTAAGAATAGTTAGGATTTTTCAGCTAATTTTTTTTTTTTTCGTTTGCTTACTGTTTGTTTATTCTTACTTTTTTTTCTTTTTTTTTTTTTTTTTTTTTGTTGGTTGATAGATTTATATTCTCTGCTATTCGGAACACGAGCCAGTTTTAATAGTATCACATATAATTGCCAATATATACTGTAACTACTATATATCATTATCTTAGATTATACTAATTACGATGAGCGCGCACGTGCAATTGCAATTGGCCCACCAAAAAAAATTCTTACAAAAAAAAAAAATTGTCAAATTTTGAGCATTCTCCGAGAGCGCAAACCAAATCAGTAATTCAATTAGTAATGAGTAGTAAGCAACTTCCTGAGTTATCTAGCGATGTGTTGGAACTTATTGGGAACACCCCAATGGTTCAATTGAACAAAATCCCACAATCCTTGGGTCTTAAGCCAAAAGTTTTAGTTAAATGTGAATATTTCAATGCTGGGGGATCAGTTAAAGATCGTATTGCCAAAAGAATGGTTGAAGAAGCTGAAAAAGAAGGGAAAATTAAACCAGGCTACACTCTCATTGAACCAACCTCGGGTAATACTGGTATTGGTCTTGCCCTTTTAGGTGCAGTTAAAGGTTACAGAACCATTATCACTTTACCTGAAAAGATGTCCAATGAAAAAGTTTCAGTGTTGAAAGCTTTGGGCGCTGAAATTGTTAGAACTCCAACTGAAGCTGCATGGGATTCTCCTGAATCTCATATCGGGGTTGCTAAAAAATTGAATGCTGAAATTAAAAACTCAATTATTTTGGATCAATATGGTAACCCAAACAATCCTTTGGCTCATTATTACACCACCGGTTATGAAATTTATCAACAAACCCATGGGAATGTTGATGTATTAGTTGCTGGTGCTGGTACTGGTGGTACTATTACTGGTATTGCTAAATATTTGAAAGAACAAAACAAGGCAATCGAAATTGTAGGTGCTGATCCAGTTGGATCCATTTTAGCTCTACCTGAATCATTAAATGAAACTAATATTACTACATATCAAGTTGAAGGTATTGGTTATGATTTCATTCCAGATGCATTGGATAGAAGTTTAGTTGATAAATGGTATAAGACTGAAGATAAAGAGTCTTTCCATTATGCTAGAAGATTAATTAAAGAAGAAGGGTTATTAGTTGGTGGTTCCTCAGGTTCTGCTATTGCGGCTGCTGTGAAATACATCAAAGAACATCCAGAATTAACCGAAAAGAACACTGTGGTTGTTGTTTTACCTGATTCAATTAGATCATACTTGACTAAATTTGCCGATGATGAATGGATGAAATTGAATGGATTCCTTGAAGAACCAAAGACTGATGAGTTTAATAATGAAACTATTAAATCATTGAAATTGAAACCAGTAGTGTCAGTCACTATTAATGAAAAAGTGTCTAAAGTTATTGACATTTTACAAACTAATGGTTTTGATCAATTGCCAGTATTGGATGCTGCAAACAAGAAATTGTTAGGTTTAATAACATTGTCTGGGTTGTTGAAAAGTTTGAGTAGTAAAAATGTTGGCTTAAATGATGCTATTAAAACCATTTTCTTTGATTTTAGAAAATTAAGAGATTTTGATAAATCTTATGACATTAACGAAAAATCTAAATTGTCAAGAAGAAAATTTCAAAATATTACTCTTGAAACTACTCTTAGTGATTTGAATAAATTCTTCGAAAAAAATTCTGCTGCTATTGTAACCGATGATAATTTGGTTCCAGTTCATGTGGTCACTAAAGTTGATTTGTTAGCTTATTTGACGGGGAAATTATAAGTCTTGTGTTGGAGCCAATGACGAAACAGATGAAATAGAATTATAATTTTCAATCTATTAATACAAACTTTTTATGGTAGAATCTTTTGTACATCTATATCTATATCGTGGGTGTATGTATAATACAGTCCGCCCGGGTAATTTTTCACACAACTTAATCGAAATTGAGATTTCGTTGCCACCTCTTAAGACAGTCGCAAAACAATAAATATATTATTAAAATGAACACACTTAGTAATCTTCAACGAATGCTTGGCCTGGGGGGTTTGGGAGGAGCACCTATGGCTGATTCCCCAGTGAGCGATAACAAGGAAACCATATATATTTCAAGTATGGCGTTACTTAAGATGTTGAAGCATGGGACCGCTGGGGTTCCAATGGAAGTTATGGGATTAATGTTGGGAGAATTTGTCGATGAATACACTGTTCATGTTATCGATGTCTTTGCCATGCCTCAGTCAGGTACTGGTGTGTCGGTTGAAGCTGTTGATCCAGTTTTCCAGACAAAAATGATGGAAATGTTAAAACAAACTGGACGAGACGAAAAAGTGGTTGGATGGTACCATTCCCACCCCGGTTTTGGATGTTGGTTATCATCGGTCGATGTCAACACTCAACAATCATTCGAACAATTGAATAGTCGATCAGTTGCTGTGGTTATTGATCCAATCCAATCTGTCAGAGGAAAAGTTGTGATTGATGCATTCAGATTGATCAATTCAGCTACGGTGATGATGGGTCAAGAACCTAGACAAACCACTTCAAATATTGGTCATTTGAATAAACCAAGTATTCAGGCATTGATCCACGGGTTGAATAGAAGTTACTACAGTTTGAATATTGATTACAGAAAGACTGAATTGGAAGTGAATATGTTGTTGAATTTACATAAAGAGAACTGGTCGAGTGGGTTAATGTTAAACGATTATGAAAAGAAACATGAACATAATTTGAAAGATATGGAAAATATGGTGAAGATTGCTAAATTGTATTCTGAAAGAATTAAAGAAGAGAAAGAATTGACTGAAGAACAGTTAAAAACTAGATATGTTGGTAGACAAGATCCTAAGAAACATTTGGGACAGACTTCGGAAAAGAGAATAGAGGATAATATTGTTAGTATTTTAACGGGCCAGGTTAATCTGGCGGCAATTCAATAGGCCAATTGCTTTCCCCTACATAGCCAATTGCTTTCCCCTACATAATTTAATACAAGCATATCAATGTAAACACTGCTGTAGATATTAGACTTATTAAGCCCAAGTTCATGCCTTCAACATCCGTTCGATCTTCCGTACCGTTGCTTTCTTTTTAAACTGATCCCTTGCTAATTCCCTGGTATACTTCATAAACGCCAGTAAACTGATTTTCCCCTTATCGTGCAACTTAGTCAAACAATAGACTGTGTCATCAATAGCTTTAACTTCCGCAACCAACATATATAATTGGTTGAAAACTACAGTTTCCGCACACACCAACTCGTCCAATTCAGGTTCTTTGAACTGTCCCACTTTAGTTATTACTGCTTCAACCTCTTTTGTCTTCTCCAACAAAATCGCTTCATTTCTTGAAATAGCCCCTATGTATGAATTCAATAAATTCTTCTCGTAGATTAGTATACCCTCAAATTGCTTGATGCTTTCCCCGATAGCAGCCATTTTATTGTCTTGTGAGTTGAAAAATTCTTCAATATCTTGCTGATCCATAAGCGATCTTCCTATATCTTTGATTAAAGAAACCCTTGTTGTGTCTGACGTTGCTTGTGGTGCTTCGCTATCAATCAAACTCTTCTTGAAGTCAGGTGGTGGGGGGAGAGGAGGTGGAAGTCCACCACCACTAGCACTGGTGCTAGCTTCCCTTGTATCTGTTATTCTTGTGGGCTTCATAGGTAATGGAGGTGGTGTGCCTATTAGCACAGGTTCAGCGGAATTTGATGTCAGTGGTTGTTGCTGTTGTTGTAGTCGTCGCTGTAGTTGTGGCAGTTGCTGCGGCCTGCCGTAAACAGGTGGTTCCTTCGAGAAACATTCACTTAACAAACTACAAATCTTCATCAAGTTCCCGGCAGGATCGTTCCAGCTGGCCAAGTATGGGTTATAAAACTTCCCATTCGAGTCGACAAAATTCCCGGGTTGAATCACCATCTCAGGCGTTGGAGTAACAAATATTGTTGGAGGCAGGTGTGGATAATTTTCAGGAATCCAGATTTCCACGGGTATGCGGTATATTTGCCCGTCGAAATTCGATGGTATTGTCCCATAAATGGACAACAATAACTGTTGATTACCGTGCTCGTTTGTGTATATTTTTGTTCGCACCTTCAATGATGGAAAAGACTGGATGGTTATCGCCACGTCCTGGTAAGTAAATTGCGGATTCGTGTACTCTGGTTGAAGGACGTTATAGAGCCATTTTAACCATTCTTTAGGTAATGTTGTCATTGAATGTAGGTGGTTACTTGAATAATAAATAGCATCAATAATTCAGGGTTATTCGTAGGAGAAAACCATGAGAAATATGTAGTCCGGGTAGGTAGAGCGAAACATATGAGGCCGCCGTTGACAATGGCTTTGTTCAATTCATATTATTGCTCATTTAATAAGGCTGCTGATATAAATCAATTTTATTAAGGACTTAATAGTAGGAAACTATTAATGAAAAGAGGTCCCAAGCTAATCTCCAGGTGTATGATGTATTTGGATCAGAGATAACAGCAGACGCATCGCTGCATGTAATCCCAAAATGCATCTTATCTTATACCATTTCTTCGCAATTATTTCTTAAAAGAGAATAAAGAATGCCGTTAATAGAATAATCGATCTTTTTAGAATGATCTAACTAATAATCCTGATTGAGATCTCAGTGTTGGGTTATCTACATCACATAACTCAATCGATACCATGAGCCCCACCCCCCGGCCCCCACGCATTTTTACCAAGAAAGGTACAATCAAGCGCCTCATTATTGATTTGATTTGAAGTTAACATATTTTTTAAGATAATATAAATTAGCCAGCAATTCCAGCCTCTAATTGAAAGCAAGCCCAAATTGGAATATTTTGCTTACTATGATTGAATGTCACGTAGATTACCTCAAGCAACTCAAGAAGGAGAAAATATCACTTATCACGCAACCTATCCATATAAAATTAAACGATGCGGCAAGGACTGACGCTACGCTATTCCCAGTTAATGATGCCAATGAAATTGGTCAACTGTTGCTCATTTTCATGAATGATCTTCTCAACCTGGAACTTGAAAAGGGCAGAACTTATCCTTACTTTCATAAGAACAGCCTACAGGAATTTAAAGAATATTGGTTCGATTATTTCGCAGGTATACTTGTATTGGGAAATCAGAAAGAAGCATCATTTTTGCTTGATGATAATATTGATTGGGATAAGCATTTTTTGGGGACGTTCTATGTTAAGCCAAATTATCCAGGCCGATGTTCACATGTTTGCAATGGTGCATTCTTTGTATCAATACACACAAGAGGAACTGGTTATAAAGTTGGGAAAAATGTAGGAAGGATGTATTTGAAATGTGCTGCTGAACTAGGTTATACCTATTCAATTTTTAACTTAGTTTTTGAAAGCAACATTGCAAGCGTAAAAACTTGGGAAAGCTTGGGGTTTGAAAGAATTGGATACGTTAAAAATGGGGCGCGATTGAAAGGTGATGATCATGAAACTGGCACAATAATGTTTGGGAAAGATTTAGTGGATTATGCATAATCTATGAAATATATTCTTTACTTTTTCATATTTAATAGTTATTGAATGGCTTTTCACTAGCCTCACCAAGTAATCTAAAATTTGATTAGTATTGCTGAGCACTAGGTCAATATGTTCTTAGTAGCAATCTTTGTTCTAATCTACATTTTATAATAAAGAGCGTAAATTTTTGGTGATGACTACTGAATCCAACTCTCTAAAGTTACCACAAACTGTAAATGAATCAAGAAGGATACCGTCGCATCATGAACAATGCAGAATCCCTGAATTAATTGGCGACAACACTTCTGTATGGAAATATCAAAATTATTTAACATCTTTAAATATGCTACTCGTAATTCTGGCCATAAAAATCTCTTCAAGCCTTTCTGTTCAATGTTTCTCTAATAAATCTAATTCCTTTATGAATTGGGCAAATGTTGTTATCATTAATCTTTCGAAATCTCCAAGTAAAGGAACCATTTTTTCACACAATAACGGTTGCGCGAATTTCTCATTAATAGGAGTTTACCTACACTAATTTAATAAGGTCTGTTGTATTTAGGATTTTCACATGACAAGATTGGTTTTTAATACCATAATCACTGTGATGGATACAATATGGTTAAAGGCTGTGTTCTTGGTAATATTATGAGAAGAAACTAACCTGAATCCTGTCAAAAGTAAATGTTGTAATCATGCACCGACAGAAGAAATTCAAAGTCAGGATTAACCGTCAATAAAAGTCATTCTCATGACTATCATAAAGAATATGAGCCGAGATAATCGCAATGTCTAAGAAATCAATCGATTCAGATAAATTTGATCTATCTGTTCATTCAAGGCTTCAAATAATGCCTCACGAATCTACAAACAACTATAAGTCCAATGTGCATTAAGATACAAAAAAATATTAATTTAGAAAAAATATAGGTCCTCCCTTACTTCCCCCGTCGTCTATTTAGATTTCTTCTTCTTTCTTGGTGATTCACCAGCTTCACTTGTTCTCTTCTTCTTCTTTTCTTTCTTTTCCTTTTTATCCTTCTTTTCTTTCTTTTCTTTTTTTTCTTTCTTTTCTTTCTTCTCTTTCTTTTCTTTCTTTGGTTTTTCTTCACTCGTGGTTAGATCCTCTTCTTCATCTTCATCATCATCTTCTTCAGCCATGGTGATATCTTCACCACCTTTAGATAATTTAATAGCCTCACTCATAGCATCAGCGTTTTTTATTGGGGCTTTACCAGTGTCATAAAATTCCAATCTATCTTCAACTTGTTTCTTCAAAACTTTACCAAAAGAGTTAGTTGGTTCATCACTGTAGTTATCAATTCTTGAAGCAATAGAACATTTGTTGGCTAAATATCTTGAAATTCTACCCTTATTTTTTGCGTTAGCTTTACCAATAAATGATGAATGATAAATCAATCCATATTTTGGAGTGTTACCTTTAGTCTTTAAAGCTCTAAATAGAGCCTTTTCAGCGCCCAATATCTGAACAGTTGATGCTGCTTGTTTTGATAAATTAGTCAAAGAGCCTGCATGAGAAATTAATCTAGCACCAATAACTTCTCCAATTAATTCTGATAAATTTGGAGCAACAGTATGCATTTTATCAGTCAAATATTGATACAATTGTTTTCTGTAATCGCTAATATTAACAACTCTTTCAGCAAATGTTAAAACATTTTCCATATCTTGTTCGCTAATATCTTGACCCATTGAAATTCTAGCAGCATCGATAACACTTTGAGCAACACCAGAATCATCACCTAAAATAGCAGTAATATCATGTAAAGAATCTTCATTTATTGAAGATTTATCCTTAATGAATAAGACTAATTTAGCAAATTGATAATTATCTGGAACAATTTTAGCCAATTCAGGGAAATGCCATCCATACCATTCTTTACATCTCATAGCAAAAGTGTTTATATCTTTATCTAATTGATCTAATAAGGCAATTGCTTGAATAATGTGGTTATCATTTTTTTGAACCGAAAACTTAACTTTAGCTCTAGAGTAAGCATGACCCAACCCTAATTGAGCTCGTTCAATGTCACCTTCTTGTAATCCTTGCAACAATTTACTAGAATGTAATCTAACAGCTCTTAATAAATCTTGAGCTAAATCATTTGAAATACAATCAATAAATCCAAAAGATTCTTTAATAGACGGACCTAAATTTTTATCAGAAATCCCCAAAGTAACTTGTTTCTTCTTGGATTTTTGAGGAATGTTCAATTCAAGGACAGATTTCAAATAATCGGAGACTAACCCTTCAGAGATATCGTTAGCATTTTCTAAAGCTTGAGCAGCACCTTTAAATGGAGCAAATGACACAAGGTCAACCATCTTGGAAAATTTTGCCAAATCATTGTATTGATTTTGAACTTCCTTCAAATCAGAACTGACATCATCTGGTTGAATCTTCACTTTGAAGATTGCGTACCCCGTTGGTTCTTCGAAAAGAAGATAATCGATGGCCATTGTTAATGGTTAATTTATATGTTATATATCTTCTGCTGAAATTTTTCGCTTGCAAAGTGAAAAAAAATTTTTTTTTTTCTTTCTCTTCTGGAGGGGGCTCACAACCACACAGATCTATCACCCGAACACCAGTTAACTAAGGTTTGGATGTCCTTAAAACAACCCTAGAATCATCTCACAATATTTTCTTGGATAAATTATTGTTCTAATCACTAGAAATTGATCAGAACGGCACCATTGAAGTTACAATTGTATCCCGTATTATTCAAATCAAACAAGCGAAGTTGGTGTGATTAATGCGCCAATACACTCGACAAACTGTTAATGCCGTCCACTTCACACTTTATATCTATAGTGACTTTTATTTTGATTCAACTAAAGAATCTTTTCTATTATTGTAATAATTCCGCTCCTATTTCCTGGTGTTACACGTCCACTGTTCTCTTTGTTTTATTTTTGGTTGGCCGTAAACATATATAGCCTCACCAACTGAACATTGCATATTGACTACCGATACCAACATTTACGTGCTCTTAGCAAAAATTAAGCCAATCGACTGAGAAAGAATAGCATATACTCACAGTTAATGGGAACTTTAGTACCACGAGGGTTCAAATGGCAATGCTGTAGGTAATGAGCCGGGAAAAAGCATATCAAGAATATAAATAATTAGAATAAAAATAATGTCACCAATTTATCCCTGCCCTGGAATATCAGAGCTCTCTAATTTTTAATCCACCTCAATCGAGCAATTAAGAACACTCCTTTGTCTGAGTTTCTATCGAATGGATTATCTATTGTTACTACTGGATACCTTTAATAACAAGTAACAATATTGGTAAAGGTGCTACCAGTGTTCAGTATCATGGGCGATTTGGTAATGATGTGAAACGCACTAGATGCATCATGCGTCACAATTCATTCCACCTAAAAACGCTAATCGATTTTGACTTTTGATTCCAAACTGGGGCTCATATGTAAAATATATTTTGGCCGTAGAAGGCACTAATAAATATGAATAGATAGAGAATGAATAAAATATACATCTATATATATATCAAAGAACTTCCAGGGAATGACAAGATTTTAATTTAATTGTTTACTGAGTATCAGTGATCAACATCATTCCTTTTTTTTTTCAATTTTATTACCATTTCTGGTTGTCAAGCAAGACATTATTCTGCAAGTCATCAAATACCCAAAGTTGGTTCGTGAACTTTACATTTGGTATAATTGATTGCAAGGTTGTGTCAGCGGAAAATAGCGAGAGGCATCTTGTTAAAAAGAAATATCTCGGCACTCTACATTTTCGACATCAAATTTATAAATAGTTTCTTGTTTTTTTTGGATTATTTAATTAATCAGTTACCCAAAATCTCTTTGAGAAGCCTCAAAAAATAGAGGCAAACATATAGAGATGTCAAATAAGGAGGCTCTTAAAATATTTGTGAGAAAACATGTCACTACCGAAATGGTTGACTATTTGGTATCGACAACCAAGTCAATAATAAAAGTTAAAACCCCTGAAGATGAAGATGAAGATAAGGTTTATCCATCACCGCCATCTTCACCGAAGCCAAAGATGAAACAATTAATTTCATTGAAATCGTTTATAATTAATTTAATAAGATATTCAAACGTTCAAGTACCAACTTTAATGGCAACTTTAGTTTATTTGAATAGATTAAAAGAAATTTTACCATCGGATCAAATATATGGGATTTCAACTACTCATCATAGAATATTTATTGGTTGTTTAATTTTAACCGCAAAATATATCAATGATTCATCACCTTTAAATAAACATTGGGCAAGATATAGTAGCGGGATATTATCAGTTAAAGAATTGAATGTAATTGAAGTTGAAGTACTAAGTTATTTAGATTGGGATTTATCTATCACTAGCGAAGATTTATATGATTCATTAGCATTATTCTTGAACCCAATTAAACAAAAACTTAGACTTAAAGAAAATGAGCGAAATTTGAAGAAACATGAACAATTGAAATTTGCTAAGCCAACTTTCAAGTCTTTGAAGCATTCAGCTTCATTAAATTCGTTAAAGAAAATGCTATTACCACCTGCTACCGCTACTATTGCAACTACAACTTCATCGCCAGATGATAAATCAGTTTCATCAAGCAGTTCGTCATTGTCTCAATCACTCTCGAATAATTCATCAGAATCGGCATTATCTTCACCAGCTAGAAACAATTCCACAGTACCTTCACTAACCAACTCCGCATCCACTTATCAATCAAATTCATCATCTTCCTATTCATTAAATAATTCATCTGCAGGATCACTCACCAAGAAAATGATCGACGAAGATTTCAGCTTTGTTGAACCACCAGCTAAGGCAGCTACGTATTCACCAATATTAAATTACGCGCAACCTACAAAACCTACATCAATTTTCAATTCTCCGAAGAATTTGTTAGCAAGAATAACTTCGAGAAATGGTAACTCTGTTAAATCTTCTCCACAATTGTACAGAATTTCTAGTAATTCATCATTGAGAACTAATTCAAGCACGTCAAAATTAATGTCACCAATTATTTCAATAAAGCAAAAGATGAAAAAGGCTAACTCCAAGCTTAATTATAGTGAACAATTGGCTCAGCCACCAATGATTCATAAATCAATTAAGGTCTCAGTTAGTTCCGAAAATTTGAAATATTTGAGCCAGGCGAATACAACAGTTAGAACGAATGCATAATTTTACAAACGACAACCAATAGCATATTTTCATTTATTTTTCAATTCTTTCTTTTGCTTTAATTTTATTTATTTCTACAAAATGACCAACAGTTTTGTCTTATATGTAATTTATTCACACCAAAGGTCCTTAAGTTTTACATTTTAATATTAGTTACCAATTCTTTTTGTTCTCGTTTTATTTTAAAGGAATTTTCTTTTTTTTTTTTTTTTTTTTTGATGATCTCTTAATATATAATAATACACACATTCAAGCAAATTTATTTTTATCCGATCCTTTTATGTGATTTTCCTAGTGTTTCGAGATATAAATCTAATGTGTCACCATGCAGGCATTCTAATTAGAACACTCTTTTTCGGTCAAATTATGTTTCCACCAAGTGTATCTACGAGTAGGCCCATGATAAAAAAAAAAAGAAAATTTAAATAATAAACTCTAAAAAACTAAAACAAAATATAAAGCAAAGTAAAATAAAAATGAACTATAGTAGGTATTCTGCAATAACCTGTCTAACCTTCTTCCAACCTTTCAAATTATCCAATTCTTCATTAAGTAAAAGTTCCTCCTCAGTTTCAAAGTATCGATCAGTTTCAAAATCCATATCTTCCAATTTAACCCATCGATCTCTTTTAATAAGCCACCAAACAAGGTAAAAAAATGGGAAAATAAGTAATTCAATGTAATAGTTGAAAAAATCACTAACACTAAAAGGTTTGAAACAATCCCAACCTTGCACCAAAATAATCACAATGATTAAAACCACAGCAATATAATTCCCATATGGGTAAGTCCAATTTTTAAATTTCAAGTAATGTTCTTTTCCTTGTTTGGCCAAGCCTCTTCTAAATCTAATTGATGTAATCCCAATACTAAGCCAAGATAATTGATTTGAGACACCAACTAACGCTTGTAACCAACTCCACAATGTCCCCGTAGCAATAAAACTAGAGCCAAAACACAACCCGCCACAGAACCAAGTTATGATAACTGCAACATACGGAACTTTGTGTTTACTTCTAATGGCAAAAAATTTTGGCAAGTAGCCTTCAGTTCCCAAGGTGTACAACAATCTTGAACCAGCAAATAAAGCATGATTACCTGCACTGATCAACGATGTTAAAATCACAGCGTTCATAAATGAACCACCAGCTTTCGCCCCAACTTGTTGGAAAACAATGGTGAATGGTGAAGTGATGACCGATTTCGTACTAAGCTTAGGATAATTGTATGGCACGTTCATACCAATGAAAAACACCGTGAAAATATAGAAAATCAAAATTCTCCAGAAAACTGATTTGATAATCTTTGGAGTATTTCTAACTGGGTTTTTAGATTCTCCGGCAGTCAAAGTTAATGATTCAGTACCACCATATGCAAATGATGCGGTAACAAAAATTTTAGCAAAACCTTTAAATCCATCAACGAATGGCGCATCACCCAAAGTCCAGTATTTGAACCCAATGTATTCATGTTGTTCATTGTGACCAGCGTTGACAACAATACTAACAATGAAAAAGATAATTATAGTAATCACCTTAAGTAAAGCCAACCAATACTCAGTCTCTCCATAGAAACGAACATGGAATACATTCAACCCTAAAAGAACTACCCAAACAATCAAAGAAATCACCCAAAAATGGAAATCCGTCCAATAACTGAGAATCAACTGTAAAGCAGTCAAATCAGACGCCACTGAACAAGCATCATTAAACCAGTAATTAACCAACATAGTAAAACCCAATGACTCAGATCCAAATCTCTTGGCGAAACTGCAAAATGATCCAGATATTGGCATCAACGTACTCATTTCCCCCAATGATAATAGAGTAATGTAAACTACCCCACCGATAATACTATAACAGATTAACAAAGAAGCTGGGCCACCAGAAGCTAAAGATTTACCAGTTCCTAAAAATAACCCAGATCCAATCGTCCCAGCAATGGCAATCATGTTAATTTGACGTGGGGATAATACTCGGTTTAAACTGTTGACGATTTCGCCTTCTTGGCCAGAGTGGACCTCCACCACACCTTCGCTGTATGTAGCGGACTTGTGTTGTTCAAGGTCTTCTTCATAAGATGCGCTCATTGCAATACAAAAATATAAAAATGGATGCAACAACAATACATAGTAGTAAATAGGAATATGCCAGGCTATATATATATATATATATAAAATAGGGGAAAATTTTTTCGCCTGTTGTTAATGTAATACCCTCATGAGTGAATGAAATTCATGCATATATTTTCTTAACAGTTGCAATAAATCGTGATTAAAGTGCCGTGCTGCATGATGAGCTTCGTTGGAGTTTTGTCAGCATTAACCAATAGTACCTGTAAGTGAAAAATTTTCTTTACACAGTTTGAATTGAGAGCTAGTGTGAAATAATTGCGCTGGAAAATTCCTCGACTTCTAATTGTCGGATATTAGTAAAGGTGTCTCTACATAGAAAAATCGTGACGAATAACTGAAAGGAGTAAGAGCCAAAAAATGATTGTCGTGTGATCATGGGCCTCTTTGTTTTGGATAAGCATGCCAAATAAGCGCAAATCCTTGTTTATCTACTCAGTGATCGCTTCTTCTTCCCATGTGTGACTCAACTATTGTGATTTTATTTTGGATTTTATATGAATAGTAAATATATATATATAGAGAGAGAGTCAGTTGCTTTCCCGTGGGAAATTTACGTACTAAAATGTATGCATTCCGGCGGTTTTAGTTTTGTGCTCTTAAAGGGCGGAGAAAATAAATGCGATAAATTTTCAGCCAATCAGAATGCGTCCTCTGTTTGCGGTCTAATCCACGTGAGCCTTACTGTGGTGTGTGCAGTAAGTAGTGCAGTAATGCACTATATTTATGTTTGCAACATGGAGACCGGATTGGGTAGTATATAAGATGATGGAATTATGGATATCGGTTCGCCGATAATTAATTGAATGATATCGATCATTTAGCAGGAAAGCACATTGCTTTTGTTTACTTTTGCACTTTGATTGTATTTTTTCTCTGCAATTTTCCAGCGAAAGTGACGTTATCAGTTGTCCAGAATCGCGGTAAAAAAAGAAACGGCCGCTTTGACTCTTAATTTCCAGTAAATTAAGGAAATTTTTCGTTGATCAATTAATTCTTAATTAGTTAGCCATTTTCATTTCGGCAATCAATCGTCTGATTGATTCTATCAAAAAATTTTCAATCAGAAAATCAAAGGTATCAATTGGATCAAGAATAAATTGTATGTATTCAATAGGACTCGTAAGCTTACTGAAGAGCAATAATGCAACTGTCATCTATTGATGTCAATTGAATGAAGTCATAGCAAACAATAGTACCCCAGGCTGAGAGGCTTATCAAAATTGATTTAATTTGATTTTAGCTCATAAGTCCTTTAATGCTTGTGTGTCATTCAATAATTACTATATTTAATAATTCTAATATTACTTCAACGGAGGAAGAACGGATTTAACACAACCGAGTCAAATCAACTGTATTAATTAATACTAACGTAATTAATCAACGCAAGCACTAGATAATTAGGTAATTCTGCATATTGACATTTAAGATCGCTATCTATCATCATCTTACGGTTTGAATTTTCTGAAATAATTTTTTTTATTTTTTTTTTTAATATGGGTTCGCTAAAATAAAATGTGTATATAATGGTTAATCTAAAAAAAGTTCTCTAGTATAATATAATGTAATTTAATATAATGACGACAAAAAGGTGACAAAAACAAAAATTAATAGCTTGTTGGGTTTGGAATATCAATCATAAAAAAAGGCAAATTTAATCGTAAGCAATTAAAAAATTGGCTCATTAGTACACACCACCATGATACATCATAGAGTGGCCAATTGAGCCTCTTCTTCTACCATAAGCACCAGGAACCATACCATAACCAGAGTAACCCATTCCGTAACCATCATAGCCACCATAAGCACCAGCAGCGTAAGCAGCAAATTTAGGACCAGTTGAGCCAATTCTTCTAGCAATAATATGCATGTTTGGTCTAATCATCATACTCCAATTCATTGGAGTTAAAGCAGTTCTGTAATTGGTGGAATAAAATTCGCATCTCACTGAAGTTAAGTGTCTTGCAATGTTGGCAGGTAAAACGGTTCTAAGAGCCATTATAAAGCTTTGATAATCACAAGCATCAGCGTAGGGGACATCAATTGACTCTCTATTGAAACCAGTGAAATGAAAGTTTGATAAAGTCACTGTAACATACCCACCAGCACCAGCACCGTAGTAAAGATTAGCAGATCTTGGAGTATACATTTAATTGATTATTTGTGTGTTAGTTGATTGTTTGAGTTAATGTTAGTAGTAGAGCAGAGTGTAGCAGTAGAGATGCTATGAGTTTATAGTTGTAAAGAAAAGTAGAGTAAAAAAAAAAGACAGAATTGAATTGACCCAAGACAGAGGAAAAGAACCAGTGTTTATATATTAGTTTTTTTTTCTTTTTTTCTTTTTTTCTTTCTTTTTTTAATTGTATTATCTGTATTCAAAGGTGATCATGCAAAGTTGATGGTCCACCCATGCCATGTTGACCAGCAGCTGCCTTTCCTTTGCGATCCTAATATTAGGTGGTAGATCGGCCGCTCAATGCAAGTGGCTAATCGAGTTACCTTTGTCTATTAGGGTGTTTTAAGTTGGCCTGGAAACTAGTCTCGTGGACGCCGCATCCAAGGGACATTGACACAAGTAACAGCAGAAATGCGAACCTTCGCTGGCAAGCTCCCCGAGCTCACCGCGCTCCGTTTTTCAAAATTGCAGTCTGTGACGTCAGAAAATTTAACCATACACTGTTACCTATCGTAAGGCACCTGGGTTTCTTGTTACAATCTTGACCAATCAAGTTTGACTACTCTGAAAGTACTTAGTGAGGAACACAAAATAGGTCCCCTATGGACTCCTTCGGAATACTCAATTTGGGGCAACATTTGATGATTTGTAATCAAAAACTAACTAGCAAATAAAAAAAAAAAAATCACACCCCGTTAACACCAAGTAAAAAGAAATGCAGTTTCCACATGGTTGCGCAACTAACAATATCTTCAGTTAGGGAGTACCTCCCGTTAGAGTGTGCGTTGTTTGTCGATTTTTCATTCTGAAGTCAAACCTGCTGCTTAATGGAAACTCTATTCAGTACCATTGGATATCAGCTGGCTCTACCACGGCTAACTATTGAAATCATATCAATTTTTTATCCAATGTTATCAAGATTGCAGATGTATGACGATAATGGGGTTTCACCCAGTTTCGAAGGTTACAAAGTATGTAAATAAACCATGGTAATGCATAAAGCACCATTCTATTTTTACCTCGATTCCGTAGATCAGGTTTAAAGGAAAACATCAAGTTAAATTGGTTACGGATAAACCTAATAATTTTTGAGGTGCCTGGCAGTTGGTTGGCCGTGGTAACTTCAAAGCAATGCTAGCTAGCATTAGCTAAATACCGTAGATGTGGGTGGGTATTCAAACAAACTTAAGATGTCAAGCACGTGGAATCTTGCATAATAATCGATTGATAAGCCACGTGAACAGTGGTGGTTACCTCAACGAAAACCTCAGCGAAAAACCTCAGGGCTATATCCGCAAAAACGACAGGGTAATCTCATCTCATCTCAATTATTATTAGCTGCTACGCACTGTGGGCTGGTTGGTTAGGCCCAGCGATATACTAGAAACTAAAAACAATCGATTAATTATATCCAGGAATATTTTCTTTGAATGTAAAGAATCTATTCAAATTCAAATAATTATTCCAATCTATTACATTCCGTTTCACTGATATCACCGTCCATTATGACCATGTATCCTGTATCCACTGCATTGATCAGTCCAGGCGTTGGTATTGGCATGACAAGTAGGTATGGTATTAATCATTGTTCACTATTACTTACCATTGAGACTCTGCGATGCGGGCGCTTTCTGGTAACTTGACAAACATACTAACTCTATGTATCAGATTTGGGCACCTCTTTGTTTGAGATTGTCAACCATTTCAAGAAGTCCGGCGATTGTTCTAGATTTTTAAAAATTGTTTATTCGAATTCCAAACTTTTTGAAACCCCCATCATTGTTTATTTGAAGAATCAAGGCTTACGGTTGGTTTTCGATCCAATAACTCAAAAATTACTATTAATTGAAATTATTGATTTCTCATTGATTAAGTTTGTCTACGAAGCTAATAAGACAAATTATATTGTTAATAAAAACGGTAGCGAACCAATATTCAAAGACATATACAATAAGATATTTGGTCCCACTTTGCCAGGGAAAGCCTATTTTAACCAAAATAAGTATGTTTTAAGTTATCCAGGGCTTGCGTTTCTGTTCCCTTTGCCTGAGTCAATAACCGATGAAATATCTTTAACTCTGGATGGAAAGGAGACGTCAACGTCTGACAAGGAAAAACTAATTAATTTGTTGGCATCAAGAGCTGTCAAATGCAATTCGTTAATAATTTATAATCAAAAGGATGTCAGCAAATACAATGTTTCTTGGGATAAATATTATGATGAGTTATCCAAGCAATTATTTGTTGCTTCTAATATTTCTCGTGCTCCTGCTAAAGATCAGGTTGTTTACTTTAAACAAAAAAAGGCATTACGTGTTAAGTATGACGAAGCGAGTCAAATTGTCTATACCAAAAAAAAACATGACATCACTTTGACTACTATTGATATTAATTTACCAAAAGGTTTAGTCAAATTTAATTTTTCACATCATTACAAGGACTTTAAACATTTTGTGTTAACAATAGGTAAAACTAAGCAGCAAGATGTATTGTATCATTTGGGTGAGCCAGATTCTACCTATTTGAAAGTTGATTCTAGATTCGAAATATACAGCGCCCACACAAACAATGCGAAAAATAATAATGGGCAAGGTAAAGAGAATGGACATGGCGAAGAAAAATGTGGTGAATACAATGAAGTGTTCCATAACTATTTCCGATACGGATTTGATCTCTTATACTCGACAAATAATCAATATGGATCTATAGTGAAAAAGGTTATTGTTTACAACAATGTTCCAAATTCTGTGTTTTTCAACAAATATAACAAGGTTAACTGGTTAATGAGGGGTCATTGTTTTAACTTTGAAGATCGTGATAAAGAAAATGGCTATGTACCCTACGAAGAAGATGATGATGAAGATATGGAAGACGAAGAATATGACAATGATTCTGAGCCAAACATTTTCTTTCCAGATTTCAATAAGCCACCGCCTTTGATTACCACTGAAGAATGGACATGGTCTGAACACACTTCACAGTACTGTCTTGCAACTTCAGAAATGTACTTTCACGAAGTTGATGTTGACAACTTCAAAGTAAGTGATCCACAGGATACATTTGATCCTTCAAATTTTGTATTAATTGATCGAAGTAATCTCCTATCCATAGATGATGATTCAGAATCCATAGATATGGTTATCGACGATAAGCCTTCTCCAAAGAGTGAAAATGTTAAGTGGGGTCAAAGCAAATTATATGGGTTTAATAGATGTATTTGGGAAGTGTTAAGTGATAATGATGCTATCGGATCAATTACCTTATTCTAATATAATATAATTAATAATGACAGTTATGAATAAATGTTACGTAATGGTTGTAAATTATTGGTTGACCAGTTAGGGACGCGACAATAAAGGCACGTGAGAAACACGTAAGAAAAAAATTTAACTGCTTTCCTTTCTCCTCGTATAAGCCGTACCGTACCTCTGACGGGTAGTGTGTATTTTTTTTTTTTTTTTTTTTTTTTTGTTAATTCGAAATTAACAAATCTATCTCTTCATCAATTGGTATAGAGAAGATGTCCAGCATTGCCTCGAGGGGTTTAGCTAGTTTAGCTAGAATATCAGCTCATAAACCAATCCATGTGATTATAATCACTACCTTGGTAACCGCCGTTGCATATTTATCGTTGGTCGATGAGTACATTGGATCAACGACATTTGAAAATCCTCAAGTTTCGTTCTATCATTCAGGGAACTCTAAAGAGTACAATGAATGGAAATTAATTGATAATAATGACGTTACTGCTTACCCTAATGCTATTCATTTTGGAATTACTCCATTGAAATTTAAAAGAACGAATGGTTATGATATTCCAAATATTAATAATAGTTATTATGGCGTGGAGTCTAATGAAAAATTATTAATTTCAGAATACCGCAATGCTGCATCAGATCTTGAAAAGGCTGCACAAGTATCGAGTGAAGATGGCACTTTATGGAAATCAGTTCATCAATATAGATTAAGTAAATATCAAGATTATATTAGAAACTCATATTTAACTCTCAGATCTGTTATTAAAGGTGCAGAAACTTATGATATTGTGATTGTTACTATTGCATATTTGGCAATGTATTATACATTTTTCAGATTATTTTATGATATGAGAGTACTGACTGGTTCTAAGTTTTGGCTTGGCTTTGGAGCAATTTCTTCGTCTCTGTTTGCGTTTTTATGGGCATTTGCAACTACGCGTATGTTGGGTGTTAAGATTTCGTTTTTCAGTTTATCTGAAGGTTTACCTTTTTTGGTTGCAACTATTGGGTTTAATAGAATTGTTAAACTTTCGCAAACTGTTTTACTGAATGCTTCTGATTCAATTAATTTATCAATTTATAAACTGTTGGAACATACTTCACTAAATTTCGCTAAAGATCAATTGTTATGTGCAGTTGCATTTATTGGTTGTTTTATTTATGCACCACATTTGGAAGGTTTGAAAAATTTCTGTATTTTAAGTGCTTTCATCATGGTTTATGATGTTATTATGACTTTTAGTTATTATCTGGCCATTTTAGCATTGAAAATTGAAATTAGTAGAATTCGCCAATCTACTACTGTTAAAGAAGTTTTAGAAGAAGATGGGATTTCTCATAATGTTGCTGAAAAAGCTGCGAAAGTTTATGAGCAAGAAGATCTGATTTTCAATTTGAACAGTTCTTATGTTTCCGGATTTAAAATTTTTGGAATTGCAATGTTTTTCGGATTCCATATTTTCTTGTTAGGTAGTAATTGGGTCTTTGACACTAGCGTTGATGATGTTATTATTCCACAAACTTTATCTAAAGCCATCGCTAAACATATTCCAATTGGTTCTGAAGGAACAATTGTGACACTTTTAGAACCTCAAATTTATGTTCCAAAGAATGTTTTCTTTCAAATTGAAGACATTATTGTTAATTTACTTGAAAAAATTTCTTCAGCAATTCGTGATAGAATCATTTCAAAGACTTTGTTATTCTTCTTGGGTACTAGTTCATTGATTAATATTTACTTATTAAATGCCACAAGAGTCAAGGTCGCTGTTACCGCTCTGCCTACAGCTACTCCTGCTTCTTTTCCACCTCCAAAACCTATTGAACCACCAAAACCTGTTGAAATTTACACTGGTGACACTCGCCATTTGGAAACTTGTGTTGATATTCTCAAGAATGGTGATGTTGCCACTTTAAGTGATGACGAAGTTACTTTATTAGTGGTTAATGATAAATTACCATTGTACGCATTAGAAAAAAAATTGAATGATACTACCCGAGCAGTCATTGTTAGAAGAGCAGCAATTGCTAAATTATCAAACTCTCCTATTTTAAATTCTCCAGCGGTACCATATTTGAATTATGATTATAGCAAAGTGTTTGGTGCTTGTTGTGAAAATGTTATTGGATTCATTCCATTACCATTGGGTGTTGCTGGACCAATTTTGATTGACGGTAAGCCATTCCATATCCCAATGGCCACTACTGAAGGTTGCCTTGTTGCTTCCACTATGAGAGGTTGTAAAGCTATTAATGCTGGTGGTGGTGTTACCACTGTTTTAACTAGAGATGGTATGACTAGAGGTCCATGTGTTAAGTTTCCAACTTTACAAAGAGCTGGCGCTTGTAAGATTTGGTTAGATTCTGAAGAAGGTCAAGATTTATTGAAACAAGCATTTAATTCTACTTCAAGATTTGCAAGATTACAACATGTTCAAACTGCTATTGCTGGATCTTTGCTATACATTAGATTTAGAACTACCACTGGTGATGCTATGGGAATGAATATGATCTCTAAAGGGGTTGAATTTAGTTTGAAACAAATGGTTGAAGTCTATGGTTGGGATGATATGGATGTTATTTCAGTGTCTGGTAATTATTGTACTGATAAGAAAGCTGCATCGATAAATTGGACCAATGGTAGAGGTAAGAGTGTTGTTGCTGAAGCTATAATCCCTGGTGATGTGGTTAGAAAAGTGTTGAAGAGTGATGTCGACGCATTAGTTGAATTGAATATCTCTAAGAATTTGATTGGTTCGGCAATGGCTGGATCAATTGGTGGGTTCAATGCTCATGCTGCTAATTTAGTTACTGCAGTTTTCTTAGCTTGTGGTCAAGATCCAGCACAAAACGTTGAAAGCTCTAATTGTATTACGTTGATAGATAATGATAATGGCAATTTAAGAATCTCAGTATCAATGCCATCAATTGAAGTTGGTACTATTGGTGGTGGTACTATACTTGAACCTCAAGCAGCAATGCTTGAATTATTGGGAGTTCGTGGACCTCATCCAACTAACCCGGGATCTAACGCTCAACAATTGGCCAAAGTTGTTGCTTCTGCTGTGTTGGCAGCAGAATTATCATTATGTTCCGCGTTAGCTGCTGGTCATTTAGTGCAGAGTCATATGCAACATAATAGAGCTGGTGCTAGAGCCTCAGATGCGGCAGGAAAGGCAAACAAACCGACAAATAAAGCTGATATTCAAAGATTAACTGATGGTTCTAAAATTTGCATAAAATCTTAGGCCAACTCAGAAGAATAGTTCATAGTTTAATAATCCGTTACGTTTTTCAGGTATTGTAGATTTGTATGGTGGTCACCTGATTTTCCAAGGTCTCCACGATTAAATAAATATTTAGAGAGATTACTTATATGCACGAACGATTGTACTGTGAAAATGGCTAATGTTATAAGTGGGATATATATTTCAGATGACAAGAACAATTTGGTATTCGAGTACCCAGTGACAACCGATGCCCCAACTTTTAAAGAGATCATCACCAAAGTAGCGAGCAACGAAAAAGGACAGGCATTGGAGTTCCTGGACGACTCATTGAAACCGGTTATTCGAGTGTCGTTGTCCCATGTTGTCTATCATACTACCACTAAATACTTGAGATATTTTGTGGCAATTGGATGTGATGGGAAGAACCAAAGGCAAATAGAGGATCAAGAGGAAGAGGAAGAGAGTGAAGATGAGTACGAGGAACAAAAGAGCGCGGAGGATCAAGAAGAGGAAGACCAGGACGACGACGACGGAGAAGATGATGATGATGATGATGATGAAGAAGAAGAAGTGGATGAATCAAGTAGGCACAGTGTAAATCCTTTACTCCCATTATCATTTTTAAAACAATTAATCACCGTTATGACAGATTACTTTGGTGTGCCTTTATTACCTCTTAAAATCGAAGCAAATTATGACACTCTTTGCCTATTGTTGTGCGAAATGTTGGAGAATGGATACCCTTTCATCACTGACTTGAACCAACTTAAAGAAGTTGTACAATTTGAAGGAGTCTTGAGTCGATTTTTATCTTCAGCTACAAGCAGCACTAAAGCCGGTGAGGCGGTCCGGCTGATTAGCAGTGGAGCGAAACTTACTGGGTTTGGATCAAGTGGATCGTTAAGTTCAATGGATAAAGATTCTTCAACAATGATTCCTTGGAGAAAGTCAAATGTCAAGTACTCAAATAATGAATTGTTTGTCGATATCAACGAGAAGATATTTGTCACGATGAGTCCTTCAAGAGCACAGAAAAGCATAAGTAACAATCCCTTGGGATCAGCGTTCTATTCCACAAGCAATAGTTATAGAAGTTCAGCTAAGCCAGTAGTGGCGCGAATTGAAGGTGAGATTAATTTAACCTCGAAGCTAACTGGGATCCCAGATTTGCAATTAGTCTTACATAATAATGGTCATGAATTGGGGATTCCTTCATTCCATCCATGTATTCGAATCGACCGATGGATAAATTCTCCAGGGATATTATCATTCATCCCACCAGATGGGAAATCGAAATTGGCGAGTTATGAAATTGATCTACAATTGGTGCCACTGATGAACCGAGCTCTTAAAAACATTGGGATAGTTCAAGGGGAATTTAAAACTGATTTGGGAGTTTCTGGTAATGAATTTGAAATTACGGTTTATATTAGTAATTTGAAAACCGTGAAGAATATTGAACATTTGAAGGTTGGAATTAATTGCGAGCTAAACAAGGAGAAAGTCTCTTCGATTAAAGTGTTGCGAATGAGTAGTGGTGACTTCCAATTTAATAATAATGGTAAAAATGAATGGTTATTTGAGCCAAGTTTGACCACTGGGGTCAATTTGACATTCAGAGGTACCTGTGTTGGGGAAAGTGAAAAAGATATGATTTTCCCTAATTATGTCTCGTTGTCGTATCTGTATAAGGGTGGCTTGCCTAGTGGGATCAAAGTTAGTTCATTGAAAATAGTAAGTGCCAAGGGGTTAGGAGATAACGTTAAGCCATATAAAGGTGTTAAATATTTGGTAGAAACTGGTGAGTACATATTACGTTGACATAAATGAAAAATTGTTGACATTATTTTTTAAATTTTGTAAGGTTGCGCCCGACAATATTTTTAATCATACCGTTGTCAATATCTTGTCGCCTGTCTATAAGGATGCCCAAATCAACAAATTACAACATTGATAATTTCTTAACACCTGAAGTTCAAACTTTTTGGGTGATAGTCCTTTCTGGGATTGCCTTTGGTATTGGATTTGAAGGATGGAAATGCGTTGCTCATTATTTGCTAATTTTCACTTTGATTTTGCATGCGATATCGTGGTACAACACGTATTACCAACGCCACGTATTCAACCAAGGGGTGTCATTTGAAATCAATAAGGATAGTATTGTGTTGGTTATTGGAGGTTCTAGAGGGCTAGGGAGGGCAATTGTTGAAGAATTTTTGAGTTATGAAATGAATTGTACCGTCTGTCTTGTGGATATCATTGAACCGACTGAGGAGTTGAATCAAGTGAAATTTTACCAATGTGATGCATCAAACCACGGAGAATTGTTGAAGATCATAAGGGAGATTGAGTGTAATGTGGGAAAGATATCAGTTCTTATCAATAATGTGGGAATTACTCATGTTAACACCTTCAATGATTTGGCTATCCCTGAGATTCAAAAAGTTTTTGATACAAATTTAATGTCATATATCTATTCCATGAAATTGATTTTGAAATTGAGATCGTTTGATAAACAACAATTATTTGTCGTTAATGTTGCTTCAGTGTTGGGACTCGTAGGGCCAGCAAACTTGTCAATTTATGCAGCTACAAAATCGGCAATTGTTGCCATTCATGAATCAGTTATCCATGAAATTGATCCTAAACAAGTGAAGCTATTATTAGTAAAATTAGGTCAATTGGATACGCTATTATTTAGAGATTTTATCCCACCTAGACAATTTTTCGCTCCTGTACTAAATCACGGAAAAGTTGCGCAAGAAATCTACAAACGAGTTAAAAATAGCCAACCTGGAGAATTGACGTTACCTACATATGGGAAATTGATATCTGCCTTAAGAATAGTGCCGTTTTTCATTGTCGAATGGTTGAGATTATGGAGTAAGATTGATCAATCTAAGAAGTCAACCGAGGGGAAGCGCAACCAAACCTGTGGTGCAGGTGAGATGTCAAATCCCCGGGATAGAAATAATGACAACGGCACTGACACTCTAGATGTTTCAGATGAAATCAAAATCAACCCTTCTATATCTGACATATCTAATAATAGAAACAATTTTTTGCGATTGAACAATGAAAGTTTAGTTGACTATTCAATTAAGACCATTTTAGGAAGTTCCTAATCTAATCAGGATAAAACAGATTGTTGGCTGAATTATTATCAATTTGAGCAAATCCGCAAAAACTGGAAATTATTCAATTAGTGATTGCTCAATTATTTTGGCAATTCTACCGTGATCTAATTAAAAACATTTCACTAGTTAGTTGTTAGTTTATCCGTGGTCGCAATTGATTGATATGATAGATAGTGCATGATTATCCCTTTGTTTGTTCCCTAATCTCTCACATAATTACAATATAAACTATTGCACAATCTCCTGGTTCCCCATCAATTATTCATAATTACAATTAAAATGTTTTGTGGGAGTCAAAGTCGACTAATATTACCTATAGATGGGGTTGGACTTACTATGGCAGATTTTTACCTCACCCGGGTAACGTGAAGGCAATATTTTGCAACATCACTTTTCATCAAAAAGTGACATGTAATGCGAAACCACAACTAACCAACAACAAGAACAACAATAACATCATGGCTACTCTTAAGAAAGTGAACCTTTAGTAAGTATAATATCATTATCTTCTAATAGCTATTGACTAACCTTAGTTCAACAAATGATTTGAAAGCCAATTGCGATGAAAATTTATGGTATATCTTTGAAGGGTTGGGATATGTAGAATGTTTCAAGATACATGATATCAGGATGGGCCTTGGAATTATATGTTCATTATGTGCGGCGGTTCTGTTTTATATAGATAAACAAACTGAATTCTTTGAGACTTTCAATTACACCGCCGCCTTAGTGGCGGTTTATTTCAGTTTTAGCGGGCTACTTTGGTTGTGGACTAAATTTGTTGAAAAATCAATAAAATTTGTAGGTTATAATAGCAGTAAGGATAAGATTGTTGTGAGTACTACTCTGGAAAAGACTAAGCCTGTTTATCATATTGAAATTGAATTTAATGGTAAACCTCAAACTAAGCTTGATGTGGAATTTACACAATTATTCAATGAAAATGGGTTTTTGGAACCTGATGAATTGAAAAGTATATTTAAAAAAGAAATTGAAAAATTCTCAAAAAAGAAAGATTAAAATTACTTACATAGTTTTGTAGATTTATATGCAAAGAAATGATCATGATTTTTGGCTAGCTTGCCCGCAGTTAAAAGACATCTGGTAGTCTTTCAATTTCATACTTCTTTTTACCAGCGTACATTATCGGAATTCCAGGAATTTTCCGTATTCTTCTTTTCAAATCAGCATCATTAGTGGCAACAATATAGCATTTATGTTGCATAACTCGACTAACCATACAATCATCGGCATAAGTTCCTTTGTGAGAACAACTCAACCTTTTTATTCTGGGATCTTTAGCTAATCTTAACGCGATTCTAAATTTTGGTCCCAATTTTTCTAATTCTGCCAAAACACAATCCGTAATAATTGGGATACATTTAGCCAACAAACAATCCATCATTCCTCGGACTAAATCAATCTTCTTTTGAATACTAAAATTTATAAAATTGGTATCTATAAGCACTTGATATGGTGGCTTTATAGCTTCATTATATTGGAAAAACAATGCTGAAGAAACTTGAGGAACCTCTTTAACTAATTCCTCATCTTTCTTTTTCTGAGGTATGCTTTGATTCTTTTTAAGCCTAGCGTCTTTTGTGGATATTAATCGTTTTGTTTGTGCGAACTTTCTAGTTTTCTTTTGTTTTCCCATTTTTGGATACCTTTTATTCTATTTACTGTTCTTAAAAGATATAATGTATAATCTTTGCTCAGGAAGAGTTTGTTTGAGATGACAAGAAATTTTTTCTGTTTTTTTTTTTTTTATTTTTTTTTAATACATCACGAGAATTTTTTTTTCTGCATGCTCATCGTGAAAATTTTAGGAAACCATAATAAACTCTAGAATTTATTTTTAATCACGACAAAATGAGTAAGAGAACAGCATCTCAAAAGAAAGTAATTGATTCTGAGGTGGAGGAGAAGATTGATGATGCTATTCAGTACAGTGACTCAGAAGACGAAAACCAGGAAGAGGAAATGGAAGAAGATGGAGAATCTGGCAAAGAAGATATCATCAATGTTGATTTTGATTTTTTCGATTTAAATCCTGATATTGATTTCTTGGGATTGAAAACTTTCCTTAAGCAATTATTTGGTGATGACTATGCCAAATTTGATTTATCAGGTTTGGCTAATATAATCTTAGATCCAAATCATACTAGCATTGGAAGTTCAATTAAAACTGACGGTAAAGAAGGTGACCCTTTGGCATTATTGGCCTTGGTTAGTTTAGAGAACTATAAAACTAAGAAACCACTTAATGATTTAGTTGAATATTTATTGAAGAAAAGTCAAGGTAAACCAGAAACATTTATCATATTGAAGAAAATTTTAGGGATGAATAACGGAGAAAAAGTTGGACTTATAATAAATGAAAGAATTATCAATGTTCCAGTTGAAGTGACCCCGCCATTATTTAAATTTTTAATGGAAGAAATAGAAAAGCAAGAACCAGATTTGAAATATTTTTTGATACCTTCGAAAGTGTATAGATTGGTCGAGAGTGAATTGAGTGACGATTCAGACTCCGAAGACGGAGGTAACAATAACAATAAAAAGGTTAAAAAAAACAGTAAGAATCAAACAGAATTTGATTATTTTCATTATGAAGATACTGTTTTGGAAAGAAATTCATTGAAACATGATATTTTCCGTTATGATAACAAACTTCAAGAAACAGATGCCAGACGGGTTTTCACTGATTACGGGATCGATCCTCATTTAAGCTTGATTTTAATTGAAAGATCGAAATTACAAGACTCAGTGGCACAATTAGAGCTGGCATTCCCTATATATTAAAAAGCTATGTAGAATATAATAATAGATAGATAGTTGACTTTCGTTTTTGTTAATATTGATGCTTTGTAAAGTGTCCTAATATTTTGGTGCGCCACGATTTTAGCACCCGTGACAAGAAATCGCCTCCTTGGGTCTTCGCCAAAGTGCGGCGCCATACAAAAAAAAACATCAAACAAACAATTACACCCATCACCACTGCGACCATGGGAATTGATATAAAAATCCGTCAGATTGTTGATATGGGATTTACCCAAGATCAAGCTGCGACTGCTTTAGATGTATGTATAATTTTAATTGAATCATTGACAGGAGTTGATGAAACTAACTTCTTATAGCAGTCAGATGGCAATGTGGAAAAGGCTTTAGAGTTATTACTATTGCCACCTAAAGATGAGCCTCACCCTGATCAGAAAATAAATAAACGAGTTGAATCGGTAGTGGGCACCCAGTTTACTGGTGTTTACAGTGATGCTGCTCCAGCACCTTATTCAAGAGACAATCGTGGTGAATTAGTAGCCGCACCGTCGTCAACAACAACAAATTATACTGTGGAGTATCAACCTACGGAAATATTACATGGAATTGAAGTCGGAGAACAAGGAGATAATCCTATTGATGTTAAAGAAGAAGCCTATGAGGATGATATCGATGACATCGATGACGATTACTACACATATGTGCCTAAGGTAGCCTCAATTTTTGAGCGACCTAAAATGTTCAAGAATCAAAATGAGAACCCAACGATATTAACTCCTATTAACACGTCATTATTGGAAAATTATTTTGTTTATTTGATTATGATATTCCATGAAATCCCTGGCTTGAGAAATTTGATATTATCAAAAGGTTTCAAATCATATGGGTTCCGACCGAATTGGTGGAAAGATGAAATTATCTCAATCACCTCAGATATCGTTAGAGTTGAAAATTCTGATGAGAACTTAAAATTCTTGTTGGAAATTCAAAGATTATTTGGGTTTTTAGATGGGAAAATTTCTGCAAGAGCATTTGCTGCAGCTAGAACATTTCTTCGGTCAATTCCAACAAATGTTCAAAATACTCTTGCTTCTGAACTGGGCATTGTTGATGCATTGCAAGTGTTCTATCAGAATTTAATAAATCAGACCAAAATTCTAACAGGTGAGGACTCTGTTGATAACATATTTGAATCTGTGGTAGCAAGAGATGGTGAAAATTATCCTGCTCTCAATTGCCCAATCGAATTGAGCAGTGTTAAATCAAACTTATATCAAACCTTTCATAGTTTATGTTGGATGGATGATTATCAAAATTTAGGTATTACAAATTTTGATAAATTATCAGACATCTTGACAATATCGTATCCTGAACTCCCAACAGATGATTATTCATTTGGTGGAATTTTTTTGGAGGAAGAATTTTATCCGCAAATATATACAAAGAAATATGAACCAGTTTTGAGAGAAATTATTGCCGAACAAGAGGCATTGGTGGATAAAATGAATAAAAATTCTAGAATAAATAGTACGTTAGTGAGTTTCCAAGGTAAACGAATAACTTCAATTTTGGGCAATTCTATTGATTATTTTAAAGAGATTGCTAGTGAAGATGATCCAAAGCTAGCTACTGCATTGGCCGAATTGATGAAGTTAGATGAAGATATTAAGAGTAAAAAGGTTTCACTTTCGGAAGAAAGTAAGAGACTTGAAAATGACACTAATAACAAGAATATCTTGAATGTTGGACATATCTTGGAGCAATATAAGAAAAAGAACCCAGAACACAATGAAGAGCCATATTTATTAGCTGGGGTTATTATTAATGAGCGAGAGTTTTATTATTTATTGAATTGTAATCGATCGAAATATGCAAATCAATGGGTTCATCTTAAATTCGACGGTAATCCAACAACTACTAATTTCAATGCAGCTGCAATTGAATTCCCACAATTGCATTCGGAAATTAGAGATACTACTAACAATCCTATTCATGATCCATTGATTTTGCTTTATGTCAGGAAATCAATGTTGACTGAGACTAACGATTATAAAATACCGAAGCCGCTTTTTGAGTTTTTAAGTAAAGATAATGATAACTTGGAATTAGTTTGTGACGAAAATGACGAGCTTTATGAAGATCCTGAGGATTCAGATGCTGACAACTATATAACAGAATCGCTGTTAATAGTTACGAACAATAAACAACTGGAAGAACAGCAAGATCAACCACCACCGCCTCCTCCACAATTACCAGGAAGAGATAATGAATTTCAGCGACCAGTTTCTGAATTTCCAGATAGAAATCATGAACTTCAACAGTCGAGTTCTGATCTCCTGCAACCCAACGAGTTGCTGAGAAGTCAAATTTTTGAGTCATGCGAGAAGACTCCTGAAACCCCAATAGAAGAGAGGGCTTCAAGATCTGAAGAACGAGCAACGAGAGAAGGTGCTTAGTTTTTATATAACATGTTGAGAGGTGATGCAGGCATATTTAAATATATATATCTATTTCGCGCACGGGTAATAATGCATGAATTTTCTTTGGATGAAAAATTATTTTGTAAAATACCACCAGTAGTAATATATAAAGAATATTGCAATGTTCAAGACGATATTCAGACATATGCCTGCGAGAAATGTAGGGAGTTTGAGTAATATAACAAAAAACACTCCTCAATATGTGTTAGCAACTTTACGATCATTTCCATCCCTTGAACCACAAACTTTCACTCCCGTGGACAGAAACTTTTTAAATAAACCTTTGAGAAGAGATATATTATGGAAAGCAGTTGTGTACGAAGCCGATGCATCAAGAGTTGGAGCTCTGAATCCACCAGGAAGATCAGAAGTCGGTTATTCGCGTCGAAAGTTGATGCCTCAGAAAGGACAAGGTCGTGCTCGTGTTGGTGACAGAAATTCACCAATTAGAGCTGAAGGTGGTCGAGCATTAGCCAGAACTGCACCAAATGATTACCTGACCTCATTACCATCTCAAGTATACGCTCAAGCATACAAGATTGCCCTTAGTCATCAATGGAGAGAAGGGAAATTAATGATTGTCGGCGGCAAAGATAATGAAGAAAGTTTTTCGGTAGATGGGGAAAACAATATAGCAGAATTTGCTAATGGTGATCACTTTGCGATGTTGAAATTTTTACAAAAGCATAATTTGATCAAGAAGAAACTTTTGTTTGTCGTGAATGGTAATAGAGAAAATTTACAAGAATCAGTGAAACAATTTGATTATGTGGACATTATACCTAAAGAACATCTCGAAGTTAGAGATATCCTAAGAGCTCAAATGGTAATTGCTGAATTCCCTGCATTGACATATCTTGCAAATAAATATGGGAAGATATAAATGAATAACATGTAAATATATAAATAAATGGCGATGCCAATTTTAATGAATAATTTAATTGTACCATTGTTGATAATTGTACCTTCAGCTGAAAGTTTGCCATTTTGAGGTGAATTTGTGACCTAAAAATCAGCACGTGCATTTTGAATCGTAGATTGTGACTGCGAAAATTTTCTTTTTCTCTTTGCTAAGTTCGCGCTTACATAATCAAAAATATTCACAGCTCAGGTGAAAAAAAATATCATCAAAATTTATTAACATCAGACGAGAATTAAAGACCTAATAATAGTAATAGCAAAATGTCATTAGTTGTTCAAGAACAAGGTAGTTTTCAACACATTTTACGGTATGTAGATGATTGTCAAATGAATTATTGCTAAACAATTATTGTGATTTCGAGATTTGCTTTTACTAACAGATGAATAGTTTACTCAACACCAACGTTGATGGTAGAATTAAGATTGTTTACGCTTTAACCACCATTAAGGGTGTTGGTAGAAGATATGCCAACTTGGTTTGTAAGAAAGCTGATGTTGATTTACAAAAAAGAGCTGGGGAATTAACTCAAGAAGAATTAGAAAGAATCGTGACTATTATGCAAAACCCAACTCATTACAAGATTCCATCTTGGTTTTTGAACAGACAAAGAGATTTCACTGATGGTAAAGATTACCACTCATTAGCTAACGGTGTTGAATCCAAATTAAGAGATGACTTGGAAAGATTAAAGAAAATTAGATCTCACAGAGGTATTAGACACTACTGGGGTTTGAAAGTTAGAGGTCAACATACTAAAACTACTTCAAGAAGAAGACGTTAAATGTGATGTGGGCTTTTACTTGTTTTGTTTATTATTTTATATGAATAAAAATGTATTAATGTTCCTAAATTATTAAAGCGACCGTTATGTTATGTAGAGGGGAGATGGAAGGTGTGTATGAGATGGAGATTGAAAACTGGCTTGCTACCTTTGCAAATCAATAATATAACTCTGATCAGTTTTGGTACTATAAATCATTGCCCATTTCCTCTGTTTGTTACTCTCTTTAACCAATGCCTTTGCAAGATTTATAATATAAGATCTTGGCGTATTCGTAGACACACCACCAACTTTTCTAATAAATTCTTCAGTTTGTTTAATAGAGGTGATTACAATCATGTCCATTATATCCTCTTTCAAATCAACTGTGAAAACTGGCGCTTTACTCATATCACTGATAACCAGCTTGACTGATTTCCTTGCGTTTCTTTCAAATTTCTCCAATTTCTTGACTTTCCGTGCATCATTAGGAATAATTTCAAATCGGTTATTCAATATACTTTCCTCGTCATCATTATGTGAACCAGCGTTACTTTCATCAAGTGTCATAGAAGTTTGATTTGATATGGAAAACTCAACTTTCAAATGATCAATTAATTCATCATAAGAAACATCTTTATCTACTTGAGTTTCAATGTTTCTTATCTTCAAAGGTTTATAATTCTTCTTTGATAACATCTTGGTAGGCTGTTGTTTGATCAACACTAAGTAGTTCGCGCGATGTTGTTGTCTGGCGATATCTTCCATCGAATGACAATCGTTTAAATAATCTGCAGAGATCCCATTATCCCATAGCGTTCTCAAAATGTCAGTGACATTAGTGACTTGATTATCAGATAGACACCCAACCAACACTTCACATCTAGTCAATTTCCAATCATGTTTTTTACTTGTAGTGCTCCTACTTCCTATATACTTCTCCATTCGATTCAATATCACTTCCCATGCTAAACTAAACCCAACTGCTTGCTTGTTATTTTGAGGCAAATTATATGAACTCAAGGTGGCGATCAAATTATCATATCTGCCACCAGCAGCAATAATCTTTCGATGCTTCAAATCTTCAAACACTGCTTGGAACATAATTCCTTTCCGATAAAACTTGGTATTGTAATTACTCAAAGGGGCAATATAAATCTTCTTGCTAACCCCAAATTGTTTCAAGTAACTCAAAACATTAATGATATGGCTTAATGCTTTGTCAATAATAGAAATCAATGGACTGTCAATCATTAATTTATGTAATCTTTTCTTCGCGTCGTTCAAGGGTAATCTGAAATTGAAAGCTTCCAAATCGTTTAATGAAGTGGATGGCAAATTCAAATTATTCTTCAATTGTTTCTTAATCTCGGGCATTGATGCGATAAAATCATTCTTGGCCAAATAGTTATAAATTGAGTTTCTCTTAGCCTTATCTATATTGCAAAACTCTAATATAGTATCAATTATATCACAATGATTAATCACAAATGAAATCTTATCGTTATTTCCACTGAAAATTGGAAATAAATTAATGATCTCATCAATAACTTTTATAGTTTCTCCATCATAAAATGACAATTCGTGGCTGCTGTAGTTGCTGTTAATAATATCAAAATCAATTTCACCATAACTAACTGGTTCACCAGTGTTATTTGATCGATAAACTTTCTGGTATCGATACACCTTAAACAATGAATCATCATTTGTCTTAGAAAGTAATCTGGCCATTGGGTAAGTCAAATCATAAGGCAATTGAAGAACCAGTCCACCTTTATCTAGCACCTCATAAATATCCTGTGAATTATAGTACGGCGATTTTGGAAACAATAAGGGATAATTAGAGTACTCAACTGCACCATGTAACTTAAATACTTCAAAGATCAGTTCAAGCATTCTATTTTTCAAAAGTTTCAAATCAAGACCCACTTTCTTCTGCTGGATATCAAATAACGCATCCTTGGCCACATTATATGGTTGAGAAAATAACGATTCACGAACCTGATGCTGCCAAGGCGATGATGGATCAGCCAAACTTTTAAGTGCTTCTTGTACCACTTCATCGGGGTGCTTAACAGGTAATAGCGGCGACAATAACAACTTAGCAGCACCAGGTCTTTTAGCAGGGTCATGATCTAATAATAATCTAATAATGTTTCTTTCACTTGAATATTTTTCACCTTTAAATTCTTCAGGGAAGATAATTAATGACGATCTGAGCTCAGTTAAGACTTGATGTCGTTCCATCAATGTATTCAATGGATAAACCATTTCAAAGAAAATAATACCTAGCGAAAACATATCAATTTTCTCATTGTAATCACCTTTTCCTGACAACACTTCATTAGCAATATACATGGAAGTACCAATATCGGAAGTTAAATCTTCAGACATCTTGTAAGAATTAGCATTACCTGTAATTGCTGCCTGATGGACATTTTTAGCCAACCCAAAATCCCCAATCTTCACATTATTAGCTTCATCGATAAAAATATTCATAGGCTTCAAGTCTCGATGAATTATACCTTGGGAGTGAATGTGTTCTAATGCCGCTAACAATTGTCTTAATAATCTCCAATATTCATCCTTGAGTATTCCCTGGCGTATCAAATCGTAAAGTGTATGGTTTTCGCAATATTCCATCTGAATGAAAAGTGTTCCTTTGCAAAGATTTTTGGGCGTTTTCTTACGTATTGCCTCAATTTCACTTTCATCATCATCATCATCTTCTTCTTCTTCTTCGTCAACATCTTCTTCTTCATCTATCTCTTCGCTACTATCCTTGTCTTCATTACATCCTTCTTCCTCGCCAGTTGACTCTTCTAACTCGCTTGGATCATCTTTCATGTTCAATCTGTTAAATTTGGGAATTGAATTAGAAATGAAATCCAAATGAGCGCTATTAGAAGCAGATGCAAATTCAAAATTAAAACTGGTATCTCCAAAATCATCATCATTGAATGACATGTCTTCATCGTCACTTTGTGGAACCGGTGTAGATTCATCATTTTCAGTCCAAGCAGCAAAATACCGAACCACATATTGATGATTTAACCTTGACAATAACATCACCTCAGCAAGCACACTATCCAATTTAGTAGATGTATGTCTAATTTTCTTGATGGCATAAAATCTCCCATCCAATCGATTTCTGGCTTTCACAACTTCCCCATATCCACCTTTACCTAACACTTTATCAACTTCAAAATCAACTTGATATCTTGAATATTTGCCTGAACTGTTACCGGCCCCAGTTGAGAAACTTTTGGATGACACTATAGTCTCATCAATCGACGATGAGTGCAAGTCGATGAAATTGTTGGAAGTTATACTTGTTCTTAAAAATGTACAAGGGAGCAAATCAAAAGGTGATGATCTCTTTGACACTTTCTTTATGAAAATTTTAGATAAAAACTCACTTATAGAGGATGCCATTGGAACAGATTCCATAAATTCAAATGCATCAGAATATTTCAAAAGAGTCTTGGTACCTAGAATTAATCTCACAAATAACGCACCTATATCCCAAACATCCGATTTTCTTTGAGGGCTGTGTTCCGGGCTAACTTCTGGCGCTTTCCAAATTTGATTAAGATTATCATTATGGGAATAAGACTTCCCGTCTGGAGAATGAAGTTTGAGCATTTCTTTAATAGTATACCCATAAGAAGCAGCACCAATCTTCACGGTCTTCGATTCATCTTCATTTTCATACAAGAAAATTGACTGTGGTCCAATTGATCGATGAATTATTCCATTTTTATGCAAAAATTCAACGGCGTCAATGATTTTAAGGATCCAAGATCTCGCTGTAGACATGTTTACCACGTCAATGGAAGATAATAACAGCGATAAATTCCCAGTTGGAGCGTACTCTGTTAATATTTTAACTTTGTAAAAGTGACCATCTTTGTTCTTGGAAGTCGTGAATTTTTCGATTTCAGCAGCATATAATGTCAATAGATTTTCATGCCTTATTTTCGCTACGGCTTGTAACTCATATTCTAGTGACCTTAGTTGTTTCTTCGACGCGGAACTTCTCCAATATTCATCCATTAAATCAATTTCAGTTAAGACATATCTGTCAAGCGGTGCCAATGATTTTGTTGGTGGCAAGTATGGTTTTACCACGTACAGAGTTCCCCAACTGATTAAACCTGGGAGACAAGGAAGTTGCAAACAGCCGATAACCGCTTTAAATTTATAATTAAACTTAGATTCAATGACCGAATCAAAAGTCCATGCATTTTCCATAGTTGGCGGTATGAGTAGCTGTTCATCAATTTCACCGTCATCATCGTCTTGTTGTTGTTGATTATTTCTAATTCTCAATTCTTTTTGAATCATTTCATTGACATTTTCATTTTCGATTTTCCTCTCTTGTGATATTTTTTCATTTAAATCCTGCTGTATCTGTTCAAGTTTTTTTTTCTCCTCATGTAATCTTGATATTCGTTCTTCTTCTAATGATGAAAAATTCGTAGCATACTGCTGGTAATCATTCAACTTATCCTGGATTGCACTGGTAATGTCAAAAATCATCTCCGACCCTTTCAATTGTTTCGCGGCTTCATTTATTATATTTGTCAATTCATCTAATTGATCCTGTAACACATTCTTTGCATTAATTATTTTCATATTAGGCACAGTCAACGGATATGTTGAAGTCATCTCAACTTGCAATTCCAACGACAATATTGGCTGATTTTCATCACTTGACCGAAGTTTGACAATAAACCGGGGAGACGGCTTCTTGTTCCAAGCTGAAGGAACAGTCTTGTCTATGTAATCATCCATGTATATAGCCTTTAAAGCCTGGGTTTCCGATTGTTGTGTAACATAATAATCATTTTCCATGTCTTGATTCTTTGCTGTCGCGTGTTTATACTTATTGTTTTTTTTTTTTTTTATTTTTTTTTTTTTGAGTGCGTTCCGATGATTTGAACTTGAAAAGAAAAATATCATTCCCCTGCGCACCGTGCATCAGTATGCATGACTCCCATTTATCAGAATAGATCTCGATCAAATTTTTTTATTTATTTTGCCATCTTTCATACAGATCAGCTACAGGCTCCAAACTATGGTTATATAGAATGAAACGAAAAAAAAATTGCGAGTGAATAGATGAAGCGCTCCCTTTTGGCCTGAGCGCCATTTGGCAGGTTTATTTTTCTTCCTCCCTCAACTGCAGTTTTGACGTTGTTTATAGAAAATAAAATCAGAGTAAAATCAATTAATACCTAAATAAAATGAGAAAAAAGAATATCCACATATTCAAACTGTCACCTGGAATGCTTCAATTTAATAACTTATGCAACTGTCCAGCCACTTTATAGATGTCGTCTTGAATTCTACTAAGCCTGTTATAATCATTTATATTGTTTATTATTTCTTCGAAATTACTCAAAGGAGGTGGCCCAAAATCAACTATATCTTTCATAATTATTTAAAATTTAATTTATCAACGAATATGCTTTTGGCAGAGGGGGATATCTAAAAGGTGTTTCATTACTTTGATGTAGTAGTATCCCGGTTATGTATATCGTAAAACTGGTTTTCAACTCTGTCGAATATATTGAAAATTGGTTAAACTCATATCTCCAACATTTGTCCTCGCAAAATATTCAAAGAAATCTCAGCAATCATAATATCAATTAGGTGAGCTTCCAGGTAGGATCTAAGCAACTTCCACAATATTGCTAGCAACCTCAACGATATATTCAAGCAATGAATCGGTCATTTCTTGGATTTTATTCTTTGTCAGGAGGCCGAAGTTTAAAAGTACGTCGATTAAACTAATTTATCGTCATTGCTAAAAGATTGCTAGGGGATGATGTGGTTGATCAATATTTGGAGAGGTTTGGGAAGAACGGAGGGGGTGTGAAAAGAAGGGCCAATGGGGAACCCGTAGAAATAGTCAAGGATATCAGTGGGGTCAAGTTAATCGATTGGAAACTGTTCGATACACCCCAAATTCTTGGGAGATACTTGGGCCAGTTGAGGTTACCATTATCGATCCCTGTGATAATCAAAGCCAATCGTTTATTGCAGATATATGCGATTGCAGTCTTGTTAAATAAGCTGGCAGTATCTCATAAGCAAAACACTATGAATTGGTTTGAGTGATTCATTGTATACTTATGCCAGATCATTATTAAATAAGACCTAACGCTTCAGTGAGATTATTCTCATTCGTATAATTGTTAAATCTATCTCCCGATACTGAAAAATCTAGAAAAATCTAGAAAAATTACAGTAATGCTGAATCACTGGCTTCCAAGGTTTCTTCTTTTCCTACATGAATGATTAGAAATCTGCAGATGTGAAAACTAGTGACAAAAGATTTGAACAAAAGGAGCCAAGGCGGTATAGGGACTGGCTTATCAAGGGACGCCATGTAAGGAACGACTAGTAGGGCATTGGTATGCTTTATTGAAAGTGACGGTTGTGCGTCAACATGCATGAGCTCACAAACAAAAGAAGCCTAAAAACATATATATATTTGGAGTATTTAAAAGATTCAATTTAACTATTTAATGTTGGCAAGGGAGATTATGGGGTTAGAAATATTGGTTTTGTGCGGCACAAAAATGCCCAGGGTAATGGGGGAGTGAATCGATTATAGAAGAGGTCGTTCTTGATAATGTCAACAACCTCATGGTTTCTCAACATGATTTACGGGAATTTCTTCGGAGAGTTAAGGTTTAAGAAGATAAGCTTAAAAAAATTGGGGCGATCAACATAGATAATCGTTTCCAGGAATTTAAAAACTTAAAGAAATTGTGGACTGATATCTGTCAAAGTAGTAGTTATTTATACCCAGGTTTAAGCTCAGTTAATTGGGTTCAAATTAAGAGCGTTGATGCTAACTAGAAATGGTGATTTGCAAATTGACAACTTCCATTGGTTGGATAACTTAGGGAAATTAGATCCTTCAAGTTGCTGTTTGCAGAAAAGAAATTGGCTATGACTTGCAAGAAAATTAAAGGGGCGTTTAAACTTGAAGAGAAATTGAGAATTGTGGAATGGATGACTAATCGTTACAATCGGAGATTAACCATTAAAGTTGAAAATTTAAATAAATTTTTTCCTTCATTTAAACATGAATAGTGCTATATGTCTGATTTACCACCCTTTTTCTCAATTACTTTAATGTCAGAAATTACCATTTTTTTATCCACTGCTTTACACATATCATAAATTGTAAGCAACGCAAGATTGACCCCAGTCAACGCTTCCATTTCCACCCCAGTTTGCCCCAAGCAATGAACTGTACATTTTGCAATAACTTCGTTTTCACTGCAGTCAAAGTCAACTTGGGCTTTTGTTATTGATATTGGATGACAAAGCGGGATAAGCGTGCTTGTTAGTTTCGCAGCCATAATCCCCGCGATTCTAGCAACGCTAAGTACATCGCCCTTTTTGTTCGTGTTTGAAGTTATTTGTTCCATGGAGATCGAATTGGAAAATTTTATCCTCCCGGTAGCCACAGCAACTCGTTTGGTCGTCGCTTTCGAAGATACATCAACCATTCTTGCTTCTCCTTTGTCATTCACGTGAGTCAACGTAGAATAATATCGTGGTTTAACTATTGTTAGTGAAAAATCCCGCTGTTATTTTTTATTTTACCCACCGATTAGAATCATGGGACGGTTAGGAAGGTTCTCTAAAGTGCCGATTCCTGCATGTTGTTTTTTTTTATTCTTGACTGCTTTCCCTATAACCTCGAGTAACTTCTCGTCGGAGCAGTTGTCGGGTGATCTTAGCAAATCACGAAGGTTCACCTCGTGATTGCCAAATAAACAAACTTTCAAATTCCCGTCACTAGTGATTCTTAATCTTGTACAAGTAGAACAAAAATTCTCTGTCATTGAAGTAATAAATCCGATCTTACCATTAAACCCATTAAGTTTCCAAGTTCTTGCAGTTTCACCATTTCGAGTTTCATGTAAATTTGTGAAATTTTCCGCACCATACTTCGCGGTTATCGTGTTGATCATTTCCTTGTAGCTGAATAATTTTTCTGTGCTCCATTTATTACCATTAAATGGCATATATTCAATAAATCGAACTTCAATAGGCAAATCTCTAGTTAATTCCACAAAATTGATTATTTCATCTTCATTGAAATTTTTCATAACTACACAATTAATTTTAATCTTGGGTATCCCCAATGACAACGCTAAATCTAATGATTTCAATACGTTGGCCAAGCCTTTCCTTCTTGTAATTACCATGTACTTGCCGTCGATTAATGTATCCAAACTTAAGTTGAGACCAGTGAGGCCATTTTCCGCGAGATCAGGTAGTTTCCGATACAACGCTATGCCGTTAGTAGTGAGGCAAATTTCTTCAAGGCCTCTGATTTTGTTTAAATTTTCAAAGATCTCAACCAAATCTTTACGAATGGTAGGTTCACCACCGGTAAGACGAATCTTGGTTACCCCCTGGGACACAAATAATTGTGAAAGTTTAATGACTTCCTTCGTGGTTAGGAGGTTCTCTGATGGCGACAATTCCACTCCATCCTCGGGCATACAATATAGACATCGTAAGTTACATCGTTCAGTAATTGATATTCTGAGGTAATTGTGTTGACGGTTGTAATTGTCAGTGAGGAATTCCGAAAATGGTTTAATGTCTTTGGCCAATCGATGATAAAATCGATTAAAGAGGAATCTCATAATAGAAATAACTAGTTGATGCGTAAGTTCTAGAGTATGTATGTGTTTTGTCGGTTTGTTTTCCATATCGATGCTCTTTGTCTGGTGTTTACAATGTTCGGATGATGTTTGGATGTCTATTATATACATATATATACAAGAAATAGGTGAAGTCAGTGAACCACTGAACCACTATTTGCCAATGGGGATTTCAGTACCATTTTGTTGCTCCATTTCTTCCATGAATTTCTGTTTCTTAATTGCATAATATCTCTGTTCCTGGAAATATTTTACCCAACTCTTAGCACAATTTTTTTCAAATTCACTCAATTGCTTCGAACAATTTTTGGTGATTGTCAGTTGATGTTTGTCATCGAGGGAATTTTCAATGTTCAGTTTATCTAAACATTGGAAGAAGAGGTCTCTGCTGTTCCAACATTTTTCTCGTTTTGATCTATTTGGAGGAGTGGTATCTTGTTTACTTGAGAACCACGACATCTTAGCTTACTGTCTTTTGTTAGCATGAACCCGTTGGACAGCAATTTTTTCTTTTGGCACCCTAGCTAATAAAATCGAGCAGTCACGTGGCACCACCCCCTGCAATTAAACTATTTAGCGGGGCAAGGGCAATCACCATCAAGCCATCTATCTCTGTTATCGTATCATTTCTCGGGGTTCACACGCGAAATTTAAAATTTACGGAATTGTTTAACATTTTTTACTTTTCAATTTATGTGTTTTTATTTTTTTTTATTTTTTTTTTATGTTTTTTTATTTTTTTTCTCGTTTAGTTCCATTTTTGGTTTGCTAATATGTTTTTTTTGGGTTAGATTATTGTATTATAATGTTGCTTGGCATCGGCATACATTACCGATAGATGATATGATATTCAAATCCTTAAATTATGATACCCTAACCCAACCCAACTGCAATTGATCTGCTTTGTATGCCATCGATGCTTGGTTCACCGTTTTTCAATATTGATACACGGTGCAGTAGAAAAGTGGAGTAACTGAGCAGTGTGACGTAGTGGCAGCTGCGAATTAATTGCACGGTGGCAGACGTTGAGGAGGATGGTGGTTAGTTGGGGCAACCTGCTTTTTGACAGCCACGACCTTTGCTACTAGGAAAATTAATAATCAGAGTATCTATCTATCTATAACCATGGATTGTGGTGGTGGTGGTGGTGTTGCAGCAGTTGTGGTGTTTGCGGGAAAACAGTGCTGAGATATGCATTGACGACATGCAATTATTTGTTCATCCCATCCATTTAATTAAGATTAAAATTTGTATTTTTCCTTGCTCCACTTTTTGTTAATTAATGTATTAATATGGTTGATGATTACCTATTACTTAAAATTTTGTGGCGGTGGGTTTTCATTAAACTTTAATTAGATAATCGATGCTGCTGATAACGGGCAATGAAAAATAAAAATAAAAAAAAAAATAACAAAGGAAGTAGAAATATAGATCAAATTCATAGCTGGCTAATTAGTTGGTTTCTTACATAGCGACGTCGCCTAGAATCGATATATCAATAAACGGGTCGAGGACAGATCGATTGGATATAGAATAGAATAGAATAGCAGAATATTGTAAAATACAGACAAGTTAAGCCAGGTGAAGCCAGGTGAAGTCAGGTGAGGTCAGGTTACGCACCGTTTCGAAATGACAAGTACCGTGTTGAGGTTCTGCTTGCTCAAAAAAAATTTTTTTTTTTTTTTTCTCTTTCTGTCGGTAGAGGGGCATGCCGGACCAACAAGATTGAATGTTATATTAGGTTCGAACCCAGTGAATATTGAGTAATGCCTTAAATGGCACTAGTGTCTACCACATTCACATCAAGCCGGTCCCTCTCTTCCGCTTTGTCTTGAATAGGTTTACAGCCCACCTCATCCTCATCCTCATCCTCATGGTCTTGTTGAATACAATGGCAGACATCAATAGCCGATGTGCCCTCAAAATATGTAGCGTAGTGCCCCAATTCATTGGTGTAGCTTAATCTTGATATTAACCCAACAATTTATATCGATCGATTTAATTCGCTTAGACGCATTTACGAGTTTAAATTTCATATTGTATTTGGATATTACTTCCCTTTTTTTTTTTTTGGGTTGCTTCATAATTCGCAATGTGCTGAGCATAGCCAAGTTAAAATTAAATCAACTAGCTCATTCGCTCTTATTCTAACTCTAATTAATTTCTACTTGGTTCTACGCTTAGTTCATTCATTCGTAAATCCACATTTATTTCACCATGGATCATTTGGATATGTAAGGTGAAGAAGCTATTATTAGAGGGGCCGTCATGCCTGGGGTCAAAACTTTATATTTCATCCTTTCCTAAGTCTTTATTTATTTTTTTCGCTAGTTTTTCGTTAAGCGCCATCCATCTGTATAATATAAATTATTTCAAATTTCCTTTACAATTGACTATTTTTAATCTTCCTTCCTTCGTTCTATATTTTTTTTTTCTATATATATATATTTTATTTATTTTTATTTTTTTTTATTTATCCTATCCTCTTGCTTTTTATTTTGTTAATCCCACTTCTTCCTGGAATATTTCTAAATTTATCTCTGATTAGCAACAAAAAGAAAAACCTTACTGTTTTTGCTGCTTTCCTTGGCTCCCCTCATCTCAATCTTTAAATATTTAAGATAATTTGCCGCCCACATTTTTTTTTATTATTATTATTATTATTTACTTGCAGTCATCCTCTCATTTTATAATAATATATAATACAATTTTATATCCTACAAAGTTCAATTAAATTCCAGTTTTCTTTTTAATCGAACTATTTTTTCTTGTTGGTTCTTCTCTTTCTCCTCGTCGTCTGCGTTTTCAATTATTATTGTTATTATTACTATTATTGTCATCGGTTTTTCCGTCCTCATCTTTTACTACCCGAGTTCCCGGAATTTCCTCAAAAATTTAGTATTATTATCAAGTAATTATGGTGAAATTAGTTAATGTCCCAGTTGGTGAACCTCAGCCAGGTGAAACTGCCCCAAGAAGAAATGGTACTGTTAAGGAAGATTTGCCGTTGACTAGTCCAATTGGATTTTCAAACTGTACCACGCTTTATGAATACATGAATGCTTGCTTGCTGATTAACCCTGAAAGTGATGTTATGGGTTCGAGACGTTTGTTGGATGTTCATGAAAAATTAACTACGGTCAAAAAGGTTATTAATGGTGAAGAAGTCGATGTTGCAAAAAATTGGCTTTTTTATGAATTGGGCCCTTATGAATATCTTACAAAAGCTCAATTGAAAAAATTGTATGACGATTATGGTCGGGGTTTGGTTAAGATTGGGTTAACTTCTAATGATAAATTACATGTGTTTGCTCTGACTTCTGCTAAGTGGATGCAAACTTTTTTGGGGGCTTTGTCTCAAGCGATTCCAATTGTTACTGCTTATGATACTCTTGGAGAATCTGGCTTAACTTATTCAATGTTGCAAACCGAAACCAGGGCAGTTTTCACTGATAATGCGTTGTTGCCTAAATTAATTAGACCTTTGGAAAAGGCTCAAAATATTAAATATATTATTCACGGTGAAGCCATTGATCCAAATGACAAACGTCAAGATGGGAAAATGTATAAATCAGCCTCTGAAGCCAAAGAAAAAATTTTGCAGGTTCGTCCTGATATTGAATTTTATACTTTGGATGAAGTTGTTCAATTGGGAATTGATTCAAAAGAAGAAATTGGTGAAAATCCTCCAGAACCTGAAGACATTGCCTGTATTATGTACACTAGTGGATCTACTGGTGATCCAAAGGGCGTTGTATTGACGCATCGTAACATTGTTTCCGGGGTTGCTGGGGTTGGTGCAGTTGTTGATCGATCAGTCATTACTTCCAAGGATCGAGTTATTGCATTTTTGCCATTGGCTCATATCTTTGAATTGACATTTGAACTACTTATCTTTTGGTGGGGTGGAGTTCTTGGCTATGCTGGTGTCAAGACTTTGACTGATGCATCAATGAAGCATTGTCAAGGTGATATGAAAGAATTTAAACCAACAATTATGGTTGCTGTCGCTGCGGTTTGGGAAAGTATTAAAAAGGGGGTGTTGGCTAAAATTAATACATTGTCACCATTTGCTCAAAAAGTATTTTGGACTGGTTATAGACTGAAACAATTTTTGAATACGTATCATTTACCGGGGCAATCTGTAATCACTCACTTGCTATTTGGTAAGATTAAAGAAGTCACTGGTGGAAATTTGAGATTAGTTTTGAATGGTGGGTCACCAATTTCCCCTGATACTCAATTATTTATCAGTACACTTATTGCTCCAATGTTGATTGGATATGGTTTAACTGAAACAGTTGCTAACACTACCGTGTTGTCTCCACATCATTTTGAAATAGGAGTTGCTGGTGCCTTGACTGGGGCAATTACTGTTAAACTTGTTGATGTTGAAGATTTGGGATATTTTGCTAAAGACAATCAAGGTGAAATTTGGATTAAAGGCGCTCCAGTCATGAAAGGATATTTCAAAAATGAAAAAGAAACTGAAGCTGCAATTACTAAAGATGGTTGGTTTCGAACTGGTGACATTGGTGAATGGACTTCTAATGGACAATTGAAAGTTATTGATCGAAAGAAAAATCTTGTTAAGACCCTTAACGGTGAATACATTGCCTTGGAAAAAATCGAAGCAGTTTATAGATCAAACCCATTGGTTAGCAACGTGTGTTGTTATGCTGATCAAACTAAAGTGAAACCAATTGCAATTGTGTCACCAACCCCTGATAACATTAAGAAATTGTGTTTGAAACTAGGGATTATTAACAACGAACATGAATTTGAATTGGATAAAGTTGTGGACAACCCAGATTTGTGTAAAGCAGTTACGAAATCCATGGTTGCTCAAGGTTCAACCGACGGGTTGGCCGGGATTGAATTGATCTTGGGGGTTGTCCTTGTAGACATCGAATGGACCCCAGAGAACGGATTTGTCTCCAGTGCTCATAAATTGCAAAGAAACAAGATCTTTGCTAATGTGGAAACCAAGGTCCACGACATTTATAAGCAGAATAGTTAGTTCTTGTCAGTTCAGTTGTATGTAAAGATATATTTTTATCAGATTGTAATGTTTCGCTAAAATTGCAGTTTAACTTCTCAAGGGACTACTCCTCAAACCTCCGCTGCCAAGCTTCGCTTGCGTTGGCCATAACCCACAACGTCTGACCCACGCACCTCCCCCCGAGGAAAGCGAACCAGTGGGCGGTTTTAGGTCAAAGTCTGCGTGCCGGCCAGAGCGCTGTGGTTTCCGAGCCCTGGTGGCGAAAATACTGAAATTGAGGAAATCCGGACTTACATGAAGACGCCAAATCAACCACCATCAGTCAAAGACAACATACATACATGTCAGCTACGGTGGCGAAAAAACCGGTCGATGAGCTCAGCGGGCTCAATGGAAGCTCAAATGTTCTGATACGACGTATTGAGCTTGATGCGTTTGTGAAGGAGTTTCGAGAGTTGATGGGAGAGAAACGATGGTGTTTGTACTACCTGACGCTTTGTAAGTTCTTGCTTGGTAAACTCTCCTACCTGGAATTCCAGCAATTGATCGACAAGTTTCTCAGTGTGAAGGAGATCAAATTGAAGTTTGTGATGTATCATAACAAGTTTTTGTTGGCGTGTCTTGCGAACGCGGTTAGGGATTCCCCGTCATCAAATAGCGTTAGTAGTGAAGGGTTTGGGTACTTGAACACGCTTACGAGCAAGAATAAAGTGAAGAATATGGCGAAATTACAGAGCAGTGATGTCACTGAGCATGAGAAGTTGAAGAAGAATATAATGTCCTTGCCGGTGAAGGAGAGAAGGCGGATTAAAGGGATTGCAAAGAATGCAACTCCTCAGATTAATCAATTACATAAGAGGTTCGAGATGGGCTATGTGTTTATGGAACAATACGAGCTTCTTCCACATATCCCAGCCACCGCCAATAACAATAGCAATAATCACCTGGGATCGCTGCTGGCTAATGGGAGCAAAGAAGCGGTGAATAGGAATGACGGGAAACAACACCCACAACAGCAGCAACAACAACTACAGCAGCAACTGGATTCTTCTGCTAGTGGAAATGGTAAATTGGCAGACGTATCAGCGAAAAAATTGAAAGGGAAGAATTTCAATCAATTGTCAATTCAAGTTGATGCCAAAGATGGGGCTTCTAAGAATTTAAATATGTTGAAAACCTCAAGCAGCGGCGGCAACAACAATAACAGCAGCGGCAATAGTAATGGTAGTGGTAACGGCACACCAACTTCAGCATCGACAAACACGGGGAACTTGAGTACTTGGACCCAGGAGGTGATGAGTGGGATACGGGCTCCATTAGCTAGTGAAAGTTACGAGTTACCAGATTCAAATATCTTGAAGAGTAAGATGACTGGGATCATGCGAGAACATGGGTTGATTGGCAACTTGAACGATCAGGCCACGAATATAATGATTTTGGGTTTGGAGAATTATTTGAAGAATATACTTGAGGCAGTGATTGATTCGGTTAAGTATAGGAAGCATAAATATGACTGTAATAGTGGGAATTTGCGAGATCATGTTGCTATTGGTAGTAGCGAAAGTAGTAGCAGCGAAGATGAATCTAAAGGGAAGCGGAAATTGGTGTTGACGACTGAAGATTTATATGATACTTTCAAATTAGTACCGCATGTCATTGAACCTAATGGAATGATTGATAAGATCTCTACAAGTTTGCTTAAAGATGACGATTATTACAAATTTGACGTGGTTAATACTACGGGGATCCTTGACTTGTTGAGTGTTAAAGAGAAGGAATTGCAAGACCCGCAGTTTTTGAAGAAACGGAAAATTACAAAAGATCAATTATCTGTGATCAACACTTTCCAAACCAATAAACGGGAAAATGAGGGAACCAGGGATGAATTGTTATGGTTAATTCATGATCTACTAACATAGATAAATCACATACAATTGTATATTTATTAATAAAAAGGTCTTTGTTAATTAATTAATTACGCAATCCATTTGCCACGTCAGGGTAGTAAGTAAATATTTCTTGATAAAGTTCAGGATAACTCAATCTAAAAACCTCAGGGTCTTTGGCCAAAGCAATGAAAAATGTCAGGGACCCACTATTAATTGAAGAAGTGATAACGTTTGTAACTTGTCCAGCAACTAAAAAGCTAAATGCAATAATTGGGGCGTAATAACTCCCATTTGAATTATAACTTGGTTTAGTCAATCTCAAGTATAAAAAACTAAACAATGCAGTAACATATCCAATAAATAAACAATAAAACCCCAAAGCGGTACCAATTAAACAATCATTAATTAATGCATCCATCCCTTTTTGACCAAATAACCGGTAAACGTCTTTACTTGCCCCAGTGTAAGATTTCCCATAAAGTGCAATATAAGAATATGCATAATGATTAAACCAACGTGCAAGCCATTCAATAATGACCATAACAACATCCAAAAAAATAAAAAATATATTTTGGAAAACCCCGCCAACGTTGACTACACTTTGACGTAAAATTAAAATTCCTCGTCGTATCAATGAAATTATTGCAACAATTAATGATCCTTCACAAATTGATCCAAATGAATAAGTCATTGCTCTTTTAAAAGCACCAATTCCTGGATTTCTTGGTTCTCCTTGATCGGATTTAGATAGATAATACCAACTGCCATAAATGCCAGACACCGTAGTATGAATGATGTTTCTGATAACTTCAGTGATATAGTAACCTGCGAAAAACACAAACACTAATGCACCGATTAGTTTAGATTCTGATGAATCAAACTTTACATAAGTACAAGTAATAACAATTGTGAACAAAACACTAAACATCGTTGAAATGGCAACACCCAACATTGTAATCAGCAAGACACTTGGATGAATTCTCATAATCCCAACAACAATGGATAGCACCGATCCACTAAATGGGATTCTACTTCGACAACTCCAATAACCCCAAGCACAAAGCAACGTAAATACTAAAAACACAATCCCGGCAGACCAATATTTTAAAACTAAATAAGCAATTGATGTCCCCAATCCTAAAATCACATTACATATTAACCCAATCGTGATAAATTGTCTTGGTGCCATACGGGCAACAGATATGACAACAGTAGCAAGACAAACAGCAATAGCTATAACAAATAAAAATAAAATAATCGTGTTAGTGTTCATTGTGGTTGAATTGTCATTATTATAGTAAATCCCATTGCCCAATATCGAATGTTCCGTCCTGTATTCATTGATTGTTATAACTGCAATCGCAATGAATCCTCCCAAAACAGCATAAAAGAAAATCGCAAACGGCCAATCGTGGAATCGCGGTTTTTCAACTTTAAAAGCATCATCAAATGATTCTTGCTTAGTAAGAGCTTTTGAGTCCAGGTATTGATATGATGGTGCTGCTGCCTGGGGTGTCACAGGTAGTGGTTGTGGTGGACGTTGGTAGTATTGTTGTTCCTGTTCTCCCATTATTATTCCAATTTTGGCAAATTAATTAATGGTGCAATTATAAGCAAAACAAAAAAAAAAACAGGAGAAATTAATTATTAAAAGGGCCACAAAAAGAAAGGCAAACTGGTATGGGAGAAACGAAAAATACAAAATTTAGATAAAATAAACTAAATAGAAGAAGATGATAATGAAAAAGAAGGAAAAGAAGGAGAAATAACGGGCATTCACAATTTTTTTCTTGATTTCATTTTTTATCGTTGATTAACTTTTTTCTTGCTCTTGAGTTGGTGAGTGAGTGGTGATGTCCTTGAAATTCAGAACCCTACATGAAATTTTGACAAGTTGCGCAATCTCCGACAGGTTAACATGCGATGAGATTTCCTTCACTTGCATAAAATACGACCCCAGCCGCGCAAACAAAATCTTCTTTACTCAATTATTAATCTATTTAGTCCACTGAAGTATATCATCAATACATCGGCCAGTCTCATAAGGTGAAGCAATCCACGCGGTACATGAAACCAATCTAGCCTTGAAATCGTTAGCACCAAGTGATAAGAACTGATCACCGACATGTAATGTCTCGGCTGGTTTTATCCCGCCCAAATACTTTTGTAATGATTGAACTCCTAAACTTTTATCTCCAACATCAATCCAGACATCTGATCCACCATTGAATGCACAAAATTTAATCCTATCAGAAACTTCATGATTTTCTAATTTTTTTTGAACTGATAACACTAATTCTTCTAGTGCTTCTCGGAAGAATTTATATCCTGGCTTGGCAATAATCCCTATTGCTCGTTCTTTACGAATAATTTGGGATTTTAAATTCATTTTAACACTTAAATCGTTTAATGATGATTCTGCTAAATCAAGAACTAATTCCATATCCTCTTTTGTCCAATTTTGCATCTCTGGTAATAACCAATCTTCTCGATGAATATATTTTAATTTTTTCGTCTCTTCATCATATCTAAATAAAAAATTTGATTCACCTCCCATAATTAGCAATTTTTCTTTTTGAGATTTTGCTAATTCTTGATTAGTTTTCAATTCATCAATTAATCCTTTCATTCGAATGTAATAACTTTTCCCCGATTTTTCCGTATAACCAGCAGCAGTAACAATCCCTACATAAATATCCCTTTTCAATAATCCAACTAATTTTTCAACTAATGGTGAATCTGGTGCAATGCATTCTCCATCTTCATATAATGTAACATCCCCATCAAAGGTAACTAGTTTTAATCTACCTTGAGTGTTAAATTTTGTCAACGCTAAAACTTGTGCAGTCTTCAAAATATTTCGCACGTCGTTAAAACTTGGACTAACAAATCTTCTTTTACTAATTGATCTTCTATCGTCTTCAATATTAAATGCCTCTTCTAATGGCAATGGTGTGAATATTGTTCCCAAAGTTGGCACCAATTGTCGCAATCTTGACAAGTACTGTTTGTTTTCTTGATTAGCTTTTAAATCATCTTCAATTAACTTCTCAATATCTGCAAATGTTTCAGCATATCTTTTATGAGCAACTTCACTAGTTTCTTCCCCAGTAATTGAAGAGCCATGAACTGCATGTAAAACAAATGGAACAGCAAGTAAACCTTTAATCCACTCAATAAAATTGTCTCGACGATGAGATTTTAACGCATCTAAAAAGCTTTGTTAGTAGGAAGATAAAAAAAAAAAAAGGATCACGCACATTCAATTCGATATCTATTTTCTGTTAGTAGGGATATACTTTCATTGGCTAATTGGTTAGTGTACTTACCTTGATGACATTCTGTTTTTTATTTTGGTGTTTGATAAAAACAGCAAACATGTTTCAATTTTTCGGGATTATGCAGGAGAAGGATTTTCGGCTATAACGTGCTTCCCACTATATAGTGGGGCTTATAGATGGATTCTACAACAAAATTGATACAATTGTTACAGTTATTTATTATGAAAAATTCAAAGAGATGACATATATATATTAACTTAGGCGAGTAAACCTTGTTGTCTTCTTCTCTTGTCTCTTTCTTCAGCAATAGATAATTTAAGACCTTTACCTTTTGGCAATGAAATCCATGGTTTGTTAGCTTCACCAATAACAAAAATGTTAGCTAATCTAGTAACGAAAGTGTTGTCCAAAGCATCTTTAATGTGAACCAAATCAAACCCACCTTCATGTCTTTCTCTGTGAGTAATAACACCAATTCTTCCCAAGTTACGACCACCAGTGACATAAACTAATTTACCAGTGTCAAATTTTAAATAGTCATCAATTTTACCAGTAGCTAAATCAATTTTAATAGTGTCATTAACTTTAATAGCTGGATCTGGGTATCTAATGGTTCTACCATCATGGGTAACAACATATGGAATACCTTTTTTACCCAATTGAACTCTCTTAACTTTACCCAATTTATAAGAAGCTTCTTCATCAGAAATTCTGTGGACAGCATATCTACCTTTAACGTCATAAACTAATCTAAAGTTTTCATTGGTAGCTTCAATAGAAATAACATCCATGAAACCAGCTGGGTAAGTAGCATCAGTTCTAACTTTACCATCAACTTTAACATGTCTTTGCATTAAGATAGCTTTGGTTTCTCTACCATTCAAAGCATACTTTAATCTATTTCTTAAGAAGACAATTAATGGTAATGATTCTCTCAACTTGTGTGGACCTGGTGATGGACGTGGAGCATAAGTACCAGATAATTTGTCCAACATCCAGTGAGATGGAGCTGCTAATCTTTTAAGATGCTTCTTTCTATATTGATTTGTTAGTACTACTATACTTCATGATATTTGAGGAAAATAATAATCTTCGTGATTCAAATACAGCTTCAAATTCATAATCTTATCTCAATCAAATTAATTCTCAACTTATTCCATTTTTCTTTCATTCTTTTTTTCAATAATAATGAATCGCTTGATTTATTTTCCCTCCTCGTCTGCCTTTTCACTTACGGTCCTCTTGCCATTTTTACTTTACTATATTATTGTAAGTCTTTCAATAAATTTTCCAATTTTTTTTTGTATAATATTTTCACACAATGCAAAGCATAAGGAAATTTTCCATAGCAGGGTTCGTAACGTATTGAAAATGCAGTCACGATACAGAGACGGGGAAAACACAAAAATAAATAGCCCTATACAGTTGCACGTGATATTTAACACTTTTGCTAAAATATATCAGCCCTAAAAGACAAATCCGCATATAGCTCTATCTACGATGGGTTATTATTATTATGAATGTTTCATTAAGTAAATGTATCAAACTATTTAGTTTTGTATGACACATTTTTTCCTCTAGTTGGGTTAAATGCTTTCTTAACAGCCTTAGGTTCTTCAAGTTTCTGAGCGTAAGGATCATATGATTTTCTCTTTTTATTTTCCTTTTTGCTATTTATGGTGAAAAGAATTTTGTCTGTCGATTTGTAATCAAACTTATCTCCATTCTCTGACTCTGTGCCAATCTTAACGTCTTTCTGCTTATTTCTAACAGCTTTCTTCTTCATAACAATTATCTCATTTCGATCTATTTTCTTCTCTTCTTTCAGTATCGGCTCAGCAATTTTCACTTCTTGTGCTACCTCCGGTAATGCTACTTTAACTATCTTTTCTTTATCTGCATTCAATATTTCAATTAATTTCGTAGCTCTATAGTTTAAGTCATTAATTGTAATTCTGTCTTCTGAAAGATCAGTGGCCCAAGTAAATGTCGCTGGATTACTGACAATCATATCCGCAGAGAAAAATTTGGAATCACTTCTAATACTTGTAGTTGTCGTGAATAGATTCATTGTGTTTCTGCCTAATTGATTAAAATTACTAATTGATAAATTAGCTAGTCTCTCATTCACTTCATTATGATTATCAATTGGTTCATAATCGACGGCATCGTTCATTAATTCAAAATCTTCATCCTCGGAAGCCTGCAATGAAGTTTTAATAATTTCGGCAATTTGTTTAGCGTTCATTCTAACATGGTCAGTAATATGGTTACTACAACCTATAACCCCATATGAATCAACTGGCGCACTGATCACAAGGGCAACAAGTAATTGATTTGGCATCACATATCTCACAGATTCATCATCACGTCTAGCGATAGAATCTCTCCATTCATATAAATCAATTACTAAATGTTTCTTGGTTAAGTTAATATTATATTGGTTCATAATATGTCTCCATGGTTCAACCTTATCAGTTATTGGAGTCACCACTAAGTTCGATGGTTGTGATGGTCTAAACTTATAATATTCAAATCTTCTCTTGGCAACCTGTCTAGATTCATGTAATGCCAAATTTAGTTCTCCTTTATCTATTAATTGATTTCGTAAATTATCATAAATGTTTAGCAAAAAATGAGTATCAGCTCGCGCATATAATTTCAATGGTGTTGTTAATGGTCGAATTCTCCAATCTGCTAATTGGTATTTTTTGTTGGTTTTGAAATTAGCAAATTTTTCTAATAAAAATGCTAAACTATGTTTTGGGAACCCCAATATCTTGGAAGCATGATATGTATCAAATAAATTGACAATATACAACCCTAAATCTCGCTGTAGCCAAATAATATCCATGAAAGCACCATGTAACACTTTAACCACTTTTGGATCTGTGAAAATTTCATTCAATGGTTCAAGGTCATCTCGTAGTGCAAGCGTATCGATAAGCCAATCTTTCTCCCGGTTACTAATTTGCATTAAACTGACAATCCCATAATACGTTCTATAATCATGATGTTCCAAATCAATTGCAATTTCAGGGCATTCTTTCAAATCTCTCATCATTGCCAGTAATTTTTCCATGGAGTCCACCCATATTGGGTCATCTTGGCTCAGCCAAGGTTGTGACGGTATTGATTCTGATTTTTCTAATGTTGATTGTGGGTATTCTTGATGATCAATTTCGTATTCATATGGTTGCTTGTAATGTACTGGGTCATCGTTCTCTGATTGGATCAAGACCATACTATCTTCCAATGATTCAAGTGAATTTGGCTTCATATGTAATTTTGGTTTAAAACATGATGTCTCGGAGTTATCCACTGGATTTTTAAACTTAAGCTGAGGCTTAGGCTGCCTTTTCCTTGGTTTTGTAATTTCGTCTTCTGATTCTATGAACTTCTCCCCACTATCCGACGAAGGGGTTGCGGTTTCTGCTTGCTTCATTACTTTACCTGACTTCATATTTTCCGTAGCTATTTCTGATTTTTCATACAAACTATCTAAGATATTACCACTAATTGATTTCCAATTATCCTCTAATGAATCTTTCCCCAAGCGGAGCTTATCAGTAGTATTGTCGACAGACTGAATCACTCCGTTGATCATCGCTAACAATTTACTGGAATTGTTATCTACTTTTTTAACGAAATTCGCATCAATAGTTTTATAAAAGGAGACATCTTGCGAAGCCAAATTATTGGTGATTTCTACCAACGCACTTGCTTTCTCAGCTAACGTTTTGGTATTGATTTCACTCATCTTTCTATTTGTCCCTTATACTATTAAGCTGCGCGATAAATTTTTTTTTCTTTTTTTAATTTGATTTTTTTGTTATGCAATTTTTCAAGATGAGCATTGCAGTCACGGGATCTCCAATATTAATATGCATTTTTCCGGGGATATATATTTATATTTGTAAGCTAAGCTATACTATTGCATCACCAAATGGATCACTCTCTTTATCTCCTTGAGATTCGTTTCTGGAAGACTCTATAGTCTTCGACAAAGGTTCGCCGGTCATTACTTTAACCCAATCAATATGTAAGCTATAAGGACCAAATTGTCTATCAAGTAAACCAACACCAATAGTTTTAATTTTTGATTTATCCATACCAGATTCATCTTGTATTATTCCCCAATTAGTTAAGACGAAATCGTCTAAACTAACAAGTACCGTCTCCCATTTCCCTGGGTTATTCAAGAATAAGCGATGCTGATAGATATCAGTCTTCAAAGCACTATCAGCTTGAATGTTTATGAAATATTTCCGATTATCACCTTTAACTCGTAATGCTAATTGGTTATAGTTACTCCAGTCCCAAAAAGAATCACCAAAGAATAATCTTTGCTGCTGGTCTTTAGTTCTGAACATCGCATAACCAGATTGTAAAACGTCTGGTCGATTTGCTGGGGGATCTAAATTCAAATATCCATGGAAATGAGCAGCTTTAGCTTCAGGGTCATAATCAAAGTTAACGCTAGAATAGCCTCCTAATTCTTCATCGGATCTCGTAAGGATTCTTGATATTGCGTCCTTAGATTTGAAATCTAATATTGTCTGCACTTGCGCTGGCTGTGGGGTTTTAAACACTAGAATGTTAGAATTTCCTTCACGATTCACAAGGATGATAACTACTCACCATTTAATTTCGAAGAAAACTTGAACATTGCTAGAGTGTGTCTCGGTTATTATATAATGATATATTTCTGTAGATGGTGTTTTGTTTTTTCCATTCTAGTTTTTCAAGAGGTTGCTTATTACCGAAGATGCTGGTAACCCGCGCATTACGGCAAAACTGGCGAAGGTCGAAGTTGGAAACAGGAGTGATCCAGTAAGTTAAGCATGGCCGTTGTGCCTTCAAAAAGAAAAAAAAAAAAAAAAAAAAAAAAAACAGCAAAAAAAAAGAATAATAACAATTAATCACTCATTAAAATAATAAGTGATGGTTTGATTCTAAGGTTCTTCTGTTTCATTGTTTCCCAGACAAATACTCGACCGTGTAGCGAACCTGTTTGTCTTAAGAGAAACTCGGAATTTGAGTTTAGAGTCCCAGTCAATTGTCTCTGAATTAATTCCTATAATCTACATTTATTTATGTTGTTTATATGGTTAATTAAAATCGCCTGTTTATGATAAGTTTTGCAATTCCGGTGTCGGATCTTTGGATAACCACTCAAATGGTGCCCACTTCCGGTAAGGCTGGCCCCGGAAAAGATTGTAAGGACAACTGATTGCCATCCGCCTGAGATGATCATCGCGGGTGGTCCTATTTTTACGCAGTACTATTGCTTTTAACTTATATTTGTTTTCTTTTCAAAACGCCTTCCAATTGTCGACAATTTATTAGTTTATATCAGACTTGCTTCTCATCGGAAGGCATTTGAACATTCATCTTCTATTTCTTCGTGAAGTAATTTTGATAGACAATTATGTTTAATATTTTATTTAGTCTCTTGAGGTATGTGTTTTTATTTTGCCAGATTCTTCCTGTTTTGATTAGGACGCCACCCCTGAAACTAACCAACCTAACTATAGTTTTGCAATCTCAGTATTATTCCCAATCTATGCGTCCTTTAAGGCGTTAAAAGCCAATGATTCTTCCTTATTAAAACCCTGGCTTATTTATTGGGTTGTGTTTGCTGCGTTTACTTCGTTTGAAAGTTGCTTTGGCATCATTCTTAATTTAATCCCGTTGTACTCGTTGGTTAAGTTATACTTCCAACTATGGCTAATCTTACCTCAGACTAAAGGGTCACTGTTCTTGTTCAACGCTTATCTTTCGCCGTTTTTGAAAAAACATGAAGGTGACATTGAATTCTTTATCAATAACATGCATGATAATTTTTGGGCAATGTTATCTGACATACAAAGCTACCTTGTAAATCTTTTCAAATATAAGGTGTTGGGTATGAAAGGTAACAATGTTTCTGAAGATAATAATAATAATCAGGGTTACTTCCAGTTTTTTAGAAACTATTACTTTTCTAGTGGCGCTGCCGAAGCTGTTTCATCATCTGCCGATAGCGATAAGCTTTCAAACTCTTATATGGACACTTTGTTAAGTCAATTCAAAGAGCAGAAAACTGATTTACAATCCGATGTTAGTGCTGTTGCTTTTTTGAGAAGTTTTTTGTCGACTATTCCTAAAAGTGGGCTTGCATTGAAAGGGGAATTCAAAGATAACAATGTTGGCAGTGAAGCTAAAGACGAAAAGAAAGCAACTCAAACCACTAAATCAACACCCTTGCCTGCCCCCGACGTCGTCAACAATGATTTTGAGCTTTTTGATGTTGTTAACAAGGACGATTTCGGTCATGATGGTACTTCATCGATTGGCTGGGTTAAAGTCAACAAATCTAAAGAAAAGTCGGACTAATCTGTGCGTCGTCAACAGCAATTGTGATTTCTCAGTTAGCCTAACCTTTCTATTTTTGTTTTCTTGGTACTTTCTTTTTTTTTTTTTTTTTTTTTATTTTCATCTCTTATTATCTTTATTTTTTTTTGATTTTATTTCATTTTGGTGGGGCTTTTATTATTACATTTTCGACGATTAACCAACAGTCTTTTTCATTTTGCAGTCAATGATAGACATGTCAGAGTAAAATACAACTAGCGTACACTCTCCTTTTGGTACTTGGCGCAAATTTAGGAACGACTATTTTTTTGGCTCCTGTATGCTTGACTTGTATCGCAGGTGGTTGCTGCTTCAATTTTACTCAGATGTTCATTTTATTTATTTTCTTTTAAATCTAGTCGTATTTGATTTTTTTTATTGTTGCTATGCCAGTATTTATTAAATATATACAAGAGTCAATTCCAATTATAAGTTTATATTTAGCTTGTTCTTTAAGTAGTCTTCTATTGCTTGTTGTTCTTCGACTTTCTTTTCGTTAGATTGTGCTTCCTTTTTGACATTCTTTAAACGTCTGCCGATCGCCTTTGGGATAAAACCTTCCACTTCATGTTTCACGTAATGTTCATCATATTTAAAGACTCCTTCAAATTGCTTTATTGGCTTGAATACATCTGAACCTATTCTTGCACTGACATCCATATAATATTTACTATATTCATTTTCATAATCGCTATATGCTAACACATCACCATCATCAATAGATTCTTCGGATGGCCAAATGAATGGCTGTTCCATATCTATGGTCATTTTCTTAATTTGATTCTTTCTATATCTTGGAGCTGTGCCGGTTCGTATATATTTGCCCGGAAGTAATTGTGTTGTTATATTCAAGGCTCGAAGCCCATAAATGTGAAATAAATAGTCCCTAAGATCCAATTTATTGAAAGATTTAGGGACAATGAATTTTGCTTGGTATGGGGTATGTTTTGCATTTGGTCTTAAGAGAATAATTCTGGCCTTAGGGAAATATCTTTTATCTCCACCTATCTTAAAATGTGGCTCCTCTTGGGCAATACTGTTTTCCGACAATTCAATGATTCTGTCTGCTAATTTGACTTTGTTTAAAGAAGTGGCCTCAGTAGTATTTGCATACATCTCTCTTGCCAAAGTAGGTGGCAATTCTGGAGAGACAGTGGCAAGAGTTCTTCTAAGAATTCCTGTTGTTAATCGAGGCATATTCTGTTATTATTTATTCTCCTTTGTACAGTTTTCCAATTTTTTTTTTTTCAGCCGAAAAATTGAAAAAGAAAAAAATTGAAATATAGAATTCCCGGGTAACGCACATTTGCACATGATCGTTAATGGCAAATATTTTGAAAATTGGAAAAAGCGAAACATAAAAAACAAATAACAAGAAGTATCGCTGTTTGAGCGCCCTGTGGATTGACTCTAACTACTATCAATATCCATCAACGATGTCTCACAGTAAGTGGCTATTTGCATATTATTAAGACGCACCGAATGCAGGTGATGATTGATGAATTAAAAGTATTAGTGTACTAACAAATTTTAGTTTACCAAGGAGATAGCCAATACGAACAGAATGACGATCCGTATAGTTATGACCAGAGTGAACTGATTCAAGCTGAGGATTGTTGGGAAGTTATTTCGGCATTCTTTCAAGAAAAAGGTTTGGTGTCTCAGCAAATTGATTCTTTTGATGAATTTGTTGGCACCACTATTCAAGAATTGGTATGGGAAGATCCTTCCTTGGTTTCAGAGCTTCCAGCTCAACATATGACGGAATCAGATAACAAGAATAGAAAGTATGAAATTACTTTTGGGAAAATTTTCATTACAAGACCAAATATTACAGAACCTGATGGCGATGTGCGACAATTATTCCCACAAGAAGCTCGTTTAAGAAACTTGACCTATTCTGCTTATTTACAGGTCCAAATTAGTAAAAAAGTTTCCGTCTCCATTGATGACCCCAATAGAGATCTATCACAAGAAGTTGTTTGGACCATTGAAGAAGAAGATAGCGCTAACTCTGATCCAGAAAATCCTAATGGACATTTGGCACCGATAGGTAAAGTTCCAATTATGTTGAGATCCAAATATTGTTTATTAAGAGATTTTAATGAAGCAGAATGTTATGAATTGAAAGAATGCCCTTATGATATGGGTGGCTATTTCATTATTAACGGTTCTGAAAAAGTTTTAATTGCTCAGGAAAGAGCTGCTGCCAATATTGTTCAAGTTTTCAAAAAATCTTCACCATCTCCAGTTCATTATATTTCTGAAGTTCGTTCTGCTATTGAGAATGGGTCACGATTAATTAGTAACTTGGAAATTAAAATGATGAGAACAAATCAAACCATTAAGGCAACATTGCCATACATTAAGCAGGATATCCCACTTATGATTGTGTTTAGAGCCCTTGGTGTTGTTCCTGATGGGGATATTATTGAACATATTTGTTATGATGAAAATGATTGGCAAATGTTGGAATTATTGAAACCATCAATTGAAGAAGCATTTGTCATTCAGGAAAGAGAAGTGGCATTAGATTTTATCGGTAGAAGAGGTAATGTTTCTGGAATTAAAAGAGAAAAACGTATTAAATATGCCAAAGATATTTTGCAAAAGGAACTTTTACCTCACATTACTAGGCAAGAAGGGTTTGAATCACGAAAGGCATTTTTTTTGGGTTATATGGTGAATAAATTACTTTTATGTGCTTTGGAGAGAAAAGAACCTGATGACAGAGATCATTTTGGTAAGAAAAGATTGGATTTGGCTGGTCCATTATTGGCTAAATTGTTTAGAATATTATTTAGAAAATTGGCGAAGGATATCTATAGATACATGAATAGATGTGTGGAAAATAATAGAGATTTCAATTTATCATTAGCTATCAGACCATCAACTATTACTGATGGGTTAAGATATTCATTGGCTACTGGTAATTGGGGTGAACAAAAAAAAGCTATGTCATCTAAAGCAGGAGTGTCGCAGGTGTTGAATAGATATACTTATTCTTCAACGTTATCACATTTGAGAAGAACAAATACCCCAATTGGGAGAGATGGTAAAATTGCTAAACCAAGACAATTGCATAATTCTCACTGGGGTCTTGTGTGTCCTGCTGAAACCCCTGAAGGTCAAGCGTGTGGTTTAGTTAAAAATTTATCCTTGATGACATGTATTTCTGTTGGTACTAACGCTGATGCTATTGTTGAATATTTGGAGGAATGGGGGATGGATCCGCTTGAAGATTATGTGCCTCATAAGGACACTCAGTCAACTAGAATTTTCGTCAATGGTGTTTGGGTTGGTGTTCAAAAAGATGCTAGTATTATTGATGAAGCCTTGAGGGGCTTAAGAAGAAGAGGCGATATCAGTCCGGAAGTTGCTATTGTGAGAAATATTCGTGAAAAAGAATTTAAGATTTTCACTGATGCTGGTAGAGTTTATAGACCATTGTTTGTGGTGGAAGATGGTAGATTGAAATTGGAAAAATCACACGTTAGAGATTTGAAAGAAACTCAGGAAAGATTGGACGGTATAATGCCTGAAGAATATATGACAGAAGATTTTGAACCATTTACTTGGTCATCTTTGGTTAACAATGGTATTATTGAATATATTGATGCAGAAGAAGAAGAAACTACAATGATTGCCATGACTCCAGAAGATTTGGAGAGTGGCAACGATCAAGTTGATTCATTGAGTAATGATCCTGCTGCTAGAATTAAAATTAAACATGGTTCTAACAAACAGACGTGGACACATTGTGAAATTCACCCATCTATGATTTTGGGTGTTGCTGCATCTATTATTCCATTTCCGGATCATAATCAGTCTCCTCGTAACACTTATCAATCTGCGATGGGTAAGCAAGCTATGGGTGTGTTTTTAACTAATTATGCTGTGAGAATGGATACAATGGCCAATATCTTATACTATCCACAGAAACCGTTGGCCACTACTAGATCTATGGAATATTTGAAATTTAGAGAATTACCAGCTGGTCAAAATGCTATTGTTGCAATTTTATGCTATAGTGGTTATAACCAAGAAGATTCTGTTATTATGAATCAAAGTTCAATTGATCGAGGTTTATTCCGATCATTGTTTTTCAGGTCATATATGGATCAAGAAAGACGTGAGGGTATGAATTTTGTTGAGGAATTTGAAAAACCATTGAGAAGTAATACTTTGAGATTGAAACAAGGTACGTACGAAAAATTAGATGAAGATGGGTTGATTGCTCCTGGGGTTCGTGTGTCTGGTGGTGATGTTATCATTGGTAAGACCGCACCAATACCTCCAAATAATGAAGAATTGGGTCAGAGAACTAAATTCCATACCAAGAGAGATGCATCAACTACTTTAAGAATAACTGAAAATGGTATTGTTGATCAAGTTCTTTTGACAACTAATCAAGAAGGTTTGAAATTTTCAAAAGTTCGTATGAGAACTACGAAGGTCCCACAAGTTGGTGATAAATTTGCTTCTAGACATGGTCAAAAGGGTACTATTGGTATTACCTATAGACATGAAGATATGCCGTTTACTGCTGAAGGGATTGTTCCAGATTTGGTTATTAACCCACATGCCATCCCATCCCGTATGACGGTTGCCCATTTAATTGAATGTTTGTTATCTAAAGTTTCTGCTTTGGAAGGATTAGAAGGTGATGCTTCACCATTTACTGATGTTACTGTGGAAGTTATCTCTGATATATTGAAAGAACATAAGTTTCAATCTCGTGGATTTGAGGTGTTGTATCATGGACATACCGGGAAAAAATTGATGGCACAATGTTTCTTTGGACCAACGTATTATCAGAGATTGAGACATATGGTGGATGACAAGATTCATGCAAGAGCAAGAGGTCCATTACAAGTGTTAACAAGACAACCAGTTGAGGGTAGATCAAGAGATGGTGGGTTACGTTTCGGGGAGATGGAGCGTGATTGTATGATTGCTCATGGTACTTCAGCATTCTTGCGAGAAAGATTGATGGAAGCTTCAGATGCGTTCAGAGTTCATATTTGTGGAATTTGTGGGTTGATGAGTGTCATTGCTAATTTGAAGAAAAATCAATTTGAATGTCGTGCTTGTAAAAATAAGACTAATATTTATCAAATTCAAATTCCTTATGCGGCTAAATTGTTGTTCCAAGAATTAATGGCAATGAACATTACTCCAAGAATGTACACTGATCATTTGACGCCAGGTGGGCGTTAATTTATTTCTTTTCTTTTGTTTGACTAGGTTACTTATAATTAATAAAATAAAAAAAATTCTATGAAATGTTTTTTTTTAATAAGTATTTATTTTTATTAATAGTATATATATACAAAATAACGAATAATAATAACAATAATAACAATAATTGATGCCTGATGGTTTATGTATTTACAAAGTTATCTAGTCACTCTTATTCTGCTGGAGAAGTTTCTGCACTTCTTCTTGATCTTTCCAGGTACCAAGGAAGTTTTCACTGTATGGATGCTTACTATCTTCAAATACTTTCAATCTGTCCAATCTGATTTTTCTCATTCTATTCTTTGGCAACATCCCACTGACTGCTTTTCTTAACACTTCTCCAAACCCTTTATTCTCAGCCAATACATTCATTGGAACTAATTTAAGTTGACCTGGTTTCGTACTGTGAGACCAGTAAGTCTTCTGCTTTAATTTGTTCCCAGTGGTTCTTAATTGATTACAATTAGTCACTACCACATAATCCCCGCAATCAATAGTTGGATGATACACTGGCTTATGTTTACCCATGAGCGTTACTGCAATTGAACTGGCCAATCTACCCAATGTTCGTTCTTCTTTGGCAAGATCCAAATGATGCCACAATTTAGCGTACGCCATCCCGGTCTAGAAGCAATGTTAATGACTTGTGTTCCAAATAATTAGAAGAAAATTAATTTTCACTTACTCTTCCTATCTTTTGCGACATTGTGATGTTGTTATACTGATCTCACTGATTGATTGTTGTATGTTCGAACTAGTGAAAAAAAATCAATTTTCTAATTTTCAAATTTCATACACCTGAACACCGCGCGGAATTTTTCACCTTACAAAATCTGAAAAACAAAAATACAAGGCAAGTCAAAATAAATGCTACTTTCTTTCCTTTTCTGGCTTTAGGGATGTTTTTCATAAAGGATTTATCATTGAATTTACAATTACATCCCTCGTATTTTGGGCCCCAGATGAACCAATACTTACGTAACAAGCTCTTAACCGATGTGGAAGGGACTTGTACGGGGCAATTTGGTTATATTGTGTGCGTGCTCGATTCAATGAAAATTGATATTGGAAAAGGACGAGTCATACCAGAAACGGGTGCCGCTGAATTCGAGGTGAAGTATCGAGCAGTGGTTTGGAAGCCTTTCAAGGGAGAAGTGATGGACGCGGTTGTAAGTAGTGTCACTAAGATGGGAGTTATTGCTGATGCTGGGCCTTTATCAGTTTTCATTTCGAAGCATTTGGTTCCCAGCGATATGCAATTCAGCCCTAATTCCAATCCACCAGCTTATGAATCAGAAGATCAAATCATTGAAAAGGGAAGTAAGATAAGATTGAAACTTGTGGGGACTAGAACTGATGTTAATGAAATTTACGCAATTGGTAGTATTAAGGAAGATTATTTAGGTGCATTATAAAAGAGAAGAAACGATGCTTGTATATTAACAAAGAAAAAAGATCTTTTTTATTTTTATATTTATTTGGTTTATATTTTTTATTTTTTTATTATTATTATAATTTTTTCAGTTCATTACAAAGTCATAAATACAAGTTAATTTCAGTATGATAATCTCCCCCAGTTTTCATAAATTCTTTCAGATATTTTAGGACCAATTGATTTGCTGCCGACCTCTTTATCCGTAATTCTTTTTAAAAGTTGTCTCTTCGCCTTTTCATCATCTCCTAATGATAAATATGCTTCAAATAACTTATTAGGTGTTGGATAATATTGTTGTATCGTCATTGCTTTCTCCAAACTTATTCCTTTCGTAGTCATCAACATTTTAATATACATTTCTTTAACAGTTATTAACTTGCTTTTGTCCAACATTGTCTGGAAACTTCCATATGACATACAACATTCATAGCTACTAAATTTCTCACGGAACTTGTTCAATAATTTAGCGTAATCTTCTTGAACTTTTAAATTCCGTGGTTTGATTGTTATAATATCTTTACCTATATAATAATCCCTTATTTTCTTTGTTAATGACACTAAAAAAGCCGCAGTATCATCGGAATCTTTGGTTCTTTGAAGGAAAAATTTATTTTTCAATATTGTCAATGACATTGATGTCTTGATTGCCTCAGCAAATTGAGCACAATCACTTGAAAATTGTTCCTCCACTAAATAGTATTTGTTTTTTGCACCTGTCATCATCAATCTTGATTTCTGCTCCGTATATCTATGCCCTTTAATTGATTCAACCAAATCATCTAAACGTTTCCGTTCTAATATGAAATCTAACACAGCTTCTTGGCCTGTTTCGTTGTGTCGTGCTATCCAAATAGCATCGCCTATGGATAATGGCCTGGTATCAACCTTTTGTCCCATTCTTCTTAGCTTTTTCTCAAAGAAATCTCTATCACTCTGAGATCTTATCTCTCGATTGTCAAGTACTAATGAAACTTCATAACTTCCAGATTTCCAAGTAACATAAAAATTATCTAGATAAGTTTCCACACGCTGATCGTCTCGCTTCCTTAGAGTCTTTTCATTTATCACATCGTTTTTCACTTTCGGTCGTGAATGGGTAATATAAGCATCTTCCAAACTAGTGTTACTACAATCCCAATTCTCCTTCTCTTGGCTGCTACCCAACCCCACATCAATACCTTCTGCTTTAGTCAAACTTTTAGCCAATTCATGTCCTTCATCAGTCAAAAAATAATAGGTTGGCCTTCCTGACATTCTTACGAGATTATTATTCATTAATGTCTTGCATGAACTCCAAGCGCTGTAAAACTGATTTGTTGATGGGTTAGCACTGAAACTCTTATCACAATATTCTGATGCGTTTTTAACAATTTCATCTTTAGTCAACCCATTTCTGTTTCTATCATATCTATATAGTGCAATTATAATTGCATAACCTCCTGACCGTTTAGCTGGGACATATTTCTTCTTCTTTTGTTGGGCTTTTTTCTTCTTTGCTGGTGATGATGGGGAATCGTGAGAATCCGAGTATCTCTTTTTTAATTTCTTCGGTGTCTGAAATTCTTCAGGGACCTCCAATCCTTCGGATTTACAGTAGGATTTTAGTTTATTTGTAAGGTATTCGACTCTTTTCTCACCAAAGAATTGAATTTGTGATAAATCCTTCGGGCATTTAATTGGTCCAGAATGTTTCCGAAGGTTATCTAATGCTCTACCTATTCCCAATGCCTGTTTTGTCTGTTTTTGATTCTCCCTTTGTGCATATTCCTCCATCCATGTTACGAATAAATGTTTCAATTCAGAAGGGTTCATCTTTCATGATCCGTTACGCGCTGCGCTACTGAAGACAAATAAAAAAGAAAAAAAAAATAATAGACAAAATATATTTTTGACGCGCGTTCCCCCACTATGCATAACCATCACTCGTCTCATCGCGTCTTGATAGCAATCCCATCTTCATTTCTATCAACTCCTAATTCTAACAATTTAGCAAAGGCATCGGAGAAATCTTCAAAATACCTATTTTCATCATCAGCATAAATTTCTACCCATTTCAAATATTCTGGGTGTGTAATCATCTCCATATCTGTTGGTAACATCATTATATCATCGTTCTCGGTATCAAAATATTGCTCATTCTCAGTAGCCTCAACTTTCCCATAAAGCCATTTCTTTTTCAACAAATCTTTGAAAAACTCATTATCAAATTTAATTGGGTTTTCAGTCCACTTTCCTTTCCAACCAGAATATTTTTGATGGGTTCTTCCCAACGTATGAGCACCGATTAAACAAACAGTCTCTTGATCATTTAACCCCAATCGGTAGAAAACTTCTTTGATATGATCTGCTTTCTTTGATCCAACTGGTAATCTCCCATTTGGGGGTACAAATTTATCATCAGTAACATCAGTGCGTCCTGGTTTCCAATCAATTTTTGGGCCACCCATAGCTTCAATGGCAACAGTACCAGCTAAGGTATATAGATCCGCATAAGCAATCCAAGGGAATTGTTGCTTGACCACTTCTAAAATTAGCCTGGCAGGTTCTAATCCTGTATTTCCTGGATCATTCAATTCTGGAACAAATCTAATTATAATGTTAACAGAAAATGGTCGAGATCAAAAAACTCAAGTTGTTACATACCTCATAGTAGCACCATTGGATCCACCGGTTCCAGTTTCTTTATCATAAGTAGCACAACAATGCCAAGCGAGCCTAACAATGACTGGCCCAAATGATCCATCATCAAAGTTTTCGTTTCCGAGGATAGAAAGTATAGATCTTCTTACAGAATCATAATCTCCAATTTTGCTAGAATAGACAATAGCGATATCTTCTCTAGTTTTACCTCTTCCTGAATTCCAAGCATTAAATTTAAATCTTCCTTTAAATGATTTCTCACCTCCTGAACATTCATTAGTAAACGCACTGATATTAGTCTTGATTGATGCTGAACTTTTATCTGCTCTTCTTGCTCCATAGTTTTCATCATTTTTCTTGAATCCTGATTTAATGGATTCCGTTTCTCCTTCTTCTTTCCCCTCATTACCTTTGTGAAATCTTGATTCTGAGTTTTCTTTTTCTCTGCTTTTCCCGCTGTATATATCAATCAATTCCTCTTCAGCGCTTCTAATGTCAATGACAGTTGGCGGCAGTGTATAAACTCCAATACTTGTAATAGAGTCATTTCTCATATGTGTCTTTGGCGAATTTGATTTTTTTGCTGATAAATTATAAGATTTTGGAGATTTTAAATCTAATTCATCAACGAATTGTGAGTTCCTCTTCCTGGAGACAATTTCTTGATTATGTAAAATTCGAACCCTTAATCTAGATGCTGAATCCCAAATTCCAACTAGATTATGAAATCGTTTAGCAATGGTATCTAAAATTTGATCTAATGTGTACTCTATGGAATCAATAATCTTGAAAGTAATTTTAGCGCCTAATTCAAGTTGCATTGACGCTCTGATATACTGTCTCTTGAAAATTGATCGCTCCTGTTTAAGTAGTCTTCTTCGTTTCTCAACCAATTTGTTCACCGGTCCGTATGACAAGAAACCCAACTGACCTAGAATGCACAGACTGATATGAATTAATTCGCTGTAACACCAAGAAAAGAACCTTGATGCTGTGTTAAAATCCGCATAGATCCAAGCAGTAAATAATGAAAGTAGGACTACTGGTAAGAGAAATAATGTGATAGCCATTTCATACATAGTATTTGAATTTTCCACTATTATCGTTAATAACGGCATTATTATTATTATTTCCTAAAAGAGCTTGATGTAATTGATTATATTGTGATGAAAATAAACAAAGAGAAAAAAATAGCTTTCTGTGGTTATGCAAACTTCCCAAAATAAATTGGCGCCGAAAAAGGAAATAAAAGAATTATCATGTAGTAAGATGTGTACTATAAAATCAAAACATAAAGTCATTATATAATATATAAAAAAGAATATCTTCCCTCTTTTGTATTTTATTTAGATGGCACCTGCCATTATTCTTCTAGCATTTATATCATGTCTAATTTTATTAGCCATATCAATACTATTGACGCCAATGTCAAATATTCTGCTGATCTCTTCTAAAGGGATTCCCCCGACTTCGGGATAACATGTAAAAATCCAAACCCAGCTAATTAAACAAATGATTCCAAAAAACCCAAATGTAAAGCTCGCACTCAATTTATCAGTGAATGATAAATATGTAAATGATATCAAAAAATTTGTTGACCAATTGCAACAAGTAATAATTGTACCACCAATAGATCTAGCTTCCAAAGGTAAAAATTCTACAGAGCTCCAAGGAACTGTTCCCAATCCAGACGCATATCCAGCAACAAATAGTATAATTGAAAATAACAACAATGCATTAATTACAGCTTTCTCATCTGAAGTAGCGTATAACATTGCTGCCGAGAATAATGCAAAACTCATAATCCATGAAGTTCTTAAAAGCGTCTTTCTTCTCCCAACTCTATCAATTAAATAAAGTGGAACCAAACTGAATATGAAATTAGTTAAAGCTATTGAAATAGAAGCAAAAATCGGATCTTCGTAGCCCAAATTATTGAAAATCGTAGCAGAATAATACATAAAAGCATTAAACCCACAACATTGTTGAATCGCCATTAAGATACAACCAAGAACTAATGCATTTTGAGTACTTCGTTTACTTCTAATTACTTCCCAAGGTAGTTTATCATACAAATGCTTTGAACCGTTAATATCCGCTTGTATTAATTTAATTTTGTCATCAATCTGTGACTTCTCTGCATACGGAAATATCTTTCCAAGCGCAACTTTCGCAGCATCAATTTTTCCTTTCATGATATCAAACCTGGGTGATTCAGGGATAAATCTGACAACCATTAAGAAAAATACAGGTGGAACTCCACTTAAAAGAAACGAATATCTCCAATTGTTATGAATATTCTTCAACCAATTTGCTATTAGATAAGCAATAAGTTGCCCCCCGGTACAAGAAATTGAATTTAATGCTAGTAAAATTCCTCTAATCTTTGAAGGCGAAACTTCTGAAATGAAAACTGGCACTATCATACTTGCCCCACCAATAGCTATCCCCACTACTGCACGACCTAGGATTAACTGAAACACTGACTGTGCAAATCCCATTTGAATAGCAGAAATAATGAAAACCACACAGCATATAGCCAACACCATTCTTCTACCGTATCTGTCAGACAAATGACCAGCAAATATCGACCCCATTAAAGCCATTATTGAAGTCACTGACGTTACTGATTCCATCTCTGATGAGCTTAAACTATGACCAAGATCATCCCTTATAAAAAGTAAACAACTTGAAATTATTGCGGTATCAAAGCCAAACAAAGCTCCACCAACTGCCGAAGCACTCACAACAAATACAGAAAACAATCCAAGTTTAGTGTCTTCAATAGTATCCAAGGATCTAGCGACGGCCGTTGACATAGTAAGAGCACTTGTTGAACTGAAAACATCCGGATCGCCATTTAGCAAAGTTTTTGATTGAGAAAGAACCTCATTCAAATTTTCGCCGTCATTAGTATTATCATTAGGCAAAGGATCATAACCTCCTCCTCTATTGGGCCCCATCTTTATTTTTAGACTTTTTTAAGGTAGCAAAAAATTTGTGGAGAAATGATAGGTTTTGCTTCGACAATGAATCCGATCTGGAGACGCCAAAAAATAGCAAGTGTCACGTGTATCAAAGAGCACATCTCTAGTGTTGCGTAGAATATTTCTAAATTCAAAAGTTGACTCCGTGGCCAAGTTGGTTAAGGCGTGCGACTGTTAATCGCAAGATCGTGAGTTCAATCCTCACCGGGGTCGCTCAATTTTTTAGTGCCGAACACTCGCATCATGTATAATTTTTACCTTCAAGATCAGTTAACATTTACTGATTAATACATAAAAACATATAAATACGTAGCTTAATAATTAAATTGGAAGATCATGGAGACAGGAGGAGCAAGGTAAATAAAATACTCAAGTATACCTTCATTGTGTTGACGAAAATTCGGTGACCATCGGGCGTAGCAAAGACAATTTTTTTGCATGGTGATTTTTCGATTGCAGGGCGGATAAATTTATTTTTAGGAATTCCAGACGATTGTTGCCACCAAATAACTTGCTAACATTATAGCTTCATAAAGAAATTGCACCACAACAGAAACTAATTGAGTAGCATAGCTTTAAGGTATAATAGAGGCATCTCTTTTTGATTTATTTGAATATAATTTTTTGATAGAGATATATTTTCAATATTTGGCAAAAGATATGAGTTTCAAGGGTTTTACGAAGGGCATAACAAGAGCCCCAACTATTGTCAAGCACAAATTTAACAAGGGCATAAAAGCCGAAGAGGATCCAGTATTTATTGATGCTGAAAGAAGATTTAAAGAATTGGAGGTCCTGACGAAACGGCTTTCCGAAGAAAGTAGCAAATATTTCAAGGCTGTTGATGGATTGCTTGACCATCAAATAGAGTTTTCAAAAGGGGTTGAGGAAATTTATAAACCAATTTCTGGGAAAGCTTCAGACCCTAACGCTACCGTTCAAGAAGATAATCCTCAAGGGATTGAAGCTTGTGAAGCTTATCGTGCATTAGTTACTGAGATTAAGGCTTCTCTTGCTCCTGATTTAGAGTTGATTGAGGAACGTATTATTACTCCAGCCAACGAATTACTAAAAGTCATTGAAACTGTTAGAAGAATGTTAACTAAAAGAAATCATAAGAAACTTGATTTGGATAGACACACTGATGCATTGAAGAAAATGGAAAATAAAACGGGTGAAAGATCAGCGAAAGATGAAGAGAAACTTTACAAAAATCAGTCTAACCTTGAAGTTGCTCAGGAAGAATATAATTATTATAATGATATGTGTGTGAAAGAATTGCCTCAGCTTTTCTATCTTGAAGCAGAGTTTATCAAACCGTTATTTGTTTCATTTTATTTTATGCAATTGAACATCTTTTACACTTTGTACACCAGAATGGAAGAATTGAAAATTCCATATTTCAATATAAACGGAGATATTATAGAATCTTTCAATGCTAAAAGAGGCAACATTGAAGAATTAACTGAAGCCATTGGAATTTGTCATTTTAAGACCAACCATGCTAAACACAAGTTGGAAATGACAAAGAGACGATTTGATAAAGAAAGAGAAGAAAGAGCAGGTGTACACACACAAACAACACAATCCGAGCAGTTGCCAATGTATTCAGCACCAACTACAACGGGAACTGTCACGAATCAGGTTACTGGTAGTACTTTTAGTCCGCCACCTTCCTACAGTTCAAGTACTGGTGTCTATGAACAAAGTCCAGCATCAACTGGGTATCAGCAAACTCCAATTGCTGCTGGATTTCAACAAACTCCAATTGCTGCTGGATTTCAACAAACTCCAATTGCTACCGGTTATACTCAAAACACTAAAATACCAGGAACTGCACCAGCTGCTCCAACAGCTGCTTCAGTTCCTGCCGTTGAATATTGTACTGCATTGTACGATTACTCTGCACAAGCTGAAGGTGATCTTTCGTTTACTGCTGGCACTATGATTCAAATTGTTCAAAGAACATCTGATGCGAATGGTTGGTGGACTGGTGTTGCGAATGGTCAACAAGGTGTTTTCCCAGGTAATTATGTTCAATTGAATTAATAAGAAAAAAAAAAAAGGAAAATAACTACCTGACAATTTTTTTCCACCAAATAAGCTAAAATATTCAATAAACGTATAATATAATATGTAGCTTACAATTTGTAGCGAATAAATATCAAAGATCACTTGTATACTATATCAGTGTAGAATGGCAAGTTTATAATTTTGATCACGTGCAGATCTATGAAAATTTGAAGATTATTAACAATTTCAAAACAATAGAGAGTAGATTTCTCTCATCTTCGTTAACCAAAAATTAATTAATTAATAATAGCAATATAATATTCAAAAAAATGTCAAGTGCGAGACAGCAGAAAGTGGTATGTATATAGATCTTATTAAGCAATTCGCTGATATTGCCATCATTAATATGAAGATATGCTAACATTTTTTAGATGGTTCCACCAGTGAACTTAATATTTAAATTTTTCCAACAACAATCTACGGTGCAAATATGGCTCTATGAACAAAATACCTCAAGAATTCAAGGGAAAATATGTGGATTTGATGAATTTATGAATGTCGTTGTAGGAGAAGCAATTGAGATTGATTTAACGAGTAATAAGAGGAAATCATTGGGGCGAATTCTACTAAAGGGGGATAATATCACACTAATGAGTAGCTTAGATGTATGATGAATAAATAAAAAAATTAATCTATTGACTGATAAATTAGATATGGAACTATTAAATTGATTTGATATTGAATTATTGAATGATAAATGCTCTGTAGGATTCCGTGCGGCTATCATCAGGCTTTTGAATTACCCGCAGTCTCATCTTAAAAGCGAAAAAAAAAAAAAAAAAAAAAAAAAAAAAAAAAAAAATAAAAAAAAATTTTTCCTCGCGCGTTAGTTTATAAATTTTTTCTTCTTCTTTTACTCGAGCTAGAGTCATTGAACTTATCATAGATTCCAATAGACATTTGTTATTCTTATTCTTATTATTATTAAATAGATTTTAGGACAAAAAATGAAATACGTTGTTGTGTCTGGTGGTGTTATTAGTGGGATTGGAAAAGGTATTTTTGCCTCATCTACTGGGTTATTATTGAAATCTTTAGGGTACCGAGTTACTTCAATTAAAATTGATCCTTATATGAACATTGATGCTGGTACTATGTCTCCATTAGAACATGGTGAAGTTTTCACTTTAGATGATGGTGCGGAATGTGATTTAGATTTGGGTAATTATGAAAGATATTTGAATATTTCATTAACCAGAGACCATAACATTACTACTGGTAAAGTTTATCAAAGAGTCCTTAAAAAGGAAAGAAGAGGGGATTATTTGGGTAAAACTGTTCAAATTGTTCCACATTTGACCAATGAAATTCAAGATTGGATAGATCGTACTGCTAAATTGTCAGTTGATGGTTCTGGAGAATCACCAGATGTCTGTATTGTTGAATTAGGTGGTACAGTTGGTGACATTGAAAGTGCACCATTTATTGAAGCCTTAAGACAATTTCAATTTAGAGTTGGCCCTGAAAATTTTGCGTTGGCTCATGTTTGTTTAGTTCCAGTTATTAATGGTGAACAGAAGACTAAACCAACTCAAGCAGCAATAAAAGATTTGAGATCATTGGGTTTAACTCCTGATTTGATTTGTTGTCGTTGTTCTGAAGAATTGGAAGAACAAACTATGGGTAAAATTTCTATGTTTTGTCATGTTAGTCCAGATCATGTTTTGGGAGTTCATGATTTGAACTCTACATATCATGTTCCATTATTATTAAAGGATCAGAAATTAGGTCCATTTTTGACCAAAAAATTAGAACTTGACCGAATTAATCTTAGTGCAGAAAGAATTACTGCAGGTAAAGAATTAATGGATAAATGGACTGAAATGTGTAACACATTTGATAAAGCATATGAAGTTGTTAAAATCGCTATTGTTGGTAAATATACTAATTTGCATGATAGTTATTTGTCAGTTATTAAGGCATTGGAACATTCATCAATGAAATTAAAAAGAAAATTAGAAATTGTCTGGGTTGAATCATCAGATTTGGAACCAGAAGCAGAAATTGAAATTCGTGAAGAAGCTTGGAAAAAAATTGAATCTTGTGATGGTGTTTTAGTTCCAGGTGGATTTGGTTCCAGAGGCATTGAAGGTATGATTGCTGCTGCTAACTATGCTAGAGAATCTAAAGTGCCATATTTGGGTGTTTGTTTAGGTTTACAAGTTGCAGTTATTGAATTTTCCAGAAATGTTTTGGGCATTAAAGATGCTAGTTCTCAAGAATTTGTTGAAGATTTGAAAGATGATAAATCTGCTATTGTTTATATGCCAGAAATTGATAGAGGTAAATTGGGTGGTACTATGAGGTTGGGTTTAAGACCAACTAAATTCCAACCAAATAGTGAAAATAGTAAAATCAGAAGATTATATGGTGATAAAGATGAAGTTCTTGAAAGACATCGTCATAGATATGAAGTTAATCCAAAATTGGTCAGTAAAATTGAAGATGCTGGATTGAAATTTGTTGGGAAAGATGAAAATGGCGTTCGTATGGAAATTTTTGAATTGGAAGATAGAGAACATCCATACTTTGTTGCAGCGCAATATCATCCAGAATATTTGTCCAAAGTTTTAGAACCATCTAAGCCATTTTTGGGGTTGGTTGCTGCTTCAGCTGGAGTATTGGAGGAAGTTTTGGAAAATAAAGATGTTTCATTTGAAAAAGTTCATTTTTAGGGTTCTAAAACAATATCAATTATATATAGGTTAACATTTACTCATTAATTTTGCATCTGTATAATATAGACATTTTAATTTTTTCGCATTGTTCTAATCTTTTGTAGGCTCCACCTCCCAAAATTTCTTATACAACAAGAAAGTTTTTTCCAGTTCTTAAATTGTTATTACCTTGTTGGTCAACCGCAATGAGATTTTCCCCAACTTAAAATCTTCGTTAGCTCTGCTGTGTGCATAAAAAATGATCGGCGTGCATCACAGGGAAAAAATAAATGAAGAAGTGGGTGTCGTCCGTGCTCTTCAGCTTGACTTAAATACTTTCCAATCTTCCAAAGTTTTCAAATTTCTCAGTATTTCAATCGTTAAGGCAAAATGTCAGCTTCCCTCGTTGCTCCTCAACAACCACCATTTTGGACACAAACCCCAGAAGAAATTGTTAAGCTTGCAGACGAATTCATTGCCCAAGCTAAACAATTTGATGATGAAATAGCAGCAGTGACAAATCCTACCATTGACACACTTATCAAACCATTTGCTCAATTCGAAAGTACTCTGCAAAAACTAATTAACAGATTGAGTTTCTACAATCATGTTTCTCCCGACCCTGAAGTTAGAAAAGCTTCAATTGCCGCAGAGACCAAGATTGATAAATTTGAGATTGAATCTGGGCTTCGAGCTGATGTGTTTGCCAACATTGAAAAAGTTTATGAAGCAACCAAGGATGATCGATTGGATGCTCAGTTGAAACGTTACATTTATAAAGTTTATAATAGCTATAAGAGAAATGGGTTAGCATTACCATTAGAGAAACGAAATAAAGTTGAGAAAGTTTCCAAAGAATTGAGTCAGTTATCGATTAAGTATCAGAAGAATTTGGGTGAACAGAAAGAATTCTTGTTATTTACTAGAGAAGAATTGGAAGGGGTCCCTGAAAGGGTGTTAGCGCAATTTGCTGAAGTTGATGGGAAATTGAAAGTTACATTCAAGTATCCTGATATTTTCCCAGTTCTTAAATATTCCAAGAAAGCATCAACCAGAAAGACAGCGTTTATCGCTGAACAGAACAAAGTTCCAGAAAATGCGGAGATTTTGAAACAAGCGGTTTTGAAAAGAGCAGAATTGGCTAATTTGTTGGGTTATGAAAGTTATGCTTCATACATTCTTGAAGAAAGAATGGCTAAATCCCATGATAACGTGTTGAAATTTGAAAATGATTTAATTGATAAACTAACTGTTAAAGCTCGCAATGAATTAGAAAGATTAAAACAATTGAAACTTGCAGATTACACAAACCGCGGATTAGATGTCACCAGTGAAGAAGCTAATGTTTTTTATGCTTGGGATATGAGTTTCTATAATAACAAATTGTTGCATGATGAATATAAAGTTGATGAACAGAAGATTTGTGAGTATTTCCCATTACAGTCAACCATTGATAACATGCTTAAATTTTATGAGATATTGTTTAAATTGAAATTTGTTGAAGAGACAAACGATAAAAGAGTTTGGCATGAAGATGTTAAACAAATTGCTATTTGGAAATTAGATGACCCTCAAACACCAGAGTTTATGGGTTGGATATACTTTGATTTACATCCAAGAGATGGTAAGTATAATCATGCCGCACATTTCACAATTCATAGTGGGTATTACGATGAAGAGAAAAAAATGAAGTCAAGACCAGTTAGTGCTTTGGTGTGCAATTTTTCTAAACCAACTGCTGATAAACCAGCGCTATTGAAACATAATGAAGTCAAAACTTTCTTTCATGAATTAGGTCATGGAATCCATGCACTTGTTTCAGATGTGAAATTTGCTAGATTCCATGGGACAAGGGTTTCAAGAGATTTTGTTGAGGCACCAAGTCAAATGCTTGAATTCTGGACTTGGTCATCAAATGAATTGAAGAAGCTTTCCTCACATTATGAGACTGGCGAGCCTTTGGAAGATTCATTGATTCAATCATTGAGTAGATCTAAACATGTTAATGAGGGGTTACTTACTTTAAGACAGGTTCATTTTGGATTATTCGATATGACATTACATGGATCTCACGATGGTAACGTAGATGTCGACGCTGCTTGGAATAAATTAAGGGAGAAATTAACAATGGTGAGTCTAGGCGACGTGATCACTAAAGGTTATGGGTCATTTGGACACATGATGGGTGGTTATGCAGCTGGCTATTATGGATACTTGTATTCTAAAGTATTTGCTGCCGATATGTATTACACGTTATTTAAGAATGATCCAATGAGCACTGCTAATGGGATTAGATACAGAGACATTGTATTGAAACGTGGTGGATCTCGAGATGACATTGAGAATTTGAAAGAATTGTTGGCCAGAGAACCTAATTCTGATGCTTTCTTGACGGAAATTGGTGTCAGTCAAACTAAGTTATAAGCATTATTGGCACTGTACATTCACACTGCTTTGGGATATCCTCGTTTAGGCAAAGGAAGATTGATGATGATGCGGGTATCGCGGAATAAAATGTATTAACAATATTTAGAAATGAAAACGTATTTTATCACTAAAATCCTGTAATCTAGCTTTCACTAAGTAAGACGCGACTGAAAGTTCCTTGAGGAACTTCGATTTCATTTTTTCACAACAGAGAGGGAGGTGGTTTTTATACTTGCTCGAGCACTCAATTTCGCAACCTCTCCAAGTATTGTTGTCTTGATATTTAAATGCTGGAAAAAAGCTAATTCATTTCAGACAAACGAGAATTAGTAGTCGATTGAACTATAGTAATTGTAGCTACAAAATGATTTATTAAGATATTTTATTTTGCGTTTGCTTATTATGATTTAAAAAGACTAAAGGATAAAGAAAAAATTATTTAGCAAGTGTGTATGGCAAAAATAAGCTGAGAATAAATTTTTCAATAGTTAAATTCAATGAATAAGATCTATGTGGTACTACATGTCCAAGAACAATAATAGTTAGCAACCAAGAGAATTTGAGAAGATTTTCGACACAGATTACAATCCACCTGAAAAAATTCTCTGAAAAAAAAAAAACTTATATAAAAGCTGGGAATCTCAGGCCTTTATATAGTTTTTCTTTTCAGATTTATTAATTTTAAATTTATTAATTTTAGATTTGTCGGTTGGGTGGCACCGTGAGTTGAAAACCATTTACATAGATAGGTTTTAGAGCATTCAGATCCACACTTAATTTCAGAACAAATCTGAAGAGCTTAGAAGCACGAATTATAAGGGGAATTCGGCCATTTGACAAGAAATTCCCGGAGTGTATCAGACGGTTTAAAATCTGCCGCAAAATATGTAGGAAATCTCATCCACTTTATATGGTTTTCCCTGCGCTTAATTATCTATGTTGGCGGAAATTATGCAGCACAAGATTTTCTAATCTTATTTTATGTGATTTTGATTTATTCTATTTTACAGTAGTTTTATTTTATTTTTTTGACTAGTGGTGTTTGCCTGTTCACCACGTCACATTTCAATCAAGAGCCAATGTCAAAAGACATTGTCATTTTAACAGCTGGACCATTTTACGAAACCAGGTGGCATTGTGGGTACTGTAATCTACAAGACAAACCTCATGGTCCTCAAGTGTTAAAATCAACCACTATCGGGTTCCATTTATACCAGTGTACTCCTCACGGGTACGAGATGTTGATGAACAAAGGGTTTAGAAGATCGGGGTTATACTTGTATCGACATGATTTACTTCGAAATTGCTGTCAATTATACACTATCCGAACATCGCTTTTATTGAGAAATTGCAAAGAATTCAAACCCACCAAAGAACAGAAACATTGTATTAACAAATTTGCCAAATTCATAGATTGTGATTTGAAAAACCCGAAAAACAAGTTTGAATTTAAGCAATCAATTATTAATATTCATAAAAGTGAGAGGTTTAAAACTGAGTTTGAACCAGCGGGATTCTCTGGTGAGAAATTTGAATTGTACAAGAAATACCAAATCAGTATTCATAAAGACGAACCTGACGAAGTCACTGAGCATCAATTTCAAAGATTTCTTTGTGAAAACCCATACATCGATACTAATTATTATAGCACCGATGACGAATTGAAAGATTGGTATTTAAATGGCAACCGTCATATTGACTTTCAATCAGTTGGCGCTTTCCATGAATGTTATTACGTCGATGATAAATTAATTGCTATTTCGGTTATTGACATTTTACCTAATTCAATCTCATCAGTTTATTTCATTTGGGATCCAGACTATGCCCATCTAGGATTGGGAACTTTCTCCGCATTGAAAGATATGATTTTAACCTATCAATTGAATAAGAAGCATTATTACTTGGGATACTATATACCCAACAATCAAAAGATGAAGTATAAAAAGAAATTTGGCGGAGAAATATTAGATTTGGCTAACAATAAATTTGTCGACTTGAAGTACTTGGAAGATAATGAGTTAATAAGTTCCGAAAAACCGTTTGTTTTGAAAGAGGTGGTGGCGACCACTACCAATAATGAAGCTCTCATTGATTTGAAAGAACCAACACTTCTTTATAAGGATACATACCCAGAGTCATGGCAGATTCAGCCAGGGCGAAAATTAATTAATGTTGCTGATGAAATTTATGGCTCTAATAGTCCAATTTATGACAACCAACCAGCTTTCGCAATGACCAAATCGAAAGGGTTTGATTTAATGGAAAAGGAACCAAAACTTACTGTTTATACTAAGAGCCAATCGCATACTGCAGACCACTCCGATGGCGACGATGGTGATGATGACGATGATATTAAAGTTCCAAAAGTTTTACTTGGATCAGTGCCAATTTGGCAATTCCTCCAACTTCTTGATTCAAAAAGATTCAAGCTCTCTGAAATACGAGTCTACAACACTGGCCAACAACGGGGTTCACGCAGCGAACAAGCAAAGAAGCTCAGGAATAACATGTTCAACTTGGGGAGAATCTTGGGACCAGAAATCTCATCTGCTACATTATTGGTTCCTGTATAATAATAAAAAAAATATAGTTCTATAGCTATAAATTAATTAACTGCTTTCACTAATAGCTTTTGCTTTTGCTTTGACGTAGTCACAAGCTTTTTCATCCCCTTGCTTCTCTTCAAATTCCAACCATTTAGTAAAGAAGAATTTCTTTTGTTTGTTACTCAATTTATGGGTAATTAATCGTTCAAATAATTCTTCGACTTTAGTCCTTTCATTTTGCTTGATTTCTTGATCTATGTACACGTTCCACAAGTCAATTCTCTTTGGAGCATCAGCAATTAACCCTTCAAATAAAGCACGACCTTGTTCGGGATCACCAATTTTAAATTCTAGCTGCCCGAATTTTTTAACAATTTCAATATGGTCGTGTTTATCCAATGATTTCAATGATCTTGCCAATAAATTACGAGTCGCCTCATTTTGTCCATTCTCAAGATAAAATTTCCCAAAATTTATCCACACAGAAATTTCTTTATTGAATTTCTTAGTCATGGTTTTAAATAATTCTTCAGCTTGATCCTTTTTATCTGACAAGATATAAATCCCAGCCAATTTTTGATGAATAGTTAATGAATCCATATGTTGACATGCTCTCTTAAAGGTCTCTTGTAATGTTTCTTCAGTACCAAAAGTATTTTCCAAGTTTAATAATGCAATCCAAATATTGGCTTTCTCTTGTTCTTCTCGATAATTTATCGTCTTCAACGCACGTTCACCAATTTCTCGCGCTCTATCAACTTCTGATAATTGCAATTGAAACGACATATAATTCATCCATAAAACTGAAGAGTTTGGTTCACCAATTAACAATCGTTCAAAATCTTGAACAGATTGTGGCGCTCGTGTACTCAAATCAACGGTTTTATCTTCAACAATTCTTCTTTGCTTGTTTTTCTTACCTCGTTTGTTGTTAGAAGTAAATTCAGAATAATCATCATCTTCATCGTCTTCTTCATCATCTCCAGCTTGATCAAGGATGCTGGCAGTCCAGTCAAAACCATTAGTACTCAACCCATTAGAAGCAGACATTGATAAGCCTCCTTGTGGCTTGCCGTCATCATTTTCTTCTTCCTCTTCATCACTATCTTCATCTTCATTTTCAAATGCCTCTTCCATAAGCTCATCTTCGTCATCATCATTTTCTTCTTCGTTGTCTTCTCCTTTTTGTTTTTCTTGTTTTTCTTGTTCTTCCCTATCATCATCCTCATATTCAATTTCCTCTTCGCCGTCGTCATTTTCACTCATTTCTGCATCTCCATCAGTGAAGTAAGATGCCTTCATTCCCAAAGAAAGTTGCTTCTTCTTATCATTCTTAGCCAAAATTTTAATCTTCACTTTATCACCTTCACCAAACAATAAATTTAATTCACCAATGTCCTTATTATCAGATATTTCACTCTTGTGACATAACCCAGAAATCCCATTAGTATTTTCCAAGTTAACAAACACGCCAAAGTTAGTAACTGCTCGAACACTACCATCATAAATGTCACCAACTTCAAGCTCATCAAAACTTTTAGATAATTTCAATTCACCTTCTAATTGTGATGGTTTCATAGTTAACAAAATTCTTCCTTCCCCTTTGATAGATAACACCCTCACTTTGACAACTTGATTTGGCTTGAAAAAATTTTTCCAATTCTTAATAAATTGATCAGATAAATCAGAAACTCTAACAAGACCGAAAAGATCGGAATTCAAGGCAACGAAAACCCCTTTATCATTCAAGTTCTTAACAAATCCTCTAACAATATCACCAGGTTGCAAATCTTCAACGGCACTGATTTCTCTATCCTTAACTTCAGTATCTTTTTCAGCACGACGTAATGAAACATTAAATTTAGTAGTGTGAGTGTGAACTGAAAGAATCTTAGCTTGAACCAAATCTCCAGTGCCATAAACATCTTTCAAGCTTTTATCATAATCATTCAAAGCATCAGTGATATAACAAAAACCAACTTTTCGTTGAACAAGTTCCACAATGACAAAATTGTCATTAATTGATCTAACAATCCCTGGAACAGTTTCCCCAACTTCAACTTTATATTCGTCATCATGATCAGTTATTTGTTTCTTGCTCTTTTTCGACACAGCATCATTCAACGATAAAAGGAATCGTTCAGTTTCAGTGTCAATTCTCAAGACATAACAAGAAATAGTTTGATGTTGATAATACAATTTATTCAAGTCTTCAGCTTTAGTCTTAGTAGCATATTTCTTAAGAATTAATCCAGTAAGTTTACCAGCAAAACTAATAAATAACCCTTTATCAGATATACCCTTAATGTAGCCATGTAAAACTGTACTTTGAGAAACATTTTCAATGTCACTGAATTTACTTGGGAATGTACCCTTCTTGCAATCATCAATAATTGATTTCTTGCAAGTTAATATTGCCAAGTTAGCCTTCTTATCCTTATCAATAACCAACGCTTCTAATGAATCCTTGAGTTTCAATGACTTAAGATGTTGTCTATTTTGCTCAAAATTATCATCTGACAAATGCGAAGAATAAATAATCCCTCTAGTAGAACCGGATTCAACAATAATTGAATCTTTAGTTTTTTCAACGATATTCACCTGTAAAATCGTCTTGCCAACGGTTAGAGCACTTAACCCTTCACCGATGTTAGCACTTGAAGAATTCGTAGTAGTTTTCAAACTCACAGTCATCTTTTCATTTTCAGCATTAACACTAAGCACTCTCACATTAACAGTATGTCCAATTTTTAAATAATCTTGAGGGTTTTTAACAAAAGTTTCACTGATTTCACTTTTTGGTAAAAACGCCCGAATTTCTCCGAAAAAGGTAATCAAAGCACCACCAGGGAAAACCGATTCAATAGTACCAGAGGATTTATCACCAACTTCAATGTTCTTGTAATTATCGAACATTATACTATCCACTGGAGTTGCAACTAACGACTTTTTCAAAGTTGCAAAAATCTTATTTGAACCTGGTGCAATTCTCAATATTCTAGCTTTAACTTTACCATCAATTTTGAATTTTCTTTCAGGGTAAACAAGTTTAATATCACTAATATGCTTTGGTTGAACTAATGCTTCAAATTGCTCAAATATTTTCAATTTAATACCGTCTTGACCCGACACTGATTTAATAATACCAGTAACCAATTCACCAACTGGCACATCCTGAGGTCTAATATATTTTTGTTCTAACAACTGTGGATCCATCGTCAAAACGTATTGATTATCAAGGTATGAATATCCCAACACTTTAGCTTTATGAGTTGATCCAACAAAATAATGATCTTCAATTGATTTTTTTTCTGGCAATCTGGAAACATGAATTGCACCATAAATTGAATCCCCTCCTAAATCCGCATACAAATATTGATTATCTTTGGCCTTAATGGTAACTGCGCCAAATGTAAACCCGATAGGGAAAGCCTCCAATGGATCGTTACTTGGAAATGGCGCAAGAGATAAGGCACTAGATAACATACTTAAAATAAGTTTCTTTTCACCTGCCACAATGATAGAAGCAAGAACTCTAGCTTTGAATTTTCCACCAATTTCAAATTTATCTTTCAAAGCACTATAACTGTAAATTGACAAATTGGGTAAATTAACCGAAGCATCAATCGTCCCAAACACTTTACAACTGATACCTTCATGAGTAATTTCATTAGTCATAGCTTCGACAATGTTACCAGGCACAACAGCATCAGTCGAAGTGATTTTTTCAACAGCTGCGAGTTGCTTCCCCTTTTTATTTCTTGATGGAAAACTCAAGTTAACAACTCTAGAATTTGAAGGTTTCTTAGTAACTGAAAGTAAAAATAGACTTCCAATATCAAGGTCATTAGTATCATATTCTGCTTCTTTAAGTTGTTTCTTTGACAAAAATCCTGTGAATCCTGCTTTCCCAATATTAAGGACCACACCATGATCTTCAATACTCTGAATTGATGCTTGTAAATTTTGGCCAATGACAAAATCATCATCTTCTAAATTGTCATTCACTATTGCTGGCTCAACATTAAGCTCAATTCTCTTCTTAGATCTTTTACCCTTTTGTTGAGCAGGTTCAACCACCAAAGCTCTTAACCACTGTCCAGTTTTAACCAATTTATTGAGATCTGGAAATTCACCATTATTTTCTTCGTAATCTTCCAATTCTTCGTCATTGTCATCGTCAGACAGGTCTTGATATTCCTCAATTTTCGCGCTGACTTCCGAGGAAATATTTGTTATTGGAATGTATCCCACCAAATTATCAGAAAGTGCTAATTCTATATCCATTTTATTGATCTTTAGAACTTGGCCCAATAAACAAGTCCCAGGACCAGTATTTCTAAAGTTAAGATGATCTATAGTCTTCTTTTCATCATCTGTGTTGATGGTAGCATTAGTGTCTTTTGAGCCATTCTTCTTGGATACTTTCTTCTTTTTCTTTGGAACCAGAGGTTCATCTTCATCTTCTTTGGCAGCATTCTTTGATTCGAATAGCACATCTCTAGCAGCTTGATTGGCAACTTCTTTAACTTCCAATGGAGTAAGAGCAGTTGCACCACCTCTTGGGAAGGAAACCTCACTAGATTTCAACAATGACGAGGATGACTTGGCTGCCTCTGTCTCTGCTAACTTTCTTTTCTGGCCTGCCATTGTTATTGGTTATCAATTAGCTATGACGTTTTGAAATCGATAAGTTGTATTAATTAAAGAGAGGAGAAAAATTTTTTAGCCTGCAAAGAAAAAATGGCAAAAAAAAAAAAAAAAAATTTTTTTTTTTGGCTCATCTGCAGCCAGGGCTCAGTAATTTTTTATGCACCCGTTCAGATTTGAATTTTTAAAGAAAAAAAAAATGAGAGAAAACTATCAATAGGCAAATAAAAATAAGCGACGACGTACGAAAATTAATTTGACGAAGGAATTCCTCTATTAATAGATTATTTTAGAGGAGCAATAATGGATAGTCAGATAGAGCTTCTTCAGCAGGCATTGTCTGCAATGTTTTCGAATTCTGATTATTCTTCATATCAACAAGCTAATGCTTACTTACAACAATTTCGATTGTCAAATGACGCCTGGTCAATTTGTCATTTGATCTTGAGCGATGAAAGTAATAAGTTTGATATTCAAGCAAAACTATTTGCTTCTCAAACACTAAGAGCTAAGATAAATTTTGATTTGGCTCAAGTTCCGCCTGGGAGTCTTCAGGATTTAAAAGAATCATTGATCAAATTACTCATTCTATATACCAAAAGCCTGATTAAAGTTATAATTACTTCTCTAAATCTTGCCCTTGTTAGTTTCAGTTTGCAGAGTTTAGATTGGAAGAATCCTGTTGACGATATTATTTCTATTTTCGAGAATCAGTCACAAATCGAATCATCGGCTGCGAATACTTATTTGGTGACACTTTTACAATTTTTGAAAACTGTTCCCGAAGAGTGTTCTGATATGAATAAGACGCCATTGACTGATAAACAATTTGCTCAAAGAACTGATGCTTTAATTACTAAAAATAAAACAAAAGTATTACAATTATTAACTCAACTAGCATCGGGTAATAATATCAATCAACAAATCAGTGCCGCTGTGTTATCATGTTTAAACACTTGGGTCCCAGAAATTCCAATCACTCAGATATTATCTAACGAACAGCTTTATCAATTGATTTTTAATAATTTGCTTCATGAGCAAAACTTTGAATTATCTATTCAAGTTTTAATTTCAATTATTTCAGAAACTAGAGACTTGGAGAACTTGGATATCATTTCAAATTTGTATCAAGAATTAATTAAATTGAGACCATTTTTATTTAATAATTTTGATAGCGAGGAAATTGTTGGTGGTCTTGCAAGATTATTTGTAGAAATTGGTGAAAATTGGAATGCGTCAATAGTGAAAAACCCGGAATATTTTAAAGAATTGATTGAAATTATTTTGAAATGTTGTGAGTTTAAAGAGAATTTGGAAGTTGTTGGTTATACATTTAATTTTTGGTTTATGACTGGAGAGTTATTAATGTCACCTGCATATGTTGATCAAAAGATATTATTTAGACCAGTATTCCATAGATTAATTGAAATTATTATTGATCAACTTAGATATCCAGTTGTTGAAACTAATGAGTTACCAGAAGAGCAAACCTCTAAACAACTATTTGATGGTGATTTAGTGTTGGAGGAAAAATTTAAAGATTTCAGATATGACATGGGTGATGTGCTTAAACAATGTTGTGTCATTGTTGGGACAAATGAGTCTTTGGTGATTCCATTTAATAAAATACACACAATTGCTCAACAAAGTCACAATGCAGTTAATTGGCAAGATATTGAAGCACCGTTATTTTCCATGAGATCAATGGCTAAAGAGGTTAATCCTGAAGAAACAAATGAGATATTGAACAATACTTTCCAATTGTTATTGAGTCTAATCGAGTCAAACTCAGAGTTACTTCGATTTAATAAAATCAAATATGCAATTATTTTGGTATTTGGCAGATACACTGAATACACCAATTATCATCGGGACTATTTGAAACCTCAATTAGATTTTATTATTAAGAGTTTGACCAGTATTACAACCAAAGATTTAACCGGCTTGACAGAAGATGAGGAACGGTTAAATGAATCAGAAAAGGAAATTTTGACTGCGTCATCAAATTCGTTGATGTATTTTTGTCAAGATTGCCGCAAACAGTTGATTCCCTATTTGAATGAATTTTATGATTTCTATCTTAGCATTCGAAATAATCCACTTTTGGATAATACCAGTTTATATGAGATTACTGATGGATTTGGTAGCATTATCAATGCTCAAGATTCCGAAGACGATGTTTGCCATTCGGCTAAAATATTTGTTGAACCAACTTTGAAAGAATTGCAAACATTTAATGAAAATGCTCGACAGATTAATGATGAAAATGATTACAAGAGTATTGCTGATAAGATTGAATTGGTAACGGTTTTAATGTCACTTTTAGAGCCAAAAAATTTTGAAGCTAATGAAAGTAAGCTTGCTAATTTGGTAATGGAAATTTATCCTATCTTTGAAACTCTTTTCAATAATTTCAAGTTTAACTTCAAAGTTTCAGAAAGAATCATTAAATTTATTCGAACGCAAGTTGAAAATTACTCTACATATCTATTACCAATATTGGAACAAATCATTCGTTTAGTTAGTGACGGTTATAAGACTACAAAATTTGGTTGTTATTTATGGATCACAGGTGTTATTATTCGAGTGTTTAATGATCAATATGTCACTGAAGATGTTAAGCAAGGAATATTCGAATTTGCAAAATTGCAAGGTCAATTGTTTTTAACTTGGTTGAATGATATTTTGAGAGATGTCAGCATCATGATGTTTTTAACAAACGAAAGAAAAGAATCGAAAGAGGTTATAGAATTGGAAAGAAAGAAATTAGCTGATAGACTTATTTCAATTGATGATAAAGTGGAAGATTTTTTCAGAATGATGAATGAAATTCTAATGTTTTTCCCATTTAAATTGATTGGCGAACTCAGTACTCGAGATTCTTTTGTGCAACACAGTATACAAATTGCAGTTTTAGCAATGAATATGAGTAAATGTGATCCTTTAGTCAGCACAATTAGGTACTTAATTGATTTAATTGGTTGGGGCAATGAATACCCTCCATTCTCCCTATATCAAACAACGCCACCACATATTAGAGACAATATTAATAAATTTTTGGTTAGCCCACCTGCTGCTGGTGGTTCTGGTGCTAGTGTATCTTACGACAGCAACGGGTTACTCATTTTCAACTGTTGCTTTAAAGGTTTAGCCGCTGATTTTCCACCAGATGCTCATTATGAAGCGCAAGATTTGATAAATAAATTGGTTAAACTACTTTTCAATTTGGATGGGCAGAATGCTGGCAGGTTGGTTAAATTATGGGTTGAGTTCGCAGTGAATGACTTGCCTGGGACAGTTAGTGATCAGGAAAAACAAAAAATACTTGGTGAAGTTGAAACTACTATGAATTCCAAAAATTTCAGAAAATTCAAAAATAGCATTAAGGAATTCACAAAATACTATAAAAGAAAAAATATCAAGGAAGAATATTAATAGCTCAAGGTGTGAAGTTGTAGGAAAAGTTAGTTCATTGGCAACTTTATACAGTAAATAAAAATATACAAAAATATACAAAAAAAATAAGAAAGGAAAAAATGAAAGCTATAATAATAATAGTAGAATAATAAATATATGTACATGATTATAATTTATTATTTATGATGATTTTTAGTAAGAAAGTTTTTAATCTTATCAAAAGTACTCTCTGGCTTTGTATTATTAGTGTCCGGTTCTGATTCTATTGGATTATGTCCATTAAGTGGATGCGTTCTATTTGCAGTCTTGTCAGCAAAGCTATCTGCCAATGCTTCCAAGATAGCAATTTGTGTATCATTGGTAGGTTTTGGAATGTCAACTGCAAATTGAACTTGCAAATTCCCTCTGTTCTTTAAATTACCATTCTTTGGGATCCCTTTTTCGGAAATTGTGACAACTTTGTTATTATTAGTACCAGAAGGCACTTTCAATCTAACATCTTGTCCGTCTAGTGTAGGGACTTCAATTATCCCACCAAGGATAGCCGTAGTGAATGGGATCTTTGCCTTATAAACCAAGTCTTTACCAGCCACCGTGAAATTTGGATCTGGTTGAACTCGAACACGAATTAACAAATCGCCCTTATAAGTTTTGACGTTAGCTGATTTAGTCACTGCAGGCTCATCACCTTCTCCATGGATCTTTATTCTAACACCATCCGATATTCCTGGGGGTAAGTCAATCTCGGTAGATTTAGAAACTTGACGAACTCCATCACCATGACAGGTATTACATGCCGCATCTTTAGAAATCACAACACCGTTACCATCACAGTTATTACAAGTAGATGCCATTTGGAACCCTCCATGCATATATTGGACTCGCTGGCCAGTACCATGACACACTCCACAGGTGGATTTCTCTTTGCCCGGTTTCAACCCTGTTCCTGTACAAGTATTACATGAATCTAAGGCAGAATATGAAACAGTTGTCTTTTTACCAAAGACAGCGTCTTTCAAGGAAATCGTCTTTAATAATTCAATGTTATTCCCCACGAATTCACTAACATAACTTCTACCGCCCGCACCGGTACCTCCAGCACGACCTCTAGCTCCACCTCCGAAAGCTGCTCCAAATAAATCTTCAAAGTTAATCTCTCCAAATGGGTTGCCAGAAGATTGACCTCCAAACCCTCCAAACCCGCCAAAACCACCCGCTCCGCCAAATGGATTACCACCTCCAGGATTGAAGTTCCCGCTGCCATCGAATGCAGCAGAGCCAAACTGATCAAATTGTGCTTTCTTTTCAGTATTACTCAAGATATCATAAGCCTCTTGGATGTCATGAAATTTAGTTTCGGCACCGTCTTCCTTGTTAATATCCGGATGGAATTTTTTTGCGAGTTTATAATATGCTTTTTTAATTTGACTTGAATTTGCATTTCTATCAACTCCCAAAGTCTTGTAAGGGTCAGCGACTTTCTGTTGAATTAGAGAACTATGGAAATTCTTGCGAAATAGTTTAGCTGAACATAGTAATTGATTATTTCTTGCTATTAAGCATCGCTTAAGCGTACTGTTAAACATTTCCTAATGTGCTTGCTCTTTTTCTATTCAAAGTGAAAATTTAGAAAAAAAAATTTCGCCGTCATTTTTCTTTTATAAAAATTTCTAAAGAAATTGATAGAAAATCATCGAAAAATTTCTCACGTGACGCTATTGTCAAAGTTGCATTCTGTCAGGTGATAACCTGTCTTCAAGAGAATGCCATTGAATGGAATTCAATTTTATTTATACTAATCTTTATATACGATCACTAATTTTCCACTAGTATCAATTGCATTAAGGTAAGTTTGCAATAAATTACCGGCGCCAGTGTAATCAACCTTTTTAAATGACACCGACTTCAAGACTCCAGTTTTATAATATTCCACAACTTTATTTATTGATCTAATCTTTGATTCAGGATTAGCACGAGTATTTCTAGTTAACCAGTATGATTTTGTCGTTAAATTTTTAAGTAATTGATAACGGCCCTCGTAGCTAATAGATTTCCCAGTAGCCATACCATAAGTAAGAAACAATCCTTCGTATGATAAGCTTCTAATCAATGCTGAAGTAGTAGGACCTCCGAGGGAATCGAGAGCTAATCTAATAGTGCCATTATTAGTTAACTTAGGTAATTTTGTAGTGAAAAATTCATTGTCTTGAGCAAATTCATCGTCTGCAAGAACAATAGTGGCGCCTAAATCTTTCAATTCTTGAATTTCTTGAGGAGTTTTCCCCCTACGAACAATAGAAATAGTTTTAATCTTCAAATCTCGAGCAACTTGAGTGAGGAATTTAGAAACTTGGGAATTACCAGCGTTTTGAATCACCCAATCGTTTTCATGCCAATCCGGAATTTGTTCTAGCAATTGCACCGCAGTACAAGGGTTGACTGAAATAGTCGCGGCTTGTTCAATACTTAATCCGTCATATGCGTTTCCCAATCTTATAACGTCGTCATCAGTTACAACTGCATGGCTTCTCCAAGTACCAAATGCAGGTAACTTTGGAATAACCCAATCGCCTACTTTCAAGTTAGATTTGTCACCAACTTTATCAACTTCAAACAATCCTTCATTGCCAGCAATATAAACCTGTTTACCATTGACTTCTTGTAACTTCCCCGGAACGTACACGCCCTTGATTTGAACAATGTCCGATGGGTTAATTGGAGTCGCAACAGCTTTCAAGACAACTTGATCAGAATTAAGAGCATTGAGATCAATCGTGAAGTTAGATTCTTTTAAGACTTTGTTTATATCACCAAATTCGGTGTAAGCAATTGCTTTCGCACTAATTAACATGATATTATATTCCTGAATGCTTACTAATTATTTCCAATCCCACTGATTTAAATTTTGTTTAATTTTGCTCATCAAATGATCTGCAGGCTTCCACCGCGGGGTTTGAATTGCATATATTTATATATCCCCTTGATTTCCTTAACAATTCAACAAACATTTTATAACAGAAAATAAGGTAAATATGGGGCACGAAAATGATTTGAATTTGCACAAACATGCCATTGCAGCTAATAATGCACTTTTTTCAGAAGTCGACCGTTATGAAAAACGAGAGCTGGTGTACATTTTAAGCTACTTATGCCCAAAGGCATTGTTGGAATTAGATTTATCCAAACCAAGAAAGACCCTTGAGCAATCAGAACCATTGATTGGAGATCCTGATGAGCCCTTGATTGGAATCAATCCCGCTACAATTTTCCCGGAGATGTCATCTTATCAACAGAAGTATCCAGGATCAATTTTTAAACCAGGAATGAAATTAATGGATTTTGCCTGTGGTACCGGTATCTCTACAGAAAAATTTATTCCTTATCTTGATAGCCAAACTAGCGAAATTGTTGGGGTTGATATTAATTCAGTTTTTTTAGGTAAATTTAATGAACGTGCTGAACAACATCCTGAATACAACATTAAATCTTACAAGTACGATATTTTAGACGAAAGTTTGAAGGACGAAATTGATTCGAAACTCGCTGGGAAGTTCGACGCCATTACGTGCTCTATTGCTTACCATCATATTGAAAATCATCAACAGATTACAAAAAGATTGAGCGAATTTTTGAAGCCTAACGGATGGTTAGTCATTCTTGATTTTTATAATGAGGACGTTGAACAACAAAGAGAAATTTCAGCTACTACCAATGAATCAGTGAGACATATGGGAGGGTTAAAAGTTGAAGCATTAGAAGAAACTTTTGGCAAAATTGCTGGATTACGACACGTGAATGCTGCTCGCGAGTTCCGTTATTGCTCTTGGGAAGAAGAACTGTTTATTCATAATCATTGTCGTCAGTCTGTCATTGAGAATTATAAACAGTCGAAACAAAAACATGTGAACGGTAAAACTCTTTATCTAATTGAACAAAGTATGATCATTGCTGCTGGTCAGAAATAAAATAAAGTTAAGTAGAATAAGCAAATTATAAATTAATAAGTACAATAACATTTGTCGTCTTCTAAGCTTATAAAAATCTTGTGAGGGCATGTTAAGCCTTCCTATAAAAATATTATCACGTGATTTTGATTCAAACTTTAACTTTTGGTCGCAGATTACGTAGTCTAAAACGTCACTTGCTTCAAAATCTAAATATTCAATTTTCGGATTGAAATTTTACTACAATTTTTGTATTTTAAATCTATATTAAAACATCTCAATTGATAATGTGGAATCGCCCTTCCGGTCCTCCTCCAGGTCAAGGCCAATATTACAACAATGATGAAGAAGATGAAAATAGAGCAAGAGGTCATTACCGCCATAATGAAAATGGTGGAGGGTACCCAGGTCAAGAAAATGCTAGTTATGGAGGCAATCGTCCAGGGGAGTATGGTCAACAAGGCGGCTACGAGCAAGCCGGTTATCAGCAAGGTGGATATGGCCAACAACAAGGCGGATACGGCGGTAACGATGAATACAACAGACGAAACGATTACAATGGTCAACAACAAGGAGGGTACAGTCAACAAGGAGGTCACGGCCAACAACAGTCCAATTATGGAGGAAGAAATGATGTGTATAGAAGAAACGAAGAATATGGAAGACACGATAATAGAAGAGATGATGATTACAGAAGCAACGACGAATATGGTGCAAGAAGAAATGATGAGTACCAAGGAGGAAGAAATGATGAGCACCAAGGAGGAAGAAATGATGAGCACCAAGGAGGAAGAAATGATGAGTACCACAGAGGAGGAAGAAGTGATGATTACGGTGGTGGAAGAAGACATGATGAGTACCAAGGAAGAAATGATTACGGTGGTGGAAGAAGAAATGATGAGTATCAAGGAAGAAATGATTACGGTGGTGGAAGAAGAACTGATGGTGGCAAAAACTATGTTATGAACCACAATACTTATTCACGTCCTCAAGGCCCACCACCAAGTTTCAGTGAAGGTAATATTTCTCACAGTACCAGGCCACATAATTATTCAGAATTTGGCTCAATTGGTGGTGGAAGCTTAGGTGGAGGTTATCAAAGACCTCAAGGACCACCACCAGGATGGACTCAAGAACAAGTTCAAGAACAAGCTAACACTGTCTCAATTTTTGAAGAAAATGATCATGATGTTCAAATTCAAGAAGCTTATAACGTTCAAGCGCCATCGAGCAGGCCACAAGAGTTCTCATCTCAAGTTCAAGGTTATAACTATAAATATTCTAATTGTACAGGAAAGAGAAAAGCATTACTTATCGGCATTAATTATATTGGTACCAAGAACCAATTACGTGGTTGTATTAATGATGTTAACAATGTTTCTAGGTTTTTACAACAACATGGTTATGACAAATCTGATATTGTTATTTTAACTGATGATCAATCTAATGCAAGAGCGGTTCCAAAGAGACAAAACATTCTCGATGCTATGAAGTGGTTAGTTAAAGATGCTAGAGAAGGCGACTCATTATTTTTTCAATACTCAGGTCATGGTGGCCAAGTTCCAGATCAAGATGGTGATGAATACGATGGAATGGATGAATGTATTTATCCATTAGATTTTGAAACCGCGGGAGAAATTATTGACGATTTGATGCATGATATTATGGTTAAGACATTACCTGCTGGTTGTAGATTAACCTCATTATTTGATTGTTGTCACTCTGGTAGTATTCTTGATTTGCCTTATACTTACTCCACTAAGGGGGCTGAGAAAGAACCAAATCTTGCAGCTGAAGCTGGTGAAGGCTTATTGAGTGCAGTTACCTCTTATATGACTGGTGATAAAATTACTGCCTTAACTAAAGCATTTGATGTCGTGGGTAGTTTTATTGAAGGCAACAGCAATAGCGGCGCGATTAATAAGACCAAACAAACTAAGACTAGTCCAGCTGATGTTATTATGCTTAGTGGTTGTAAAGATGATCAAACTAGTGCTGATGCTCAAGAAGGTGGTCAAGCTACTGGCGCTATGTCTTATGCGTTTATTAAAGTCATGAATAGCGGTAAACAACAATCGTTCTTGAGTTTGTTGCAAAATACTAGATCAGTTTTAGCAGGTAAATATTCTCAAAAACCTCAATTATGTTGTTCCCACCCATTGGATGTTAATCTTAAATTTATCTTCTAAAAAATTTAAAAAAAAATGAAAATAAAATAAAATGACAACAAAAAAATGGAGGAAGCAAACAATACTTGAATAAAATAGATATATATGTATGTCAACTAAGCAACTTTACTTTATATATAACTAATCTATATCCGTAAGACGAATATTTAGAAAACTCCATTGCTCTCTTCCAATATTTTAACGCAAAAATTTCTAACCTCGCCTAATTTCCTTGAACCCAAAAGCAATAAACAAATCAAATAGAACAAAAAACTCAAAACCAAGTAACCTGAAGAAAACAATGAATATACAAGATAGAAAACTACAGTTAACCCTTTCAAGACATTAGGATAGTTTGTGAACTGCGGATAATTTACTAATATTGAATTTGAAAATTTTACCAATAAGTTTCCTCCTACGGAATCCATTTTCACAAGTTTGTCACTGGGGAGACTGACATAATTATTAATATCCAATAAATAGTCCTGAGAGAATGTCACGTAGTTTATGAGGTTCTTTAATATTCGAAGAATGACGAATGGAATGATCACAAAGCCTACCATATCTATGATTTCCGAAAAGATTGAGTTGCGATGATTCATTATAATTTCTTGCTCACGGGGTCGCACTCCATAACCTGAGGAGTTGTCACTATTATTCTCGTTAACATTATTATCACGATTGTCATCAGAGGGAGCAGCTACTTCGGAATTTGACGTTTCATATAAAACTGGCTGACTTGCCCTCCAAAAGTTTACTATCCCAAACACCATAAAAAAGTTTGACAAAAAACCAACTATAATATTGGGGTTTGATTACTTTGGGTGATGCCATCTTGAGATAATCTCTAACAACCCTTCTTACCCGACCGCATAGCGCTCCCCAAAATGGTGGGTGCCATTGATACAAAGCAATTTTGTTCGCAAATATGTACTTCAAGTATTCAATATATATTAATATTAGAAAAAACTTCCCGAGATTATTTAAATAATTTAGCCAAAGAAACTGCGGTATTATCATCATGTCTTGCCATAACTTTGGCCACTGCCAATTCAAAATCTTCCTGAGTAACATGTATTCTTCTTTCTCTCAATGCATACATCCCAGCTTCTGTACAAACCCCTTTAACATCAGCACCAGAGCAACCATTCATCTTTTCGGCAATTTTACGTAAATTTATCCCTCTAGTTAAATTCATAGATCTTGAATGGATCTTCAAGATATCAGTTCTAGCAGTAACCGTTGGCGGTGGGAATTCAATTTTTCTATCAATTCTACCTGGACGTAATAATGCTGGATCTAATATATCTAAACGATTAGTAGCCATTATAATTTTGATGTTTTTAGATGACTCAAATCCATCCAATTGATTCAATAGTTCCAACATTGTTCTTTGAACTTCGGAATCACCACCACCAGATCCACTACCTTCAACTCTAGATGAACCAATAGAATCAATTTCATCCATGAAAATAATAGATGGTGCATGTTCTCTAGCCATTATAAATAATTCTCTAACCATTCTTGAACCTTCACCAATATATTTTTGAACTAATTCCGAGCCACTGACTCGAATAAATTTACATTCAGTATGATGAGCGACTGCTCTAGCCAACAAAGTTTTACCAGTACCCGGTGGCCCATACAAGATAACACCTTTTGGTTGCTGAATCCCCAAGGATTCAAATAATTCTGGATGTTTCACTGGTAATTCAATGACTTCCTTGATTTCTTTAATTTGTTTATCCAACCCACCAATCATATCATAAGTAGAATCAGGAACTTTTTCTACCATCATTAATGAAACCAATGGATCAACTTTATTTGGTAGAATCTGATGTAACGTATATGAATCAGATTTTAGACAAACTCTCAATGATGGTTTAATATCTTTGATGTCTATTGTCGAAGCAATGTTAACAACATATTTTCCTTCTGGATGAATCTTGACTAATACCTGATTAGATGACATTACCTTCACTACTTCTCCAACGTATGAACTTGGTTCTTGTAATAACTTCAATTCATCTTTCAAGGATCTTACATTCGTGTTTAATATATTTCTCTCAGCTTCAAGTCTGCGTAAGTTATGAGTCTTTTGCTCAATTTCTAATTGAGTATCTTGAATCTTTTGAACGAAGAAAGGCTTTATACCTCCATAATGCGATGTTGCCGTTGCCATAATTATTTTGAATTCATTTACTTTTCTATAGATTTTATTATTTTGCCACTACTATCAAAATATTGAAAATTCAAAGAAACTTGAACGTCAGAAAGAATCTGGTCACCTGAAAATGTCGTGATATATTAAAGGGTGTGTGCACCCACAAATTGAAATTTCACATTGACATGTACGTCGAAAATCATTGCGCGAAGTTCTTCTTAATGAAATCAATATTTTTTCTATATACATATATTAATGATTGAATATTGTGGTTCAGGGTGGCCCTAATAAACTTCCTGTCCAATAAAATATTCAAATTAAGACACAATCATACTTTATACTTTATGCACTGATACTGTCAAAGTTTCGTTGCTGCGCATTTATCCTTCTTCTACAATTGGTCAATTTGATAAACTAGAAATCGTCAATTATTTATGCGTTACCAAGAAGCAACTTGCCACTGGTCGTTCATATTGGGAAATTGATGCAATGAGGGCGTCATTCTTGACGCCAAAGATAGTTGATTCGATGATTACTGACTCCACAATTGCTGCTGAACTGATATTTACATTGATGGTGAGAATAATGGATTGATAAATAGAAAATATTAATTAAACTAGTGTGAGTTGGGGTTTGTAATGTCATGAAAATTTGTAATTTCATTGCATTGACAAAATACGATGTGTCAAATAACTTTGCTACTAAAAAAGTCAAATTTTACACGGAGATTTTTTTACGACAGCGCTGCACTCTTATCCGTGAGCCAAATCTTCCGCCTCCTGATTTATGCTGGATCGTTTTATTTTTTTTTTTTGTTGCGCCATAATCTAGTTCCATAAAAGGGGCTACTAATCTTAATCATTTAAAATAGATCATCATTTCTAAATCACAACGTTGAACCGTGCAGTTTTGTCCAAAAAAAATATTTTGAAATTTCTTTCCACAGATTGAAACTTGTTGTTTACAGAGGACCAGTAAAACATTGCATTATTATTCCCCTGAATATTGGCTTGTGGTTCATCATCGCTATGGATCCCTTTAGATGGGAAGATTTAGTCTCTGCATGGGAAGGCAATGAAGTTCCAGGAACTGTGAAACAATTCGCTGAATTAGTGCCTGCCCCTCGGAAGAGTTTGTTTTCAATGTTTTTCGAGAAGACAGACCAAAAGAAGTCAAAAGTAAATGATAACGTCGAATGTAGTCAGGAGGAAGTTGTACAGCCCAAAGAGATATCATCTCAGGAGAATTGCAACTCAGCTCCAAAGAAAATTCTTAAAACATCGGTTTATTTTTACATGGGGAAATCTAATAAAATTAGGGATAAAGAATTCGTAGATGGTGCGCCAGCAGAGGGTCAAACTGAAAAGCCTGAGGAAAGCAAAATGGACAGCAGTGAACCTGGGAAAATCAGCGAACCTCAGAAAGAGCTGACAGTGTTTACGGAAAGTCAGACTCAACAATGTTCCTCAAATTTATCATCATTCGAGTCAAACAAAGCACACCTGAAGAATGCTAGCATCGAAATAACAACTTTGGTTGAGCCTGGTAATGAAAAAAATTTTGCAAAAAAAATCGAAAAATTATTAAATCCAACGAAGGAATTCATAAGCGATTGTCGTATTGAATTTAAGGGCCACTTAAGTTCAAAAAATCGATCAAAGAAAACAAAAAATGGTATAATTCTAAAGCCGATACCTTCAAATTCTCCAAATGACCCGCTTAATTGGAACTGCTTTAGAAAGCTTGCTAATTTTCTGGTAGTAATTTTTGTTGCAGGCTTCACTGCAGCTACAGCAAACGATGCTGCCACAACTCAAAATGCATTGAATTTGCATTATGGAATAGATTCTGGTGTAATGACTATAGCAAATGGTCTTTTATTTGTTGCTGTCGCCTGTGGTTCACTTCTATTAGCACCCGCAGCTTCAATTTGGGGTAGAAAAATTGTGTATCTTGTGAGCATGTTGATGGGTATGATTGGGTCAATTTGGTTTGGAAATGCGAGAGAGCCCATCGACGTAATTGGGTCTCAGATATTGATTGGAATTTCCTATGCTTGCTCTGAAACGCTAGTGCTATTATCGATTGCAGATATCTCGTTCTACCATCAATTTGGATTGAGATTAACTGCCTGCATTTGGGCAACATCCGCAGGAACTTTTATTGGCCCGTTAATTGCGGAATTTGTCTCATCAATTAGTACCTACTCATTTAGATGGGTTGGATGGAGTGGTGCAATTATCTATGGGGTATTGATTATCGTTTTAATTTTTCTCTTTGAGGAAACTTACTTTTACAGGCCGCCACCATTCATTAGCGCTAGGATATTAGTATTTTCAGATGAGATTAGGGCGGCGAAACGAAGAACGATGCGAGGAAAGCGTAAGTGCTCTACTCCAAAATGGGTTTTTGCTGTTCGAGAAATGGTAGAAAGCTTTTTCATTCCTGAGGAATGTATATTTACCAATTACGGTGCAAATGATAAACTCAAATGTTACTGGGAGCGTATGCGAATAATTACTCCAGCACAAACTATTCAATCTTATGGATTGAGGCAATATCGACGACAGATACTAATGATATTTCACGTCTTCAAGTTTGCGCCGGTGATAGTTTCCGGATTGATATGGGGAATGCACAATGCGGTACTAAATTTTTACCAAAATGCTGAGTATGACAATTATAGCAGTCCTCCATGGAATTATTCAAGCTCTGCAATTGCGATTATGAATATTCCTTGTGTAATCGGTGCATTATTGGGTTGTCTATATGGGGGTATCCTTTCAGACTGGTTTTCAGCTTGGAGGTCAAAGCGAAATGGTGGTAGTTTTGAAGCAGAATATAGGTTGTGGTGTATACTCTTAGCTGCTGTGATATCACCAGCTGGCGTTTTGCTATTTGGAATTGGAACAGGAGAGGGATTTGCCTGGCAGAAATCTTACATTGGCTTGGGCTTTATGGGGTTCGGCTGGGGCTGTGCTGGAGATATAGTATTTGGATATGTAATGAGCTGCTATCCCTTGATGATTATCGAAGCTATGGTTGGTGTTGCCGTAATCAATAATTTGATTGGGTGCATCTTTACGTTCACATATACTCCGATGATTAATAGTTTGGGGGTTACAAATTCGTACATTCTATTGGCAGCTTTTGACTTTTTCTCATTTGTCCTCTGCTTCCCTTTGTTTATATGGGGACGAAAAATCAGGCGATGGAATGAGCGACCATATCTTCACTTCATAGTTTCGAAGTATTTTGACAGCTCTAAATCCATATACTTTTAATGGAAAGTAATGTAAGCATTGTTCGGTTGTAAGTATGTGCTTTCCTAATTATTGTGACCTCATCAATCGTTTGAATGTTTTGCGGCCAATAATCAAAACTGCAAGAGTGAAATTTCATCCAAATCGTATATCTAGTTAGCGAAACAAGCTGAGATTCATTGAATCTGACTAATGGATAGAGAGCTATGATTGAATTAACCTGTCTTATTCTTTGCACCGGATATTTCAGGCGGAGAGAGATCAGCATCTTTAATAGCATTGATGATTCCAATTGTGAATTGCTAGAATCTTTTCTTAGAATTCTTGATTCTATCTGAACCAATATAAATGCTGATTTTGAGGAAGACCATTGAAGGATCCAAGTGGTTTGGGCTAGTTGTTATGTATTGCTTTTCCTTTCTAATTCAAGAGTTGTCGAATATTTGCGTAGATTTGGAAACCTTATCCTCTAGCTTCCCATAAGAAAATACCCTCAAGATTAAGAATAAATGCGCGGGAAAACAAAGTTCTTGCTATGCAATGTTGACGCTATGCAAAATGCTACTTGCAATATTAGTGCCTCGACTCATGCAGACAATTTATTATTACAAATCAGGCAAAAGATTGTTAAAACGTTGATTAAAAATGCAGAGAAAAGAAAAAAGATGAGTCTGTGTTAACCAAACACGTCACAAGAAAAAGAATAGTACAAATGACCCCCAGTGCACTGAAAATAAACTATGTATATAACAATAAAATATCAAGAACGAAAAAGAAAAAAACCATCAGAAAAAATTATTGAAAATTTTCTTGATTGCACTTCCCTTTTTCTCAGATTCCTCCCACATAAGATCATCTTGAGGATCACGAACTCCCGTGGTGACATCAATTTGGTCAAGCGATAACCAGAACGCACCTCTAGTGATTGCTTGATGACCCAACCATAAAACAACGAAGATAATAACTGAAATATAGTTAATGAAAAACGTCAGTGTATTCCAAGACAAGAAAACCGCATAACCTTGAATGAAAATTAAAATGAACACAAAAAAGCCAGAATACCAAGCCAAATATGGCATAAATGCTGCTTTGAACGGCAAATCATTTCTAGTAAGTCCATGTAATTTGATAGCCTTCATAAATCTAATATGACACAAACTAATACCCAACCACGCAAATAACCCAGCAACTGCGGTAATTTGTATTAACCAATTGAAAGCATTTTGACCTTCAGCAGAACAAGCCAAAAAACCTAAAGCACCAAAAAGTGATGAGAATAACACACTCCAAATTGGAACCCCGTGCTTGTTGGTCATGGCAAAGAATTTAAAAGAAGAACCATTTTGAGCCATCCCGTATAAAATTCTAGAAGAAACGTAAATGTTGGAATTACCAGCAGAAATTATAGTAGTTAATATAACAGCGTTGAAAATATCTGGCAAAACTTTACTTCCCGAATTGATCATTGCAATCACAAATGGAGAACTTGCGGCAGTGTAACCAGAACTATTTAATTTTGGGTCATCGTATGGAACCAACAACCCAAGGAAGAAAAGAGAACCAAGGTAAAACAACAAAATTCTGTAAAAAACGGTTCTGATAGCCTTTGGAACGGCTTTCTTTGGATTAGCAGCTTCACCAGCAGTGACACCAACCAATTCTGTGCCTTGATAAGTGAAAATAGCATTGATTAAAGTATTAACCCAGGCCAAAAATCGTTGAGTTGAAGTCTTGCCTGGTCCCCAAGGCCCTGGATTTCTCCAATATCTGAAACCAACTGGACCAGTTTTACCAGCGCCACATACCATACACAATGCATAGATTAAGAATCCAACAATTGCCACAACTTTAATACAAGCCACCCAAAATTCAACTTCCCCATAATATTTCACCGGAAATAAATTGGCTACAGTTAAGATTGTCCAAAATATTAAAATCCATGCCCAAAGTGGTACTTTAAAAGTCCAATATTCAATGACTTGACCCACAACTGATAATTCAACCGCTAATGTAGTGACCCAACTGAACCAATACATGTAACCAGCTGCAAACCCTAAAGAGCTAGACAACATTCTAGTGTTGTAAACGGTAAAAGAAGCAGAAACTGGTAAATGTGTAGCCATTTCCCCTAATGATTGTGTAACACCATAAACAATGGTACCCACGAAGATATAAGCAATCAAGGAATTGACAGGACCAGCTTCAGCCAATGGAGTAGCAATGTTCAAAAATAACCCAGTACCAATGGTACCACCAAGGGCCATCATGGACACAACTCTTGGTTTCAAGTCTCTTTTAACTTCATTGTCAACGGATCCAATTTCAAAATCTTGAGGGACCCCAGAATAATGTTTTTCAATGTCTTTTGGGGTAGCCGAGTCATTCTCAGAGTAGGGACCATCTATTTTATCCATTGTTATTGATTCATATACTTGATGTGAATATACAGACTTTTTATTTTGTTTTCTTTTTCTCGGTAGGTCAAAGAAACGAACCTCTCACGATTGTTAAGTAAGTTTTTCCTTTCTTATTTTGTGATGTCTACACAATTCAGTGTGATTGAAAAGTTTTTTCCTTTAATCTAAAAAATAAAAAATAAGGAAAGGAAAAGAAAAAAAAAAGCCAATTTTTCTTTCCCAAGAAATGTGGTTCTTGACATCGGTTATATTAGTTGGAGAACTGTGACTACTATTTTCTTCAGTTGTCTCGAAGTTAGAGTGATGAGAATAAAAAAAGTCATGCATGGCATCTCAGTTGATCGCAGCTGATTGCATATTGTTGCCGTTCCCACGGCAAATTTCCAATGGTAAATTCTCCTTGAGTATCCGTGAATTAATTATCATTTCGGTCAGCATGAGTTACATTAACCGTGCGAATGCCATAATAGTAAAAAAAATAGTCGTTTAATAGATGCCATCTTCTTGGCTAGATAGATATGCCCTGCGATATTACAAAGAAACCATTATTTTGCCTGTCTCCATTGATTGCTATTTTGTACGCCTTATCTTTATTTCTTCCAGATTTAAGGTTGCTCACCCTCACCCACACAAAAAAAAATTTTTTCCGTCGCTTTATTTTTTGCTGGGATTCTTTTTTTTTTTTTTTTTTTTTTTTTTTTTTCCCACCTTACATGAATGCACACCCTAATTAATGTGATCGAAGAATGAAAAATAAAAAATTTTCCGTTAATACAAGAAAAAAAGAAAAGAGAGAAGAAAAAAATCAAAAATCCCCCATTCCATTCTGCCAAAATAGATATAATCGTAGATGTGTTCACAATTTTTTTTTTTTTACTCGTCCCACCGGTTGGTGTCTCGTCACTTCACTTAAAATTTTTCCTTGTAGAAAAAACACGTTACTGTTGGCTAAAAGCCTAAAGCTAAAGATGTTAAAGTGAACTTGGATTATTATAACACGACATCAAGAAAAAACCTCTTATGCAAACAAGGGTTTGATTTTGTTGCAAAACTAGTAGGGCCTCGTACTGTAATGATTCACCTTTAATCTATCCATATACGTTATATTTTTCGCACCAATGACATATAAATCTCCTGGACATAAATCAAATCCATTATCTTCTAGCTCCACATGATCTGGTACTTGTAATTCAACTGCTTTCAAGGGGGAATTCGCTGAGACTGCAATGCAATCATTATACACTCTATATTGGAGATTCATCTTCTCTGGAAACTGGGAATATTTCAAGGGTTGTGGCCAATCGTACGCTTTGGCGATAGTGATGCGATTTTCATTTAATAGCTTAACTCGAATCACTACCGATCCTTGGTTATTTTCCAATTTTAGACTTCGCAACTCTGTGCACTGATTGCTATCTAATTTAACCTCAAAATTTCCCTTATCTCGTAACTCACCACTTGAAATGTCAAACAACTCATAAATGACGGTCCCATTAACCAATTCAAACGTAGAATTAGTAGCCCAAATATCAACCACATAATCTCTATCTCTATAGTCGTGTGTTTGATCAATCAATTTCTCTGGGCGTCGCGTTGTTCCTTTTAAGTACTCATTTCTAAACATCGCTACGCCAACGCTAGCTAATTCTCGTTTGACCGCATAATATCCAAGCTTTGGTTTCTTCTTGTAGTCAATTATTGACCAACTAGCCCCAGGCCAACAATCATTCAATTGCCAAACTAGTCCTCCGCCGCAAAATCTTTCTGATTTCCACTGCCTTCTAATAAGCTTAAATGCAAATGATAGACATTCACTTTGCAATAGTTGAGTTAAGTAGATCCATGATTTTAAATCACTAATATTAAAACTAAAGTTCTCCATGGCATAGCTCGCCAATTTTCTTTCAAACCCACCAGCTTTATTGTGAAATTCCACTATTCTTGATTGTGGCATTAAATGTGCTTTATCAATGCAGTCACCAAGGGTTGCAAAATTTGGCAATGATTGCATGCCAAATTCAGAAACAAATCGTCCAACCAAGTCCCCCCATGCTTGATATTTTAATTCTTTCCCATGCCACACATTCCATTGATGAATATCGCCCACGAATCGAGAATTAGCATCTTCTCCACCGTAAGGCGAACCAGGCTGATAAATCACTTGGCCACTACCAAAAACAGAATAAATACATTCTGGAAAAACTTTCTCATAAAGAGTTCTCGCAGGGAAACTCGTATCTCTATAATCCTTATCCTTTCTAATTCCCTTGAAATCGTAGCCTAACTCATCAGCCATAACATAATCTTCATTGTTACCAGCAATGAAAACAATGCAAGTGAAGTTTCTCAATCTCTTCAATTGACAATCCACTTCTTTTGTCACGGATGTCTCGAATTCTTCATGGCATGGATACTGGCCACAAGCAAACATCAAATCTTGGAATACTAGTAGACCTATTTTGTCACATTCTTCGTAAAAGAAATCACTTTCATAGTGGCCTCCACCCCAAATTCGAATCATTACTTGATTTCCTTTGATGGCAAAATTGAGTAGTCTCCGGACGTCTTCATTAGTTACTCTTGTTATCAAACTATCTGGTGGGATCCAATTTGAACCACCGCAAAAAATTGGAATACCATTAATCTTAAAATAAAAAGTTTTACCATCTTGCTCGGCAAATTTGTCTTGTATTAATTCCACTGATCGAATGCCAAACTTTCGGCGAACAGAATGAACTACCACATTATTTAGCAGCAACTCAGCCTCAATGGTATGAAGATTCTGTTTACCGTAACCGTAAGGATACCACAACATGGCATTTTCCACGATAAATTGATTAACCACACTTCCATCATATCTTTTAGAAGCAACATCTAGAATATTCCCATTTGCATCCATTAGCCTAACGGTTAATGTTCCATTATTGCTATTAACCATCACAAAACCATGCTCATCGTGATGCCACATAGTTACTATTGAAATTTCCACTTCAATGTTAGCAACTTTCAATTTATCATCCAATCTTGACTTCACATAGACATCCTCAATGTAATCGCCCTTGCTAGACACAAGTTTAACTGGTCGATAAATCCCACAAGTCATCAATTTGGGGCCCCAATCCCATCCATATTGATACTGAGCTTTCCTCACATAAACCCTAGAATAATCTCCATTCGAACAGATTAACTGTCCAAAGGTGTTCTCTAATTGTTTTCCTTTTTTCCAGCTACTATGGAAATAAATCCTCAATGAATTCTGCTTTTGAACCTTATCCGTAACCTCAATTTTTTTCATGACGAACTGATTCGAGCAACAATAAATTAATTCATCATTAAGATATACATCAGCGAACGTGTCTAGTCCCTCAAAAATTAACTCAAGTTTGGCGTGGTCTGCAACTTGAAAACTTGTTTGATATTCCCAGTCAGTCTCGCCAACCCATTGAACCGCCAATTCATTGTCGTTTACAAAAGGGTCTGGGATAACCCCATGGTCGATTAAATCCCGTAAGATGTCAGTCGTCGGTTGCCCATGCTTCGTCCTTATCCAGTTGACGTCACTACTTTTTTTGAAATACCAATTGGTTAGTTCTGTTTGCATCTTGGCGGGGTGAGATAAAAGAGCATCCCCCACAGTTTTTTTCGTGAAGAGTGCATGAAGAAAAAAAAAAAGATTATGCTACAAAAAAAATTACAAGCATAAAATTATTATTTACAAAACGTAGCAATCTCTAAAAAATACCAAATTTAGCCTTTGCAGCATGTTGAGGGTTTGTGAATTTCGCAGCAAGTTCCCTGATTTTTTTCTCGCTGTCTTCAATGTTACGAGTACTTTGAGTGATCTTGTTAGTTAACCATTCAAATCTTGGTTTAATTGCATCATTAGAAGCAATATAGCCAAATGAATTCAATTCAGCTTCCCATCCTTTGATCTTTGATGTTTCGTAAGATATGAGTTTTAATAAATATTGAGTTTCAAAAACCGTAAAAGATTTCTCATTCTCAACAATGTGTTGGAAAGCTGATCGATATAATGGTCTTGAAGCACGAACTTCCTTAATGACCCCACCTTCTCTAACAATTGAAATCAAATTGTCACGTTCAAGTTCAGATAAGTACTCAGTTGGGGAAGATTTGAATAAAATTGAGGTGAAAATTTTCGAGAATGGAATTGCATTAGAATGTGAAAGCAATTTGATTAATTCCCATGATCTTGCCGGAGTAAACTCATCTTGATCTTTCGATTTAACTAAATTCAACTGAATGATTTGTTCTGCTGCTTGCTTGCTCATTTCAATTTGCGCTTGTTCTGGAGTTTCACCAGACTTGATTCGACGAACAAACCCTTGCAAATCAAGCATTCTTCCACCAATTGGTTCAAGGGCTCGTTCAATACTATCAATGGAATATCTGCGCTGTCTAGCTTCAATTGCAGCTTCTTGCTTTTCATCTTCCTTCTTGATATCTTTCAAATCATCAACAACACTAAGTTGCCCAATAACATATTCTCTTGAAGAGTCAATAGAAGCATCTTCTAAGACCATATTCTTGAAAACTTGATCAGGTAATGCTTCATTAAGCATTGGAATTGATCCAATATCTTCAACTAAAAATATAACATGAGCGAGATTTAATGATACTAAGAAAGCAGCCCAAGTTGCAAGACTTTGATAAACGAATGAATAATTTTCTGATTTATAAGAAAATTTATCAATAACAATAACTGGTTTTTCATCTGGATGTTGTTGTAAGTAATCTTCTTCAGTCATTCGTTTAGTTAAATCATCAGAGACTCCTTGCAAAGATGTAACATACTTGCCATAGTATCTTAATGAAAGTCTTCTAATAGCAGTCGCAGCTAATGACAACATATTTTTAAATTGGGTTTCATTGGTTTCAGAAAAACCCGATTTTTGACCAATTAAACCTTGAACACCTAAATCAATGAAAGCACTAAATGAATTTAACCATGGGAAAATTGGGAAATACCCAAATTGATGTGCTGCGGACTTCAAGAAATCAGAATCATTTCTAGCTTTAACTAAACTTTCACAGTCAACATACAAAACATTATCTCGACCTTTCAAAGCATGTTCCATAACAACTTCTTGTTTGCCAATACCTTTTGGACCTCTAACAATAATGAATGTATCGACGTTTTCAGTGAGCCATAATTGCAACTCTTTAATTTTATCTAAACGCTCTGACCAAACATGGCCAAGCGATAACCCATAAGAATGTCTATCACTTGCAATATACTTACGGAATCTAGCAATATAACTCAGAATCCATCGGAAAGCTCGGTTATCTCTTGAAAGAAATTTAAATCTTTTAGAAATTTTCTCTTGAACACAAAATTCACGAATTGGTTCAAAAATAGTACTACCGAGAGCCAATAACAACGCTAAAATGATTGGAATTGAAATTCTTGCATGATTAACAACGAAATCTTTCAAAAAATTTTCCCTTAAAATTCTTTGATACTTAGCATGAAGGGTGGTTTTCTCAACTTGTAATCCATTGATGCAATTCTTTGCACAAATTGCCGATCTAAGCAGTCTAAACTTGATAATAGCATATCTTGGAAACTCTTTTGAATCAGCCGGCTGAGGGACAATGTCAACAATAGTGCCATAACGTCTCATAACCTGATAAAGACTTTCTTCATCCAATTCGCTACCGTCAAATATCACTTTAACTTGAGAACTTGGATATCTTCTTAAATCTTCAACCCATGGTGAACCTCTAACTGGGAAACACTGTGGCTTTGGAAATAATCCAAAAAATTTCAGTGGAGAATTGGTACAATTTTGTTGAATTTTAGAATTCGTCTCTGAGACCGAAGAATCATATGGAAGTTGGAATTTAGCAAAGACTCCTCCATCTTTAGTAAAAATTGAATTTAGACATAACCCTTCTACAGGATTGCTTGCTGGTGATGCTAATTCTAAGATCTCTTTTCTCAAGGCGCTTTCACTTTTCCTTGGAATCATTTCTTGAATGTAGCCAAAATAACTAGAACTCGGAATTTTAAATGGCAAGATATTAGAAAAGAATAATAAAGTCTCTCTATTGGTTTTCTCAATGACACCAGTGCTTTCAGTGCTATCAGTTTCACCTAATTCCTTATCTTTCTGGGTGACATCTTCGGAGGCGAGAAACCTGCGGGAGGTGTTACTAAACCCTCGAAAAATCAATGCCCTGCGAAATTGCTGGCTGTTAGTAGGTAACAAGCTGCTTCTAATTAAATTCATTGCCCATTAACTGACAACGCCTTCGAAATCCTGTCAGTAAGAACTCCCTGCATCTTAAAATTGCAATCTCATTAAATGATCCCAATAAAATTTTCTCACGTGACAATAGGGTAACAACAACTCACTTTTGCAATTGAAAAAAAAAAATTCGAAGATTTGATCAAATTTTCAAAAATATCTTATTGAAAGAACTTAGTGGTCATCATGAGTGAAGAACCTGAAGCTCCGGCCGACTTTATGGCTGCCTTGAAACAATCCAAGGCCAAGCAAGAAGAGAAAAAAGTTGTTTTAAAATCTAAAAAAGAAAAAGAAAAGGAAAAGAAGGAGAAAGAAAAACAACGTAAGAAGGAATTAGCTTCAAAGAAGAAGGCTAAGCAACAAGAACAAAAGAAGCAACAACAAGAACAAAATCAAAAGAATGCTCAAGCAGCAGCTGAAGCTAAGGAACAAGCAGCAACCATAACGGAAACAACTCCAGATCCAGCAGCCCAAACCGCTGGTAAGAAAGGTAAAGGTAAAAAAGTTAGTAATGCCGCCATCAATGCGTTGAAAAAACAAATGGAATTAAGAAAACAACAAGAGGAAGCAGAAAGATTACAAAGAGAAGAAGAAGAAAGATTATTTAAAGAGGAAGAGGAAAGAAAGATTGCTGAGGAAAAGAGAATCGAGGAGCAAAAGAAAGCCAAAAAAGAGAAAGAAAAGGCTAGAATTGAAAGATTGAAGGCTGAAGGTAAATATTTGACTAAAAAACAAAAGGAACAACAAAGAATCCAAGAAAAGAGAAGACAAGATTTGTTGGCTAGTGGTGTTGTTGTTGAAGGTTTACAGAACAAAGCAACTGCTTCCAGTAAAAAGAAGCCTGATTATAAGAAGAATAAGAAATCTCAAGATAAAGAACAGGTAAAGAAAGAAGAAGAAGCCAAATTGAAGGCAGAACAAGAAGCTGCGGCTAAAAAGAAAGCCGAGGAAGAACCTGAAGATGAAGAAGCTTTAGTTGATGATTGGGAGAACATGGCGCTTGATGATGATGAAGGAAAGGCAGAGCGAGAAAAGGAAGTAGAAGAAGAAGAAGGGGAAGAAGACGAGGAAGAGGATGAGGAAGAAGAGCAAGAGGAAGTTGTAAAGACTCCTGAAACTGCCTCGGTAGCGGAATCAACTGAAACTACTTCCACCGAAGTTTCTAGAGCTACTTCAGTAGAGCCTAAGAAAGAGAAGCCAAGAAATGGTAAAGGTGATTTACGTTCTCCAATTTGTTGTATTTTGGGTCATGTTGATACCGGTAAAACCAAATTATTGGATAAGATTCGTCAAACCAATGTGCAAGGAGGTGAAGCTGGGGGTATTACCCAACAAATTGGGGCAACTTATTTCCCAATGTCTGCCATTAAACAGAAAACTAAAGTCATGGAAAAATATGAAGAAACTAATAGCTTTCAAGTTCCTGGTTTGTTAATTATTGATACTCCAGGGCACGAATCTTTCACCAATTTGCGTTCAAGAGGTTCGTCATTATGTAATATCGCTATTTTAGTTATTGATATTATGCATGGTTTAGAGCAACAAACTATTGAATCGATAAGGTTATTGCGTGATAGAAAAGCTCCTTTTATTGTTGCGTTAAATAAAATTGATAGATTGTATGATTGGAAAACTATTCCAAACAATTCCTTTAGAGATTCATTTGCTCAACAGGATCAATCAGTTCAAAGAGAATTTGAAGATCGTTACCAAAAAATTAAATTGGAGTTGGCTGAACAGGGCCTCAACTCTGAATTATATTTCCTGAATAAGAATATGGCTAAATATGTTTCTATTGTGCCAACTTCTGCTGTCACTGGTGAAGGTGTTCCTGATTTGTTGTGGTTGTTATTGGAATTGACTACCAAGAGAATGTCTAAACAATTGATGTACATTTCTGAAATTGAGGCTACTATTTTGGAAGTTAAAGTCATTGAAGGTTTTGGTACGACCATTGATGTGGTTTTGTCTAATGGTGTCTTACATGAAGGTGACAGAATTGTGTTGTGTGGTTTGAATGGCCCAATTGCGACGAATATTCGAGCATTGTTGACTCCACAACCTTTAAGAGAATTGAGAATTAAATCTGATTATGTGCATCATAAAGAAGTAAAAGCGGCGCTTGGGGTGAAGATTGCGGCTAACGATTTGGAAAAAGCGGTTGCTGGTTCTAGATTACTTATCGTTGGACCTGATGATGATGAAGAGGAATTGAAAGATGATGTTATGGACGATTTGACTGGTTTATTAGATTCTGTTGATTCAAGTGGTAGAGGTGTTACGGTTCAAGCTTCTACTTTAGGTTCTTTGGAAGCATTGTTAGACTTCTTGAAAGATATGAAGATTCCTGTGATGTCAGTTGGATTAGGTCCAGTTTATAAAAGAGATGTTATGAAGGCAACTACAATGTTGGATAAAGCGCCAGAATATGCAGCTATGCTTTGTTTTGATGTTAAAATTGATAAAGAAGCTGAACAATACGCTACTGAAAATAAAATTAAAATTTTCAATGCTGATGTTATTTATCATTTGTTTGATGCATTTACTGAGTATCAAGAGAAATTATTGGAAGAAAAGAGAAAAGCATTTATGGACTATGCAATTTTCCCATGTGTTTTAAATACAATTCAAATTATTAATAAGAGAAATCCAATGATTATTGGGGTGGAAGTGGTTGAAGGTTCGGTTAGAATTGGTACTCCAATTGGCGCGGTTAAAGTGAATCCAGAGACCAAACAAAGGGAAACTTTGTTGTTGGGGAAAGTTGTGAGTTTAGAAGTTAATCATGTTTCTCAACAACAAGTTAAGAAGGGGCAAACTGCTCAGGGTGTGGCTATGAGATTGGAAAATCCAAGTGGCCAACAACCAGTTTGGGGCAGACATGTTGATGAAAAGGATACTTTGTATTCAATGATTTCAAGAAAGAGTATTGATACTTTGAAAGATCCTGCATTTAGAGATAGAGTTCCAAGAGAAGATTGGTTGTTAATTAAATCTCTTAAGCCTGTGCTTGATATTAAATAGTCTAATAATTTAATACATGAATCAAATTACTTAAACGAGAAAATAATTTTTCAACATCATGAGACATTCTAAAACAATATAAAACATTAAATAATTAACCTCATTAATGATTATTAGTAATAATGAAAATTGCGGGTAACATGTATCACAGTTGTATTGCCACTTTGTTCATCGGCTGCGTGTCAACTTTTAGCGTCTGAACATTCTCTATTTAAAAGCGATCAATCTGGCAAGGTTCAAAACTTATTCTAATTATTTCTTTTTTATACTTGCATCTTTTAATCCAAAGTCTGTACTAAACAAAAATGAGATTCAATTTGAAAACAATTGCAGCATTATTAGCAGTCATCTCCCCAATTTTTGCTGACGAAGCAACTGCTCCAAAGGATTCAGCAGTGGTGAAATTGTCGGCCAAGAATTTTGAAAAATTCTTGACTGATAATCCATTAGTTTTGGCAGAATTTTATGCTCCATGGTGTGGCCATTGTAAAGCTTTAGGCCCACATTACGTTGAAGCTGCTGCCGCCTTGAAAGACAAAAGCATTCCATTAGCTCAGATTGATTGTACTGAAGATGAAGATTTATGTATGGATCAAGGTATCAGAGGTTATCCAACCATGAAAGTTTTCAAAGGTCCGAAAGATTCTAAACCATATGAAGGTGCTAGAAAAGCTGATGCTATTACTAGTTATATGATTAAACAATCATTGCCACCAGTTCAATCTGGAATTGACGCTGCTGGTTTGGCCAAAATTATTGAAGAAACTAAGGAACCAGTTGTCTTACAACTCGTGGCAGAAGAAATCGACAAAACTGGATCAAATGCTACTTATGTTTCAATTGCTGACAGTAAAAGAGATAAATTTACTTTCTTGTCTTCGTCTGATAAAGATTTGGTTGCCAAATATAAAGTTGAAAACCCAACCTATTTAGTTTACAGATCTGATATTACCGCCGATGACGAACCTGCAATTTTCTCTGACAAAGTTGAATCAGAAGCTTTATCCTCATTCATAGACAATGAATCCAAACCTTACTTTGGAGAAATTGACGGGGAAACTTTCCAAGATTACATGGCTGCTAAATTACCATTGGCCTACTTGTTTTACAACACTCCAGAAGAAAGATCGGAATGGTCAACTAAAGTTAGTGACTTGGCTAAGAAATTTAGAGGCAAAGTTAACTTTGTTGGGTTGGATGCAAGTAGATTTGGTCAACACGCTGATAACTTGAATCAAGAACAAAAATTCCCATTATTTGCCATTCATGATTTGGAGAAAAACTTGAAATATGGTTTGGATCAATCGAAAGATTTAGTTATCGGTGAAATTGAAAAATTAGTTGAAGATTTCACTGCTGGCTCTGCCATTGCAAAAATTAAGTCAGAAGAAATTCCAGAAGTTCAAGAAAATGCGGTTTACAAATTGGTTGCGCACACCCATGATAAAATCATTAACGATGATAAGAAAGATGTGCTTGTCATGTATCATGCTACCTGGTGTGGCCATTGTAAAAAATTGGCACCAACTTATGAAGAATTAGCTGCTGTTTACAAGAAAGATGCTGACGCCGACGCTAAGATTTTGATTGCTAACATTGAAGCTACTCAGAACGATGTTAACGTTGAAATCCAAGGTTTCCCTACGTTATTTTTGTACCCAGCTGGTGATAAAGAAAACCCAGTTTCCTTTGAACAATCTAGAGATTTTGAAAGTTTGGCTAAATTTATCAAAGAACATGGTACCCACAAAGTTGATGGGATTGCTTTGAAGAAAGCCCAAGAGGAAGAAGCTGAAGTTGAAGAAGATGAAGAAGAAGAAGTAGTAGAGGAAACTAGTAAAGAAGAAACCAAGAAAGAGGAAACCGAGAATGAAGAAACCGAAAAAGAAGATGAAGCTCATGATGAGCTTTAGATGAATTTGGTTATTGTTTATGATTTTGAGGCTGCTATTTTTCTTTCTCTTCTGTATTTAAAAATAAAATGATATTACACATCTTAGGTTCAATGTTAATTTTTGTAGTGTGAAATAGTTTAGAAAGACCTTTTGCTGGATTCTCTGCGTGTTGCCAGACGGCGGACGACTCCGGGGTAAGGCTCAACTTCCTCACATGCGCTGAGCCATCGGGTGGAAAAGTCTGGTTCCCTCTCCACATATGATTTTCCTTTTTTTTTTTTTTCCTACACTTTTTTTATTTGCCAAAAAGTGATTATTCTCTGATCTTAGTCAATCATCTGACGGAACATATTAACTAATAGCAATGGTTAAAGTGACAGTTCTTGGTGCCGCTGGTGGAATTGGTCAACCACTTTCATTACTTTGCAAGCTTTCTTCTTATGTCACTGAATTATCATTATATGATATTCGAGGATCCAAAGGTGTTGCTGCAGATCTATCACACATTAACACGAAATCTAAAGTTGCTGGCTATCAACCAGAAGATCCAAAAGATGAGTCGGAATTACAAAAAGCCTTGACTGGTAGTGAACTAGTGATTATCCCGGCTGGTGTTCCAAGAAAACCAGGTATGACTCGTGCTGATTTATTTAAAATTAATGCTGGTATTATAAGAGGATTGGTAAGTGGGATTGCTAAATATTCCCCAAATGCTATTGTTTTAATTATTTCTAATCCAGTTAATTCCACTGTTCCAATTGCTGCTGAAACTTTGAAACTGTACGGGGTTTTCGACCCGGAGAAATTGTTTGGTATCACCACTTTGGACTTAGTGCGTGCTGAGACTTTCTTAGGAGGGTTGTTGAAAATTAACCCAGAATTAATTAAAGGGAAAATCTCTGTAGTTGGTGGTCACTCTGGTGATACTATTGTCCCATTAATTGAATCGTCAAAACTTGGCCGCGAGGTTTCAAGATTATCTAATGAGCAATATAAGAAATATGTTCACAGGGTGCAATTTGGTGGTGATGAGGTTGTCAATGCTAAACAGGGTGCAGGATCAGCTACTTTATCTATGGCATTTGCAGGTTACAGATTTGCTGAAGTTGTCTTGAAGGCTTTGACTGGTACCGCGACTGATTACAATAGTGGTATTCCAGAAGCTGCTTTTGTGTATTTGCCAGGTGTCTCCGGAGGCCAAGAGATTGCAAGAATTACCGGGGTTGATTATTTTGCTGTTCCTGTGGTTTTTGATAAAGGTGCAAGAGTTAAACATGTTTTGAACCCGCTTACAAACTTAAGTGATAAAGAAAAGAAATTAGTTGAAGTTGCCCTTGAAGGACTTCGCCCATCAATTAAAAAAGGGGCCGATTTTGTCAAAGGATCAGCGAAATTATAAGTTAGAGTAACGTTATAATTGCACGGATATAGATATCCTGATTTAAGTCAATCTTGTAAGCTGTTATTTATAGATTTTTGGCAAAACCCTGGCAAGGTTACTTGCCCGCGCCCAAGTACCAAATGATGCATTAGATTTCGCTTGCAACAAATCAACAATACCACCGTTGGTTGCTGACAGCTGTCTAAAAAAAATGGATAACAAGATTCATGTCAATTCTAATTCGCCGTTAAATGATCTTGAGAATCAAAGATACAATCGATCTGGCGATGGTGAACAGTTGGACAGAGAGACGGAATTGTTACGTCATCAATCTATAGCATCGGTGAGTTCAATTGACACGGTTGCTACGACTGGAAGATTGCTTGACAAATTAGATTTAGACGATGATATGCCATGGATGAAACAGAATAGTAATAATGATGGCAGTAGTAGCATTTTGAGAGGAGATCTTCAGCAGAAAAGAGGGCCTCAAATGCTTGCTCAAACTAGAAATTTCATCAACCAGGGGCCAACTAGACGAAGCGAAATTTATAGCAATCAGTTCGGTTCACAAAATAAAGAAAATTTACAAAAAATCTCCGCAGCACAACAAGCAGTGGCATTAGGTTCAACTGTCAGTCAAGTTCAAAATTCTACGCCAGTTGTTGTGGGTCAGACCAACATCAACCCACAAGCTTACGCTAAGGCTACTTTAGAGATGACTTATGATGATGAAGAAGATGAAACTCCATCACAACCACACTTCCAAATGAGTCGAAGAAACTCTGATGTTCCGTTAGTCAAACGAGAAGATCCTGATGAATTAAGAGTGAAAAAAGCAATACAACTTCGGAAAGAAGGTAAACCAAGAGAAGCGTCTTATGAATTAGGAATTGCCGCTCAAAATGGTAATAGAAGTGCAATGTTATTATATGGGTTATCACTTCGATACGGGTATGGGTTACGAGTTAATGACGATCAATCATTCAATTGGATTTCAAGATCTGCCAAATATGATCCAATATTGAATGCAAATTCCAATTATTCAGTAGATCCATTTAAATTGACTGAAGAACTAATCCCTAAGGTAATGGTTGAACCTGACGCTAAAGCATATTTTGAATTGGGAGTTGCATTTTTAAATGGCATTGGAACTGAAAAGGATGAAAATAGGGCGCTTCAATTTTTAGAGAAAAGCGCCAGTCTTGGTAATGTCGAAGGAATGACTCAAGCTGGAATGTTATGGTATAAAAAGGGGCCTCACGGTCGTAAAAAAGATTTATATAGAAGTTCTGCTTGGCTTAGATTTGCTGATAAAAGGGGTGCTGATAATGTTGGTAATAGCTGGATTTACAAGGAGAAGTATCTTCGCAAAAAGGAATAGATTGTTTTTGTTCGCTTCACTTATTTATTTTGCAATAGTTTATTCTATCCTTAATACATCGCATCTTGTTCAGTAATGATATGATGATGGATCCTCCAATATGTTAAGGGCCAGCACGTGATGCAATTTTCTTTTTTTTTCTATTTTTTTCTTCCAATAGATTGATAATGAAGATTCATCGCCACTGAGAGCAAAAAAAAAAAAAGGATATATAAAAATAGAGAAACACCAAAAAAATCTTTATCAAAAGAAAAACACCTGAACATAGTCACCTGAAATTTCAACTACTTAATCACAACCAGCATACAAATATATATAAATAAGCATCACCGTTATTTTAGATATATAGAAGAACAAGGGCATAATCCCCGCTTGCGATGTTGCGACAAATTTCAAGATTACACTCGCCATCATTGATGATGGTGAGAAGAAGATTATTACTATTACCTCGGTTAAAAAATAAGATACCCGTTTTTAATGGTGTTAGATTAGCTTCCAGTTTGTCAACTGATACTGCATTGTTAGGTCAAATGGAAGAAGCGGCTAATTCTAATCTTGAAAATGCTGATTTACAAGCTAATTTCTACAAGACGTTACTTACTAATAATTATCCACAAATTGTGATTTCAAGATTTGAAACTGCGAACATTGCTAAAAACAGTGAATGTATTAATTATTATATTGAAGCATTAGAGAAAACTGGTAAAGCTGCTAAAGCTGAATCAATGAGAAAATTATTTGGAGATCAATTACAACAATCCGGTCAGCAATCATTCCCAATAAATTATGGTACTAAGAATAGTCCAATCCATGTTATTGTTAATGAATCTAAAACTTCCATATTATTGAAAAATATTAAATGGCTTGTGCCATTTGGATTTTTTGTTTATTTGGCATTACAAGGAGTCTCTTGGTTGACTGAAACCGGTAGTATATTGAAAGGTTCTGAAGTTGAAGATCGATCTATTGATGTTAGTAAATCAGATGTTCGATTTGATGATGTTAAAGGAGTTGATGAAGCAAGAGAAGAATTGAAAGAAATTGTTGAGTTTTTGAAAGATCCTAGTAAATTTACTGGATTGGGTGGGAAGTTGCCAAAAGGCGTCTTATTGACTGGACCACCGGGAACTGGTAAAACCTTACTTGCAAGAGCTACTGCTGGTGAAGCTGGCGTACCATTTTTTTTCATGTCAGGATCAGAATTTGATGAAGTTTATGTTGGTGTTGGTGCTAGAAGAGTTCGTGATTTATTTGCTCAAGCGAAGGCAAAAGGACCAGCAATTATTTTCATTGATGAATTAGATGCAGTTGGTGGCAGACGTAATCCAAAAGATCAAGCTTATGCTAAACAAACTTTGAATCAATTATTAGTTGAATTAGATGGGTTTTCACAAACTTCTGGGATTATAATTATTGGTGCTACTAATTTTCCGGAATCATTGGATTCAGCTTTGACAAGACCTGGAAGATTTGATAAAATTGTTGATGTTAGTTTACCAGACGTTCGAGGCCGTGTTGATATTTTAAATCACCATATGAAAAACGTTGAAGTTTCACCAACTGTTGATACCACACTTATCGCTAGAGGAACTCCAGGATTTTCCGGCGCTGAATTAATGAATTTAGTTAATCAAGCTGCAGTTTATGCATCACAACGAAATGCTTTGGCTGTTGATATGTCACATTTAGAATGGGCAAAAGATAAAATTATGATGGGTGCTGCTAAAACAACAATGGTTTTGACCGAATCATCTAGAATCGCAACTGCATATCATGAAGCAGGTCATGCTATAATGGCATTATTCACTGATGGAGCAACTCCTTTATACAAGGCTACAGTTTTACCAAGAGGTCGAGCTTTGGGTGTTACTTTCCAATTACCGGAAATGGATAAACACGATGAAACTAAAAGAGAATGTTTAGCAAAATTAGATGTTTGCATGGGAGGTAAAATTGCTGAAGAAGTAACGTATGGAGTAGATAATACAACCCTGGGTTGCAGTTCAGATTTGCAACAAGCAACACAATTAGCAAGAGCAATGGTCACTCAATTTGGTATGTCAGAGAAAGTTGGGCCGGTGAATTTAAATGATCAGTGGGAAAAATGGTCAGCAAAGATTCGAGATACTGCTGATCAAGAAGTCATAATGATATTAAAAAAAAGTGAGGATAGAACAAGAAAAATGTTGGCTGATAAACATGTTGAATTAGAAAGATTGGCCCAAGGATTATTTGAATATGAAACTTTAACGAAAGAAGAAATGGAGAAAGTTTGTCGAGGGGAGAAATTAGATAAAATGAAAACTGTGACAAATACCATTGTTAAAGGTCCAGATAGAAAAAGAATTAATGAAGGAAAGAACCCAGTGCCGGTCTTGGCTGAAGCATAAATGAGTTTTTGTATGTATATAATATTTTAAATTTATATTTTATTATATTATTATGTAAATTTGGCTGATTTATTAGTCAGCGGTGAGGTTCGCTTAGGCGATTCGGAGTTATTTAAAAAGTTCATGTGGATAGTCATGCTGGGAGAAAATTTGATGCACTATGAATGACCACCCACGCCTTTTTCAAATATAGGCAACAAACAACCGGAAAAAAAAAAAAGATTAAACAAAAAAAATTAAAAGAAGAAAAAACCTGAAAATACGAAATAAATATTCAATTTTACTATAAATAATTTTATGTCGTCTTGATGTTAGATCTATATTCAACTGGGAGTAATGTTACTCCAATATTTGATTTTTCATTGAATACACCAAAAGGAGCCGGATTTATAGACTTGACGGAATTTACGATTATTGGGTCGACGTTAGTTAAATGTTCGAAATTGATCAAGAATGGTTCAAGATTAGAGAATATTAGTTGGCGCATAATGGGGAAGAACTTGGTTACCACTAATGGCGAAGAGGATATAAATAGTAAAGCTGGTTTGGTGCCTCTGGCAGTCTTTAGAAATAGCATTATGAATCAACGACAATCACAACAACAACGGCAAAAACCGCAAAATAAGTTGGCAGAGAAGAAAATCACACAGAAGGATTATGATTGTATTGCTTCAATAGTTACGCAACCACCACTTGAATTACAGAGGAATAATCCCAATGCTAAAAAAAGCGCGGCAACAACAAACAACAACACACATGCACTACCCAATGGGAAACCGAAGAGGCCAGCGCTAATTAAAAGAAACTCATCGAAGGGGAAATTAGCAGTTACTATTAAGAATAATAGTGTTACTAACGTAGCAGCAACCAGTTTTAAAGTAAATTCATTTAAGAGTGGGAGTTTTAGAGGACAGTCAACAATCAAATATCAGCAAGAAGCGGGAGCGGGAGGAGCAGTAGCAGAAGCAATATTATTTAAACCTCAAAAGAAAGAAATCCAGCCCAGAAGTCGATCATATAAGCAACAACAAGAATTAAACTGGGATTTGAATGCTCAAGAGGTTGCAAGAAGATCAGTTAGTAATTCACCAGTAGGTAAAGATCAACAACAGCCTGTGATGCTATCAAGAAATCGGATCAAAGCAGTGGATACGAGATCAGAGATTAATGTATTTAAGCATCAGGAGCCTCTTGCCAACAGTAAGGATAAGACATCTTTGAGTAGCATAGAAAGTGAAGATGATGATGAGGATACTGAAGAAGAGGAAGAAGATGATGAAGATGAAGATGACGATGACGATGATACGATGTATGAAGATGAAAGACCAGCAAATAAGGATTCATTTGCGGAGAAATTGGCAGAATTGAAATCAGTAGTTAAACATGAGGGGCCTAGTTTGTCGAATGGAACGCAGCATCAGCATCAGCAGCAGCAAAATCAGGAGCAGCAGAATCAAAATCAGCAGCGATCTGACGACGATACCCATTCAATTGATTCGACTAAACGATTATTACGACGCCAATCTTCACTTTTTCCCGTTCAGAGAAATCATGAACCGATATTATTTTCTGATGATTCATTTTCCGATGATTCATTTTCATCAGACGAAGATGATGAAGAAGATGAAGAATATGGAGACGGATCAAGAGGTCGCAAGTCTAAAGAACACACTGAGGAAGAAGATAGCGAGGATAATGATGAATGGACCGATGACGATGATGATTTAAACTTTTCGACGAGATTTGCTAAGAATCAATTGCCTCAGCCACCAGTTAAGAAATCATTACTTTCTGGATTATTTTTAAATGAAATGAATAGAGGACTCGAAAATTCTAGTAATAGCAGTGGGCATAGTAAACGATCAATCAATCAAAGAAGTAATAGTAATGAAAGTAAGATTAGTACTGGGACTACAGGGAGTGGAAACAGTTTTAATAAAAGCCAGGTTGTTTATAGTAGTTCAGGTGGATTACAATTACGAATTGATTTTGAACAAGAAAATTCACCTGAAAATAATAATCATACCACCAATAATACCAAACCGAATGTACTGAAATCTGCGGAATTGGAGGAGCCAGTGAAGCCAAAATTAAATCGAAACAATTCAGAAATTTTATTGAAATCGAAACTATCATCCAGTTCATTGAACACTTATGCATCAATAATGCCAGTTATGTTGACTAATGCTAGTGGGACCACTACGATCACGACCACCTCTACTGATGAGCCTATAATGTTAGCTAACAATCGAACCACATCAGGTACAGATTTACGAGAATCATTGAGGAAAAATTCAAGATCATCGTCAACGTCATCGTTTACTAAGATATTACCTAGTTTGGTTCCATCATTTCAGTTTTTCCGAGCGCAAGATAAAACTAATGGGAATGCCAATAATACTAGCGGTAACAACATTAATAATAATGGAAATGCTGATGCTAGCAATAATCGATTAAAGCTTGACTTATTGCAGAAACGAGCGTCTAGTAATAATGTACCACATACTGCGAAGAGTTTGTTGAATACTGCATTTACGTCACATATGTTTTATCAGAGACCACAACAGCAAGAGCAGCAGGAACATAATCGGCAACTGCAGCTACGGCATCTACATGAGCAGCAGCGTGAGCAGCAGCGGAAGCATCAGCAGCAGGAGGAGCAGCAGGAGGAGCAGCAGCAGCAGCAGCAGCATTTTCAATTTCCGAGGGAACAGCAGCTATCACCTAAGAATTCAGACAAGCTGAAAATTGATGCGGATTTTCATGGAGATTTGGCAGTCAATCAATCTGATATTAGAAACATTGTGTTTGGGAACTTTAAAGGAGGAGGAGACCACGGAGAGGGAGATGCTTTCAAAGAGGAAGAAGAAGATGACGACGATATATTTGAAATTGATAGTTATCATAAGCGGGGATGGTAGACCATCGAGCGAACGATCGTTGTGATTAGTAAGTGATGCATAGTACTATATAATAATAACAAGTGAATGAATGTATATCCAATTAATGACATGACAATAATAAAAACTGTACTGTAGAGGTAGTTACAATAGCCAATCGCCACCACAGACTGGAGGTTCTCCATGGATTGATTGCATAATGAATTGGTTTAATTTAATTTAAGTGGTAGCCAGCAGTTGCGAATTTACTGTAATGATTTCCCCCTTACCTTAAGCAAAATGTACGCATATATAGGGTTGATTAAGATCTATCCAATATATGTGTATATATATAGGTACATATATGTTGGTGGTTCAATTGTTTGGTAGCAAACTGCAGAGCAACTGTAGGCGGCAATGGCGGGCAGCGTTTTGGTATGCGAAAACGAATCGCCTTTAACTTCTCAATTATCCAGGAGAAATGGATGAAACAACACAGTACATAATTGATGTCTTAATCACCGTGTGGGTACTCGGTTTCATTTTTGCTAAGATATAAATCGAAATCTCGATTAAAATTACACCACAGCATATCAAAATCAACCGCATTGATTGTGATTTTAGTCAGGATGCACGGAATAGAAAGCAGAAGTTGAGCATACCTGGGGATTAGGCGGAACGCTAAAATTGCCGAAAATTAAATATTATTAATAGAATTTTATTGATGAAATTAGCTGAAAAAAAAAAAAAAAAAAATAAAAAATAAAAAAATAAAAAATAAAAAAGAAACAAACAATACTGCCACCACACCATTGCTGCTTTTATTTATGTTGAGCTATTTCATTCTAATACAAATTGGTCTGAGCTATATATTGTTTTAAAAATAAATTTATAGTTTCAGTTACGCGAGAAAGAAACAGCGGAATGTAAGCAGGTTACCATGCTTATTGCTTCTTGCAGCGGAGGGAGAAAGTTTGCCCCTGCAAAATGCAAAACAGCAATAAAAAACAAAAACAAATACAGAACGAAATCAAAAGAATCAATAATTCGCATAAAAATTAGAAGAACAGGTAGTGAATCCCATTAACTTAGTTTAATTAACTAATTAATCTATTAAACGAGAATCTGACCCAAAAGGGAAAAAATACTGACCTCAAAAGAGGAACAATGGCACAATCTTGATTAAAAATATCGGCCGACCGCCAATTAATTATTAATTATTGTACATATCCATATCATTCATTTAATAGTATCATTAATCACACGGAACTACCACTGGAATCATTGCAAGGGCAGTATGCTATCTAATACTTTCTATAATATATCTGATAACCCCTATGCCATGACCACCAGCCAATTGGAAATTTCCCTGAAGAATGAAACAATTATCACGGATATAACCAATGTTGAATTTCCCAAGGTATTTAGGGTAACGAAAATTATTACCATCACCTCTCTACCTGGCCACCGGGTACATGCAGAGTGCATTCGGCACCATTTGCATGAAGATGCATGGGGATATGTGCTCTTATTTTTCTTTTATTTTTATTTTTTTTTTTTTGCTGCTACCAAGTTGTAATTGCAATTCAAGATATCACATAGTGCTAACGATCTATCTACAATATTCCACTAGCAATTCCATTGAAATGTTAATATTCAGTAATCAATGAATATTAATCAACAGCGTACTATGATTTTCATACTGTTATAGCTAATAGCTACTTTGCAATGGCAATTGTCATAGATATTGACCACCAACCTTCCCAGCCACCCACCCACCTACCTATATAAGATGCCCTATCACTGGCGAATATCTGGCATATGCATCGCCATGTCGGCCAATGCCCCAATGCGCCGCATCCATACTATTTCTGTTTTTACCTCAGCAATTGCTAACAGCAGCAGCAGCCGCCAGCAGCAGGAGCAGCGGCAGAAGCAGACCCACGCACCTGCGGGAATGAAAAAAAAATAAAAAAATAAAAAATAAAGAAAAAAAAGAAAGAACCCAAACAAATTTCACAAGAAAAAAAAAATTTGGTGGAAATTAGGAATTTGCACCACTCAACTACCCTACTTGAATGAAATTTTAAACAAATATATCTCTGAGGTAGCCTTATTAATTATCTTGTTACCTTAATTTCGATATTTATTTATATATTCATCTATCTATTTTATTATTTATTACATCCTAGATTGATTGATTGATCGAATCTGGTAAACTTATTATACATTAGTCAACGTTAATTGAAGTTATCATTTTAAGCGCTTCACATTTTCAACGAGGATTTGGATTCATTCATATAGAGAGATATTTATTATTTTTTTTTTTCCAGTCAGTCACCCCCCGATCGAAGAATACCTCGGAAAATATTCATCAAACAAAAAAAAAATTTTTCTTATTCTTTCTTTCTTTTCTCATCCACGATTGTTAATTCATCTATCAAAAGCAATGTCCACCGAAGTTTCTCATCTAGGCAGTTCTCCAACCGCTCAAGCTAATTCATCCGCCACCACAAACACCGAACCCCAAGGTCAAACTCAACTGACTGCCGCTGGCCAAACAGGAGCCGCTGGTGCAACTGGCGCTACAGTTGCTGCTGCTACCGCTGACTATCGTGGTGGCTATCAACAGCAAACCGCTGGCGGCTATCAGCAGCATCCTCCCCAGATAACTCAGCAGCAACAGTATTCTCCATATAACACTGCTTATTATCGATCTTACCCAGCGTCAACCGGTTACTATGGTGATCAATATCAACAATACTACCAGCCGCAGCCACAGGTGCAACAACAACAGCAACAGCAAGCGCAACAACAATCGCAAGCCCAACAGCAATCACAACAACAGCAGCAACAATTAGCTGCCACTCAGCAACTGGCACAACAACAAGTGGCAACTCAACAAGCATCACAAGCAACCCATGCTAACGCGTCCTATGCTAACACTTATTATACCCCTGCCAACATTCAACAAGGCCAGCAACAATACTACAAGACAGCCACTCCAACAACCACGTCAATTCCTTATGACTATAGTCGCTACTCGTATGTCCAAGGCTACCCAATTTATCCAACTTCAAATGGAACCGCAGGGGCTCTTGGTGGGGCATCTAATCCTCTTGGTGCAGTTGGTGGTACCGCCGGTACTAATGGTAATGGCCAAGGTGGTTCTTCAAGTTTAGGACAAATTCAGCCAGCTGGTCTCAGACCTAGAGTTACTACTACTCTGTGGGAAGACGAGAAAACTTTATGCTATCAAGTTGATGCTAATGGAGTCACCGTTGTAAGAAGACAAGATAATAACATGATTAATGGTACTAAATTATTGAATGTTGCCCACATGACCAGAGGTAGAAGAGATGGGATTTTAAAACTGGAAAAGACTAGACACGTTGTTAAAATTGGTTCAATGCATTTGAAAGGTGTCTGGATTCCTTTTGAGAGAGCACTTGATATTGCTCAAAGAGAAGGAATTGTTGATATTCTTTATCCTTTGTTCGTTAGAGACATTGAAAGAATTATCTCCCAGGGAACTACCACTGGCGCTAATACCACTGCTGCAACTACTGGAGTAACTGCTCAAGCTGCAAATCAAGTGGCACCTACAACCACAGGCGTTACCGCTGTTACAGCCGCTACAACTGCCAATGCTACTAATACTACTGCCAATACCACCGCCGGGACCGCTGCTAACTGGTCTTATCAACATGACCACCAACAACAAGCGCCTGCTGGTTATTACGGAAATCAATATGCTAATTATAATAATTACTATCAATATGGAAGTTATTATGCTCCTCAGGGTCAACCTCAAACACAGCAACAAGCACCGCAACAACAACAGCAACAACAACAACAGCAACAAGCACCAACAAGTCAACAATCAGCAACCAGCCAACAATCAGCAACTATTCAACTGACAACTACTCAATCACCAGCTAATGCCCCAGCCACTACTGCTACTTCTGGGTATTACGATACTGCCGCTGGACAAAGTAAACCTGAAGAATCAGCAACTGCCAATGAAGGTCATCAATACGAACGAGAAGAAAAATAAAAATTAAAATTAAAAAAAAATCCGCTAATAAAATAATCATCATACTTATTTTTTATAGATTTATTTATATCGTCGCTAAACCATCTTTTTTTTCTTTTTATTTTACTTTTTTTTACTTATTTGTGTAAATTAAAATCTTTGCCTTTTCTTTATATATGCATGTATATTGTCAGCCTTGAATATATGCAATGTTATACCTCTAATGTAAGTCGCTGCAGTGGTCAATTACAAGATTATCAGGTTTATCCAATGGCGTACTTCTTCATCAGCAAAAAATGAAGCAACAATATTTCCAACATACCTAATTCGCTTCCCATTTGCTATTTCCGCGTTCAATTTCTCAACATCGTTAGCAATCGATGGGCTAAGTGAACCCACAGAAGTTACAACTCCCTTATCAATAGTCAAAGTTAATTTAATTTCAAGCTTATCATTCGTTAATTTATTTTCAAATTTCGGAGTTCTGCCAAACTTAAACGCCCAGCTTTTCAACTCTTCACTAATTTCTATAACTGGTTTAGGCAATTCAGTGCTGTCGTTGATTATCGCCAACTTAGCAAACTTATCATCATCATTGTTAGGCTTCTTAATCAACAAATCATCACCTAGAGTAGCATCAAGGTCGTCATCACCACTTAGTGATTTCTCGCGTTTCCTACCAAAGTTTTCTAAAAAACCTTTCATAGACAAATAATCAAATAACAACTCATCAATGTTCAAATTTGCAATTGGCGATTTCTTCGAATTGACACTCTTATCAGTGATAATCGAACCCTCAGCATTTCCGAGAATATTGCTGAACTTCGTCAAATCACAATTCAATAACATTGTCCCATGATGATAACTTTTTCCCTTGCTCACTTTATAAGCGCTTCCAGAAACCTTATACCCACCTGTTGTAGTCACCAAATCTCCTCGATCATTCAACCGTATCGCATTCCCGGGTGAAAACCGATTTAATTGATCAATTAGAATCCTACTCCATTTCGTACGGTCAAAAGCAGCCTTGGAGGTCATGAAACAGTAATTTAAATTGCCTTCGCCATGAATAACCGTCCCTCCTCCCGAGTATCGTCGCAAGATTTCATAGTTGTCAATCAATTGCTTACTCTTGAGGTATGGGAAATTGATCTCTTTCCAAGGGTTTTGGTTCTTTCCAAAAACTACACAGGGGGAGTTCCTGTACAATACCAATCGTTCATTTTTGTCCCCGGGAGAAAATTTTGGTGTTTGGTTGAAAATATAAGTTTCAAGGGCTAGGTTGAGGTATGGGTCTTGAAGTCGCAGAATGTATATTTGAGGACCATAGGATGATGTTAGCGTGGGAAGGAGAGTATAGAGAGGTTGGGTAGCGGTAGTTAATGATTGGAAGTTCTCATGGATTGATTTGAGTAAGGTTGAATTGTGCCATTTGGTTGTCATATTAAATCAGCCATTCACCGTTTCATTGTTTTTATGCTTGAGAAATTTGAAAGTTCGAAATTTTCAGTCACGGCTGACATGCATGAATTAGCAGAACCAGGTAATTGTTTCACACCGATTAAAAGATCAGGCATAAATTTTCCTTTGTTTTACGCAGAAAAGAGATTGTCCTTCAAAATATAGAAAAACCCATATGTTTTGTTTTGATTTCATTTCATTTTGTTAAATTTTTTTAACAACTATGATACAGTTCAACTGTGGTTGCTACGGGTTAGTCTTAATACCCGCCGAACTCCAACTAAAAATATTAGAGTGGTTAAAAACAGCAAAGGACTTCTATACACTCTATTCTGTGCTTCGAAGTTTCAATATTTTTGAAGACCGATACAAATGCTGTTATCATTGGGCCAAGTGGTTGTTGACTATTGACTCCTTGATTTATCAAAACGTTATAATCGTGGATGATAGAAAAGAAGAATTTCAAAAAGTTCATCCTAAATTCGGGTACGATAAAATTCATGAAATAGATGAAGATTATGATGGTTGCATTGAGAAATTTTGGATTATTGAAATTAGAAATTTTTTCAAACAGTGGTTAATAACCGAGAAGAAATTGGAGTTTGTGAGAAATGTTTGCATTGATCATGATTTATATGATGAGATCAACGTCTTGGAGACAATGAAAATATTGAAGCGTTGTCCTCAGTTAGAAAAGATTAGAATATGTAGAAACACTTCTTCTCAAGTTTTAAATCGATTCGGAAAACTCTTGAAATCGAAAGTAGTCAGCTGTACAATGTTGCGAGAGGACTGTATTAATGGTGACGGGATTATAAAGACATGTCCAAATTTGACAGAGATCGAAATCAATCTTTATTATGAAAAGCATGAATTGAATCCTCGTGTTATATTCGAAGCGAATTTCGGAAACTTGAAAAGCTTGACATTGAAACATTGCAATTTCAAGACCGATTTATTGCCTTCAAATAACGGATTTTTAAATTTTAGAGTATTGAAAACTTTTGAAATGATTGACGGGGAATTAGACTTAAATTTTTTTTGCAAGATAAATTGCCCCAATTTAGAAACTTTCATCTTTGATATGGTATGGTTTAAATCTCAAAAGTTACCGCTGCATGTTGCAACCAAAATCAAGAATCTAATAATGTATGATTGTGACTCCCTGGATGAGGATCAGCCAGCGATATTTTTCATTCCCAAATTGATCAACATAGAATACCTTGATATTTACTATAACAATTACTGTGATTTAAATACCGATCTGTTGACAAGGCTAGAGACTTTGATAGTTGGTTGCCGGTGTAAGACAAATCTTGATGACCATAATAGAGACCAAGTATTGCGCTCTTGGAGTCAACTACAGGGCAACATCATTCCAAGCAGCCAAGAACTTTCATTGATTCCCGGTGCTTACCTTGTTCAATCACCAAAGCAAAGAAATAATTACATCTCGTCTCTGAAAAATCATCGGTATTTGAGGTCAAGGGATAAAATTGACATTGCCATGGTGGAAAATAGAATTAGCGAACGATCAGGAAATAGATTGTCCTCAAATAATAATGAAGAGATTAGTCGTGAGCAGGCAATCATTAGAGAATTGACTTGGTTATGTTTATTTGCATTTTGTATTGGAAAATGTATTGAAATGTGTGGAGTTCATCTTGGGATGATTTTGGTTTGCGGTTTGATCATGGTGATTGAAAAAATGATGTTTGGCAGTGCATGAAAATATCGGTCGGAAACTATAGCATTAAGAAAAGACTCGAAGATTCTTATATCCATCTGCCAATTCCAGGTAGTTACTTAATATATAAATAAATTATAGCTACTGCCTCTTCCGTGAAGAACAATTGTGATCCAGGCTGAAAGTCATCATGATCACTGTTAGTATTGAACATATATTCAAAAGACTAACGACAGGGTTTGTTTATAGCTTTGAAATGGCTCAGTGATTTCGAGAGGGTGGTACTTATGAAGAATTACACAAACCAGAGGAACAATTAAGCCTACCACAATTAAATATAGCGATGACAGCTTGGATAATATGACTTATTCCAATTTAACTCTTGACCATGAATTAAAACTGCCGGTTTCTAGTATCTGATTTAAGCGCACCACCACCATGTTCCAAGATATCTTCTTCTGGGTCGCACACAACAGTCAACATTAAAAGCAGAGATAACCAAATCATTTCCTGCAACAATTTTTCTATCGGAATTGACAATCTTTCAGAAGCTTTACTAGAGTAATGTTATCAACAAATGAAAAATAGGAAATATATAATTTCAACCGAAGCATTTGTAAAATATGATACCAGGTAGTTCTGGAAATAGTGTAAATAAACGGAATAATTTCCTCCTCGAGTTTAGATCTAATTGATAAAGTTCGATGCTATTACAGATATCATGATGTCGTCAAGATCAAAATTAAATTATTCACTGTAAAGTGCCTAGTTTAAAACCGAGTGATTCTTACAGATTGCAATAAAGTAGATAAAAACATCAATTAATTCTTAATAGTTATGGATAGATATCAAGGGATTCAACTCCATAACAAAGGCCTCTCTTTGCTGTGAGTTTCCTTTTTGGCGCAATAGTGTAGTCAAGGGAGCAAGTAAAATCATAAATTAAAAGCATTTGATATCTCTGAAATCTTTACCAGAATATTCAAATGCCTCACCTAGGTTAGAGTCGATTTCAAATTAGTATAGCTTGGATGAAAGCAATTGACCCTCGCTTATGTCCATCTAACTCATACTTAACAGGAACTTAACAAAATTCATAAATGATATGTTTATGAAAATAATAAATGTTGCGCCTAGGTGCGTAAACTGCAAGAGGACTAATTGACACGTTTTTAGCTTAGACAAGATCTTCAACATGTCTTCCACGTAGACTATCTAAGAGAGACTTGACTCTCATATCTGGAAATTGTTATTAGCAGCTCGTTCTGTTATCAACCAAATAGTAATGTATCTAAAGCTTTTTGAAAGCAAACCTTTTTCGAATTCTTGCATCTTGGAAGTAATGCTAATTCAACCTTGGTTTCTCCTTTTTGGAATGAACTAAATGCACTTTCAACTGTATTCTCTTTGATTTGCTCAGCCCATAACATGTCCTTTGTTTCAGTTAATTTTGTGACTGTAACATCTCCTTGATCAATCATATTTTATTTATGAGTTAATAAAAAGTGTGTCACAAGATGTTTCATTCATTTTAACTATACCATTTGCAATGTTAATATACGAAATTCAACAATCGCACAAATCCTTATCAAAACTCTCATCACAAGAGCTTAAAATACCAGGGATCATATGAACCACGAGCTTATCTGCATTGATTAAATACAATTTTTCCAGGGGCCCTTACAAAGACACATTTTTCATCAAACCCTTTAAATTCATCCTTTGTTATATTTTTATTGATAAAAATAGAGCTGCCTTCTGGTGAAACGATGAAAATGTTATGATCTGGGAAAATATAAGTAACAATTTTTTCAAATTTTCCAGATATTCAAAATCATGTTTCACAGCATATTCATAAGGAGTATTTAGACAGTTGAAGTTCAAGTTGAGCTCTTCCCCCAATTTATTATCTTTGATAAAGCCCTTTTAAGAGCAATATTGTTCTCTCCCGGAACTCTACAATTCTACCTTCGGCATTCTTAATTTCGTAACTTTGTAAAATTTTATCACTAAAATCACACTTTGAAGCTCCAGCAGTATTTTGTATAACATTCCAAAGTTGAGAGTAACAGATACGCAAACAATCAGAAAACTTTTTATTGTCAGCCTTTCCACCATAAAGAATTATAAAAAATTTAACATTATCTTCTAGTATAGCAGCTTACAGTATACGTGGCTGACCAAAGCAAGTGGTCCTTTAGATTCTCCTTGACGTAAATTCATGGCGTTCATCATCATAATTTGTTGTATTAACATGCATTAGACTTTCCAATTTTCAGGCAAACAAAGATGAGAAAAATCAAATGACAAAACTTCAATATTACGACGGTTTTTGGGGGACGAAGAAAACGATTTCTCAATTCCTATTGATATTATCGAACATATTCTAATTTTCTTTTATGATTATGACGTACTGAAACTATTCGAAAAGGAGAGATTAGACTCACCTAATGTACGAAATCATTCCTTTGGCCTACTTCAGAAAGCACCATCAGTTCATGAATTGAAAGACATCATGGATAGCCAGCTGTGTGAACCGTCTTTGAAAATTACAAGTACATTAATTTCAGTGAAAGGTGCTATGTCATACTTCAACTCCTAAGAAAATTTGCGGTAGTCTCTAGAGAAATTGAGCATTAGTGCGGAGCGTTTTTCAGGGTTATTTAAAACCACACCACTGTGATAGATTTCGTTTCGAAATCTCAAAACATCTTTGTGTAAAAGAGTTCGATTTCCCGAATGTCTTGAAGGGGTGTACAGTAAAAATTGCAAGTTCTAAAAAGTTTGACCAGGTAAGTAGGGATACACTACAGAATTTTATTATTTGCGTATTACCAAAATGTTAAGTTTGCTGATTTCTGGAAGTTTCTGGTTGATATTTCTTTTATAGTTTGTTCAACTCTTCAATTATCTCCTCAAAGATTTTCACCATTTAAAATCGTTTTGTCTTGAGGGGAACTAATTTCACCGACCATGAGTATTTGATTTTAATTAGACCTAACTTGGAATAATTAAATTTGACGAATTGTAGATTAAGCGGTCTCTATGGTTTTATCTAGTTTCTAAGTTATCCAAATTGAAAAGATTAGATTTGAGAGATATTGCATTATATTATATCTTCCATGGGGTATTTTGATCTCCTTACTCCAAGTTGAATTTTTGAAGGAAAGATTGTCAGATCTTTATTAATGAAATATTACGAAAAGTTCAAGAGAGAATGCGCATTTGCTAAAGATAAAATGAACTCGGTTTTTATTGCTATTAAAAAGAAATTCTTTTTTTTGTTCGTTTGATTATGCATAAAACAAAAGAATGCTACATGTATATATAAATAATTACTTATTATGATTGCATAGATTCCATAACGTTAACGTAACCTCTTCTACTTCCCTTCTTTGTCTTTTTTCTACCACCAGTTGATGGTCCAGCAAGACTCAACAAATCCTCCATATTATCTGCTTTCTTCTTTGGCTTACTGCCTGGTCCCGATCTGTACCCAATTGAAGGGGTAGGCGCGGTACTCAGAGGGAGCAGACCGGAAGTAGCAGTGTTGGATTCACTTTGAGCAATCGATAGTGCTCCAACGGATGGAGGCCCTAATGATGGTGGTAGACCAGATGGTGGTGCCAGTAAAGGCGATGGTCCTTTCCTCATTGATTTTGGAGGCGGAGGAGCAGCTTTAACCTGTTGTTCTTCCATTGGTCGACTTTTATCTATCCACCTACCCAATTTCTCATCATAATAGAAACTGTTTTCTTCACCTAATTTTGCCTTGTAAACTTTTGCACCTTCTTTCCCGTTATTATTACCAGGAGAATCACCGTTTTCACTACCACCTAACCAATTAAACCAACCTGATGATTTTCTACTCAAATTACCACCACCTCGAGGTTTCTTTTCAGGTTTCTTAACAGCTGGTTTATGTTTGACTGGCGAGGAATTTTGTGATTGTTGTTGACGTCTCTCATAGCGAACTTCTTCTTCATCTTCACTAATTTCATTCTCATCTTCATCTTCATAAATAGTGTCATCTTGAATATAAGTAGCCACATGACTGCTTGCCCCCAAGCTTGAAAAACTACCATTCTTTCTTAATCGATGGCCGAATGTCGTTGGCTCTTCCAATGGTGCAAATCGACTGTTTTTGTTTGATGGTGGTTGTTGGTGTTGCTGCTGATGAGGCGGTTGACGAGGATATGAAATTTGTGATGGCGGATTATAATCGGAAGCGGAATAAACAGATCCAGCAAATTCATGTTGTCGACCACGTCCACCTAATAACAGATGTTGATGTTGTTGTCTTTGACGATTCATACTATCCTCAATATCTTGGTGAGTAACCGGTTCAAATGCAGAATAACCTAATTGACCAAATGAAGGTTCATCTTGAATATCAGACACAGAAACGTCTTGACCGCCAATTGATGACACTGTGAAATTACCAGCTTTAAGTGAATCACTTCTAGTGTGACCATGGCCATTATTATTAGCAATCAAAAAATCATTATTAGTTGGTGACTTCTCTTTAGTTTCTTCAGCTGGTGGTGATACTGATTGACTTGGCAGATCAATTGGAGGAGGTTGTGGAGCTTGGCTGAGTTCAACTTGGACTTCTGGTTTCGGTTGTTCAGCTGCTGGAGGTGTACCAATGTTGTACATGTCAACACTAGAATAGTCAAATGTAGGAGTTTCTGCCGATAACTGTGATGATGAAACGTTAACTGGTGTATATCTAGATGGTTTCTTCTTTAATGTTGGACCAGTTTTTGGGGTAGAAACTCTTGGTGGTGGGACAGACGTAGCATTACCTGAATTACTAGTATCATTCACATTTTCCTTATTCAGTGGAACGACTGGCAGTGGAATAGCTGATAGTGGACCAATTTCTTTCGTAACTTTCTCCACTGGTATAACTTCTTCCTGTACCGGCGGTGTTGGTAATTGAGAAGGCGGCGATGGTAAACTTGACTCTGGTTTACTATTAACTTCAGGATCAGGTCGAACTGGTTTCGACTCAATTGGAGCTTGTTGTTGTTGACTAACTAAACTGATGGTAGACCCCGATGGTGAAGGAGTGTACCTTGAACCAGCTTTTTTCCCGGCTTTCTTCTTTCTTCCACCTAACATTCGTGATGGCAATGGGATATCATCACCAAATGGTGAATCAATAGCAGCTGGAGGTGATTTTATTCTTGTAGGACCAGCCATAGGTTTGTTCAAGGGTGGCGATGAAATTGGGGGTGGCTGTAAAGGAACAGCAACAATATCATCTTTTGGTGGTGGTGGTACTTGCTGCTGTTGTGATTGAACTTGAACCGGTTGTGCATGTTGTTGGTGTGGCTGAACTTGAACTGGTTGAACTTGAACTGGCAATGGAGTCTCACTAACTATTGGACCTTTATTAATAGCACAATTCCCATTTGGAGCATATTTTGACGCTTTAGGTTGAGAGATAATCCCATCGATTGAAGCTGCTTGAGAATACCCACCTTTAAATGTTAAAGGAGCATACTTAGAATTGTTGTTAACCGAACTAGTAATTGCTGGTGTTGAATGTGTTCTAACCATTGCGTGATCATCACCAACTTGATTTTGATTCAGATTATTAGAATTACCAGATAATGGTCCATATGGTGGTGGTGCCACTGCTTGACCAGTTTGATTGAACCCGTTATGGGAAGCTCCTCCTGAGATAGAATGAACTAAAGAATCCTTAAGATTAACAGCACTTGCCCCACCAGTTGGAGTAAATGGTGAAGTAATTGGTGAAACAATATTATTATGATGAATGTTAGTTGGCATAGAAGTAGTGGTAACATTACTCGTAATTTTATCAAATATGCTATCTTGTCTTGTTTCCTTAACGTTTTCTTCTCCAGCAATAAATTTATTAAATTGATAAGATAAATCAATTCTTGATTTACTGCCAAACCAACCACCAACTGCAGATTTATCTGATGACAATTTCTTATAACCGTAATCACCCAAATACAAATCTAAATTGTCTTTAATTAATTTTTTATCAAATCTATAATTCACTTGTTTTTTATCCAAAATATAAATATAAATATCAATAATCACATTATACAAAATATTATTTGAATTAAACTTGAAAAATTCAATTGGAGTTAATGCAAGAATGAAATTTAATTGGGCCTTATTATCAACTGATAAACCATTATTTTGAAAAAATTTCCCATATTGAATAAGAATACTTTGGATAATTGGGAAATTATTTTCATTAATTGAATTTAAAATTAACGCTAACAAATGGAACCAATGTTCTTCAAGAAATTGTTTTTCATTTGATTGAAGTGAACTTAAAAATTCTGATAAATTAATAAAACTTTTGAAGAAAAAATAAATCAAATAACTATCATTACTTGGAGAACATTTGAATGTAGAACTAACATAATCTCCACAAACATTTAAAAATTTGTCCTTATTAAATAACCCAGCGTATAAAAATGACATTGCCCAATCTTTATTAGCCACAGAATAATCAACAGTGTTACCATTATTAAAACTTTGAAATAATGAATGCATATATTTTGCATCAACATTAACCAGATGATTGTTAGTTCCTTTTAAATTTTGGTGTTGTGGCTGTTGCTGGAATATTGAATTATTACCAAAATGAATACCGAAATGATTAACAATGGTTGATGAAATCTTTCTCAAATAATTATGGGGGTTCAAATCTGATTCAAGGATATCCAAAAAGATTTTCAAAATTAAATTGCAATTAGCCAAATCATTTTCTCTTGAATTAGTAACGTCATGCAACCATTTTTCCAATTGACTCTTTTTTTTATCAACTGGATAACTATCGATATTATCATCGATTTTCAATAATTTTCTAGAATCTTTTGTCTCGACAAAAGCAGCGTTACTATTATTATTCCCGTAAGCACCTTGAAACCCTACAATATTAGGTGGAGACCCACTTTTAACCAACAACATTTCCCCATTTGATAAAAACTTAACAAATGGAATTTGAAGCCCAAGATAATATTCAATTGGTTGTCTTGGAGTACTAGGTGATAAAGCTGGTGGAACAAACAGATGATTACTACCAAGTGAATACTGTGGATGATGATGTTTATGTTGGATATTGCTGATTGGAGAACCACTAATACTGACATTTGGTGACATTCCGGCTTTTGGAGAGTATGGTTTTTTGCTACTAACACCAACAGGCAATCCATACGGATCTTGAACTGGGCCACCGCCACCAGTATTAACAACCCCTGGGAACCCATATGGATCCTTAGAACTTCCAGCCGATCGGGTTGAAGAAGTACTCATTTTTCTTGATAATCTGCGCCCCGGTTTTTGCGGTGGCATACCCGGGGGTGGTAGTTGTTGATGACTAGTTAACGGTAGTTCAAATTGGTGATTCATTGGCGGTGGCTGATGGTTCATTGGTGGTTGTTGACTCATTGGTTGTGGTTGATGTTGCTGTTGCTGTGGAGCATAACCATTTGGCGGGAAACTGATCTGATTGCTATTACCCAATTGAGGACTTCCTTTCATTGGTTGTGGAGTGTATGGACCATTAGTTGGAGGGAAATAATTACCAGAGGAAGCAGAAGAACTCAAAGGTGTACCATACTTGTTGTTTGATTGAGGTGCATATTGATTGTTATGATTACTATTCATTGGAGGAGGACCATTATTATTGTTAACGATTGACGCTACATTACTCATCACTGGTGAATACTTAGAATTCTGGCTTGATGGCGGAGCGTACTGGCTATGTTTAGGTGGAGCAGGTGGTGGTTGTTGTTGATGAGGTTGATAAAAATTTGGTGGTGGCTGTTGTTGTTGTAATGGTAGTGGCTGCGGTTGTGCAGGACCATTTGAAAAATGTCCCATCATTGCTTTTGACGCTCTTGGTTTAACAGATTTAATCTTAATTGGTAATTCTGAAAAGAAGCTAGCATGTTTATGTGCAGGATGTTTTGGGCTAGCTTGTATTGAGGTGATCTTTGGTGGAGTTGTATTAACTAATATCAGTGAATAAGATGGCGTCACTTTTCTTGGAGCTATTGAACTACCTGTTGGAGCATACTTGTTCTTAGCTGTAGAATTATCTGGCCGCTGAGGTATCGTTGATAAATATTCATTGCTTTCTGCTACTTCTGGCTTTTCATCATCATCTTCTTCATCGAAAATATCATCCCAGTTAGGTTTACCCGATTGATTTTCAGTTATCTTTTCTTCTTGTTTTGCAGGCCCCACCAATTTTTCTTGTTTTATATGTTCCGTCGGTTTTTCTCCTTGATCAATTTCTTTCAAAAATTCAATTTCATCTTCATCATCCCCGAAAATATCATCAAAATTTGGTTTTTTTGAACTCTCAGGTGCCTCTGTAACTGGTTCTTCCTTTACTGGATTCTCCTTATCTGCATCTTGCTTTGGCTCATCCTTAATTGGCTCCACTGACTTCACTTCTTCAATTTCATTGTCTCCAATATTATTGAAAAAACTATCATCTTCTTGATCATCATCCGCGAAAATATGATCGAACATAGTTTTCAGACGAGTTGGTTCTGGTTGTTCCACCATTAACACGGGTTCCGCCTTATTAGCCGCGATAATTGGTTCAGATTTAGCCACTTCTTTATGTCCAGGTTCCATCGCAGTCTCAACTTTCTCAATTATTGGCTCCTTCTTGGTTCCCAATTCAATCACTGGTTCTTGGTCAACAATTGGCAATTCTTCCTCTCGTCCTTGCTTATGTTCCAATTCATGATTAAGTTTTTCAATTTGTTCATCCAAGTTCTCCTCACTGGCAGCATTATCATGAGATTGTTCAACGGTTAATTTCGAACTAGTAATTGAATTTTGAACAGTTTGATCAAAAATTGACACTGGAGGCTCGTCACCGGCATCATCAATAGGAACAACTTCATCATCATTATTATTATTGCTATTTCTGCTTGCAAATATTTCATCAAATTTCTTGGCCTCCTCTTCATCTTCGTTCTGGAGCTTTTCGTCATTGTTGGAGTTTGGAAAAATCAAATCAAATTCATTAGATTCCTCTTCCTTGCCGAAAGGATCATCATCTTTGTCTTCCTGTTGTTGATTGCGAAGATGATGTTCCATCAAGCTGTCGTGCCCAGACTCAACGCTTGCGTTAGTTGAATGGGACATAACTAAATATAAATATCTTCTACGTCAAGAGATTTTGTTTCAAATACAATATTATATATGGTACCACGTAAAACAAAACAAAAAAATCAAGAATGGAAATTGATACATTTTTTACGGGTGACATTTTACACGTGCCACGGCTACAAATGTTGCATAATAACGGGGAAAACTAGAAGCTAGAGTATTATATTATATTATAGTTGGTTAAGGTAGTTGTTAAAATTTGGGTTTAATTGTCTCTTATCCAATATAGCTTCTGGATTATAATCAAATCCTGAAATCACATAATTTTCATTCATGAATTTTGCCATAATTGAATTAAAATAATCAGACCATGAGTACTTGCTGTCTCTAATAGTTGATAAATTGATTTCAAGTCCCCCCTCAGATTTGTAGAAAAATTGAAATATCAGTATTAAAAAGAGTGTAATGGATATTATCGCCAAGTGGATTGAGTAGGTTTGAATGAAATTTGGCGTCTCTGTAACTTGGCCAATCAGATCCCATATCTTTTGTCTAAATTGGTCCCTTTCCATTTTTGCCTTAAATCTTTGAGTTTCAGCTAATAGTTTTTTGACCATTTTAAGATTTTTTATTTTATTATCTTCCAATTGATGGAAATGATTCTTAGCGATTACTAATTTATCCTTAGAGTTATGTTTTTCTGTAGCTAATTTCTCCTGTAATTTGCTTAGTTCAGCTTGTAATGTCAGGTTTTTCAAATTTAAACTAGAAATTTGAAGACTATTTTCGTTGGTTATTCTTTGAATTTGCTGATTAGCAGTGATTAATTGGGCTTTCAAATTTTCATTCTCATTAGATGTTTCATTGTTTTCTTGAATCAATTTATCATTTTCATTATGAAGTCGATCTAATACTGAAGTGTCTCTTAGTTCAGCTTGTGATAATTCTAAATTTGTCATTTGATCTATTAAATCTTGCGCTTGATTTGTTAATTCATTGTTTGATTTCACCAAAATTTTATTTTCATTTTCTTGGTCTTTTAGTTTTCTTTGTAATGATTCAATCTTATTCGATTTTAAGGCTAAAATATCCAGAAATTCATTGGTCTTGTCATCTCTTAACGCTTTAATAGTGTCCAGTTGATTCTTATTAATAGCTTTGTGTTTGGAAATTTCATTCTCTAATTGTAAAATATGATTATCACGGAATTCAATTTCTTGTTCCTTTGTAGCTAATTCTGATCGTAACCTATTGAGTTCGTTGATTTGTGCTCTATTTAATATTGAATCATTGCCGCTACTACTCTTACTATCAGATGAAGATTCACGAGTTCTTGAAGTCGACAAGGGAGTTGAGGTCACTAAAGGTTTCTGTTTTGTACCATTATTAGCAGAAATTCTTGATCTTGCCTTTTTAAGCGCCAATGGGGAATCAACAAGATGATTGGAAGGGGTTGTCTCATGATTATCGTCATCATCGCTGTCAATTGTATAAACTGTCTTTTCTTGCGAATACGTGTAATTCTTATCCTTTTTGAAATCAATCTTCCCAACTTGTTTATATAGGAACATTACATCATCCTTATCCATTGCAGTCAGAGAATCATCAATTAATTGTCGTTCCAAATACGCGATTGCTTTATCGCTTAATAATTTTGTATGTAATTTAGTTTCTAGGATGGTGGTTAATCGAGGAAGATCTTTTTTGAAGATATAGTTGTTGCCAGCCGATGAGTTATCATGTTGCTTCTCTTTGATTAGTATTTCCCAACATTCATCAAGTAGGCTTTGACTAATTGACATGCTCCAGCTGTGTTCACCCAAAATATTTTTTTTGTTTACCTTAAATATTTGGTTTTGTTTTGGTTTTCGGTTTTCCTATGCCGGGTGTGACATGCACAATGATGCGTATATCATGCCAATTCAGCATAAACGGTGAACCACAGGGCTGTTTTGATCGGGCTATAATAAGCCCTGACGAAACTTCCCTCTGGACCTTAATCGGGCATGCGAGGCTCCCCGGAAGAATTTCCTGATATGGTTAATCAGCCCTTATATAGCCGCAATATAGTTTGAGGCGAGCGCAAATGCGTAATGATGCATAAGTTCCACTGTTTGTGCGTATGATGTAATGCAAGGCAATTGGAGAAGTCCGCGGGGGAGGGTAAGGCTTTTTGCGCTTATTTATGGGGAATTGATTTTCCCCAAGTTCTTTTTTGCACTGTAGAATTTCGGAAAAACTTTTACCATGCGGGACTTCTGGAGGGGCAATATCGGACCATGATAGATAGATACGACATCATAAATATTTAAAAGTAAAATAAAATTTTATAATAAAAAAGAAAAAAAAATATTAAAATAAAGCAAAATTTTCAAATTTTTCTTCTTCATCTTTTTTTTGTTTTCCTTTCTATTCTCTATCTTTTAGATAAAAATATCTTGAAATTGCACAAATAACATATAAACAAATATTGATAATTAATCGCAAGAACCTTCTTTTCTTTTTCAACAAGAAAATTCAATTCAATTTTGGTAAAACCCGTGCACACACACAACAATTCAGAAATAAGTTTTTATCACGAGCAACAATCGTTGAAGCTATTTCTGGGTAATCATCGCGGCAATCATTTAACTTAACTTAGCCTATCTAGTATATTAATATCAACAAATCACCGAAAAAAATTAAAAAAAATAAAAAATTCAGTAATTATTAATTATTCAATATTTCTCAGAGTTTTCAATTAATTTATTAGCTGATTAAATCCCAGTTTTCACTATTGTTTTTTTTTTATTAAATTCAGTTACTATCATAATTTCAAATCTTCGAGATAAGTCCACTCATTTATTCCCGATTCTGCTTCTCTTCTTTTTTCCTTGAATAAATAAAGGAGTCCCCAAAATATCTCATAACCAGTTGGAAAAAATTTTTTCTTTTAAGATAGAAATAGAACAGGCAAAAAATAGAACCAGCCAAAATGAATGCTAAAAAATCGAAGACAAAAGTAGATGGGGATCGTCCATATAAATGTCCAATGTGCGAAAAAGCATTCCATAGATTAGAACATCAAACCAGACACATTCGAACCCATACAGGAGAAAAGCCACATCCTTGTACCTTTCCAGGTTGTAATAAGAGATTTTCTAGATCTGACGAATTAACAAGACACTCTAGAATTCATAATAATAACGTTAATGGTAGACGGAAAAACAGCAGTAAATCAAATTCTCAACAACAAACTATTATTCAGCTTGATCAATCATCTGGTCAACAACCTATAGGAGTTGATTTCAACGGTAATCCAATTTACCCATACATGATATCCTTACCACAACAGCAACAACAGCAACAATATAGATCATTACCTACATCACCGTCAGCCTCTAGCCACGATCATCAACTGAGTTATTTCACTCTGCCAAATTCGAAGTCATCAGTCAACATTCATGTTACAGGGGCAACTGCAGGTCATTATGATAATGGTGGCGGTTTCCATTACTCAAAATCAAGCACAGTTTTGAATCATTTGGGTCATGGAATGTCTCCTTCGTTACATTTTTTGTCATCCGGATCATCGTCAAATAATCATTCGTTGAATAATTCTCCAAACAACTCATCATCGAATCTTTATGGGAAATTCTCTGCTTCTTCATCGGCGACATCTCTTTACTCAATGAATAGCACAAGCAACCCAAATAATAATCACTTGCCGCCACTTAAGATGACTCCTATTGGTGGTGGTTGTTCATCGACTCATTTAAGTAGTAGTTCAACAATCAACGGTTATCACGATGAACCATTGTCATTTGGTGCCAAAAGAGCAAAGAAAGTTCATACCCCTCCATACAATACCCCATTACAATCTCCTGAAGTATCGCCGGCGTCTCTATCACATAATAACCACAGCGGTAATGGCCAGGTGACATTGCCGCCAATCAGAGCGCTTTTGGCAAGTTTGGATGATCATCAATCCAATCATAACAGTGGCAATAATAATCAAGGTGATAATGGTAATGGGATTAGATTGCCTCATATTAAGGAAATGTTTCCATAATTTTGCCTTTCTATTCTAGTTTTATTTTTTTTTTTTCAGGCGCGCACGACTCAAGGTTGATTTATAGATTTTATGAATACACATTTTTTACACTAATTTTTAATATAATAGTAATAAAATTTCAATTCAAAAATGAATACAAACCACTAAAAAAAAAGTTACAATTTCTTGCCCTCACCAATCAATGAAATTGCGGCATTACTAATCACAACTTGATTAGTATCCAAATTAAAAGTTTCAAAAACAATTTCTCTACCATTTTTCCATGCACTAATTTTCAATCGATCTCCAGGATAAACACTCCCCGAAAATCTGGCCTTGACTTCCTTAATTGGACCAAATTGATCAAGCAAAGTTCGCACACTAACCCCCAAATAACCCAATCCATGCAAAATAGGTCTTGGGAAACCTGCACCCTTGGCGAAAACTGGATCAATGTGCAATGGATTATAATCTCCACTTAATCTATACGTAGCAGCTTGATCAAGTGACGTAGCCACCACGGAAACAAAATCAGCTTCACGTTTTGGAGATGGGAAATTTTTAGCCGCAAATCCAGCTCTTGGTTTTAATAATTGATCCCCGTTTTTAGCTTGTGCTCCTCTATTGAAAGTAGTCATTTCATTGTAAAAAATTGGTTTACCACTGGTAGTGTCATAAGCAACTGATCCATCAACAACTAATGCGGCTTTCTTACCTTTATTAGCTACCAACACTGGGAAAGTTTCAACACCGACAGTGGCACTGGTTGGAATTGGCCATTGTTCAACTCGGACATAATGCTCCCCATGTAATAAAAGCATTGGATTAAAATTATTCAATAATTTCCCATGACTTGAAATGCCTTCACCAATGTTTTGTGCAATAACTGTACCAAAAGTTGGAATAACTTGGAAATTCTTATCGTTTTCATAAACATACTTCAAATCAGTGGCCTTAGCTCCAACTCCAATATTATACAATATTGAATCACGGTCAGTATACGTAAAAGTTGGATTACCTTTGGCATCAACAGGAACTTTTCTCTTATCATCAGCTTCTTCGTCATCGTCGTCATCATCATCATCGGCTTCATCATCATCACCACTCAACTTTTGCATAATGTTTTGGATTGTTTCACTAATAGATTTCAGATTAACTGTCCCTTCATTGAAGTCAGTAACATCTTTCCAATTCTTAGCAATAAATTCGGCATCAACAACATCATCTTTGCCAGCCAAAGCACCCTTAGCAGTTTGGTATCTTGTTGCTCCACACCAACCACCACCAATTTCATACAATTCCCCTTCAGTTGGACATTGTTCAGATGACAACAAAACCAACAATGGAGAAACCAATTCAGCTGGAAATAAATTATAATCTTCAGTTCTGAAAATTGTCTTTGTCATTGCAGTTTCAGCATGCGGAGCAATAACATTAACTTTAATGTTATTACGTTTACCTTCAATTGCCAAAGTTCTAGATAACCCTAGAATGGCCATCTTAGCAGCACTATAATTAGCTTGCCCAAAAGAACCATAAATCCCTGAAGTTGATGTAATGTTAACAATTTTACCTCCACCTTGTTTTGCAAAAATTGGCCAAACCGCTTTGCACAATTTGAACGTACCATAGACATGAACTGCAAATACATCATCCCATTGCTTATCTGTCATATTCAAAAATGATTTATCTCTTAAAATTCCCGCGTTATTAATCACAGCATCAATTCGTCCATATTTATCAAGAACATTTTGAACAATTGCATCAGCATCACTAGCGGCATTATGATGATCAATGTGAGCTTCACCGCCTTTCAGTTTGATTTCATTAACAACTTTAGTGGCATCCATAATATCATTCACAACAACTTTAGCTCCATATTTTGCAAACATTAAAGCATGAGCTCTTCCCAAACCTGCCCCTGCACCAGTAATTAAGACAACTTTATCCTTCAATGAAACCTTAACATTACCTTGATCGTTTGGATGTGATAATTTTTTAGCAGCGGTGTTCAATTCAATGTATGGTGCAATACCAGTTGGGTGTTCAATTGGTTTAAATCCCTTGGAGTGACTAAAATCACGAACAGAGTCAATTTTATTAAGCAATGCTTCAGCGGTAAAAGATTCGTCGGGGTAAAAGATTTCCCCGGAAGATCTTTCCCATCTGGTTTGAGCAAAATAACCCCCGGCCAATTCAAATAATTTCCCAGAATCTTTAGCTGCCAAAGAGTCATGAGACAAATAAACAACCATTGGGGTGATGTATTCAGTGCTAACTTTCTCCAAAATATTAGGTGGTAAAATCCCTTCAGTCATCTTTGATCTAGCAGTTGGAGCAATTGCATTAACCAAGATATTATATTTAGCACCTTCTTTGGCCAAAGTTTCTGTGAACCCAATTAAAGCAGATTTAGCAGCACTGTAATTAGATTGACCAAAATTACCGTAAACCCCAGCTGGACTTGAAGTGTTAACAATTCTTCCATAACCCTGTTTTCTGAAATATGGCCATGCAGCTTTAGTAACTTTATAAGCTCCTTTAACATGAACATCCATAACTAATCGAAATAATTTTTCATCCATTTTTTTAAAACTTACATCTCTTAAGATTCCGGCATTATTTATAACAATATGGACAGTACCAAAATTATCGATTGCAGTTTGAACAATCTTGTCACCTTCGAGGACATTATTTTTATCAGCAACTGCTATACCACCATTTTTCTTAATTTCTTCAACTGTGTCTTCAGCACCTCCAAGATCATTAACAACAATCTTCGCGCCACGCTTGGCAAATTCAAGGGCGTAAGATTTCCCTAATCCTCCTCCAGCTCCAGTAATAATAATCACTTTATTATCGAATCTCAACTTGGACATTGTTTTTTAGAAATAAGGGAAGAAAATATATAAAAAAAAATCGATTGGTTGAAAAAATGAAAAGAAGAAACAAAAGTTATACGGAACAAACTATATATTTATTTCAAGTTGCGTGGAGAACCCACTTTTAAGGCCGGACCGCATGTGATTACCATCACAGCAACTGCTCCACAATAGACGGAAAGGCTGTCATTTGAATCTGAATTAACTAACGCAATGTTAGCCGGTCGCTTCATTTGCCTTTATCAGGGCCACCTAACCATCGGCTAGCCCTCCGCACTCAGTTTTTTTTTTATCATATATTAGTAATTGCATACTTTATAGGAAAAAAGCCAACAAATAAATAAGAGTAACTCTTAACATTAATTTACAATTGATAGTTGTTTATATTTATTATGGATTCCTTTGATTCAGTTTACGCAGTTCCTTTGGAATGTGAATCTTGTGTAGATTCAGTATCCCACGCATTATCATCGGTTTCCGGGATCAACAAGTACGACATTGATTTATCCAAACAATTAGTATCAGTGAATGGTTCAGCAGCTCCATCGTCGATAGTCAAAGCAATTCAAGATATTGGCAAAGATGCAATTATTCGAGGCACTGGTAAGCCAGATTCTGCTGCGGTTGCAATAATTGAATCATTTGATGATAAAGATCGCATGGCTCCAGTTAAAGGCTTAGCTAGAATTGTCAGTTTAAATGACTCCAACATTCTCGTTGATTTGACAGTGAATGGGTTACCTAAAGGGATGTATTATCCTTCAATTCGATCATCAGGGAATATTTCAAAGGGTGCATTAAGTACAGGGAAAATTTTACAGAAATTGGAAGCGATAAAACTTGATGAAAAATCAGAAAGAATTAATAATGGTTATTGGGGTCAAAGTTTTAGTAAAATTGGATTCAGTATTGGTGACTTAATTGGTCGTAGCTTTGTTCTTGCGAAGAATGAAAACGAAGTTCAACTGGATGATTTCTGTGGAGTCATTGCAAGAAGTGCTGGTGTTTGGGAGAATGATAAGCATGTTTGTAATTGTACGGGGAAAACTATTTGGCAGGAGAGAACTGATGCTATATATCATGGAGTGAAGATGTAGCGAACTCACGAGCGAGCCCACAGGCGAGTGTGGACAGCATTAAATGTGATAGCTCTTGACCAGCTAGTCTTGCTTGGATCCCCCTGATCTACTTTATTCATGTAGATAATATTTTCTATTAATAATACATAGATAATCATAACAATACATTAAACTAAGCCATTGGATCCTCCAATATATTCAATTTTTCCAACTCAATTGCTGCCTTTTTCTTGGTATCCTCCTTTTCTAGCACCTCAACTTGTAATCTTTCTTGCTTGCCTTTACCAATTAATTTTCTCTTTTCTTCAGGTGCTTCATCAGCTTTTTCTTTACCAGGAACAAATTCATTAGGTGACGCCAATTGGTATTCTGGCAGTTTATCCTTTTTCAGTCCGCCACTGGCATTACTAAAGATCAAATAAGCAAACGTTAATAGCGCCAACATATAGAAAATCGCCTTACGACCTTTGTAGGTAATTAGTTTTTTCTTTGGCTTCATCCTGAATGGGATTGGTTTGGGTAATGATGTGGACATTATGGATAATGATTGTGGTGATTATCTTGATGTGATTTAGAATTTGGATCTGAATTTTTTTTTACTTAGCAAATCACGAGCCCCTCACACGCAGGCGTCGCAACTCACATGCAACAACTGTAGTGCAAGGTTTACATGTACATGAGCAAATCTTTCAGAAACTCCATAAAAATACAAGTTGTTTTTACATCCTTTTTAAACATAACCACAAAATCAATTCTCTTTTAAACAAAAATAAAATAGAATAAAATAAAATAAAATAAATTAGAACCAACCCAAAAATATATCGAACAAGGAGAAAATCTATAATAAAAGAAGAAAGGAAAAAAGAATATTATAATATAAATGGGTCCTTACCTTTCGATTATGTGGTTAAAGGCCCCTCTTATGAGTCCTCAAATGTTGAGCTAAATTATCACTTCTACTAAATTTTTTAATGCAATAATTACAATCAAAAGGTCTTTCAGTAGAATGAACTGATCTGAAGTGTCTTTTCAAGTGTTCTTGTCTACCAAAAGATTTTTCACATTTTGAACATTGGAACGGTTTTTCTGGATTATTTGATGGGATTGAAATATGATTTAGATTTGTGATATCAATTTGATCAATGCTTAAAGGAACTTGACCGTTATTGTATACTATATTTGAATCCGATTTTGTCCGTTTACGTCTTTTGTTTGGTTTCTTCTTTTCTGTTCCCGTACGCAAATCAGATGCTGGTGGTGTTGATGATGTCGCAGGTGATGGTGATGGCGATTCTAATTGGGCAGTGGTGGTGGTGGTAGTGGTAGCAGTGGCAGCTGGATATGATAATTTTTCAATTAAAAATTTATTATTACGTGCCATCTCCTCCTTTGATGCCCTTGCTGCTGCCTCTTGTTCCTGCAGGTTTAACCATTTAGCTATCGATTCAATAGCTTCACCATTCATTGTGAAATCAAATTTTTCTGGTTTATTTTTGGCTACTGTTGGCAATGGACGTAATTTTTCATGATTACCAATTGAATGGCGATAATTGTGCCTATGATGACTATTAGATAAACTGGCTAACATTTCACTTTGTTGTTCATCATCTAAAGCCCTAGGGTTGATACCACCGCCATCTGGGAGACCGCACTGTTGAGGACTAACACTAACACTAGTTAAAATTGAAGATCTATTTGAACTTGGTGGGGAGTATAAAGAATTTGACGAATCATAATAACCACTCGACGAGAGTGAATCTGGAGTAATTATAAGTTGATCATCATTTTCATTGATTGTCGATAGCCCTTCGATATCATTAAATTTGGTAAGATCAAAAGTGAAAATTATTGGAGATTTATAGAGGTTACTTTCTTGGAAAGCTTCAAATGAATCAACTGCTGGAGTTAGGATCGGGTGATTAGTTGATTCCGATTCTTGGTGGAAGGAAGCTGTGCCATAGTGTAAAGTTGGTTGTCTTTTGATAGCAGTTGTTGTTGTTGATTGTTCGTAATTTATGGATGATGGATAAGAAATCATGAATGGATTATGGCCAGTTGAAGTATCGAAGTGATCAGTGGTAGTGTTTTCATTTTCATATTGGTGACTTTCATCTAAGAATTTACTAAAATTTGCGATGGATGTCATAATTATTATCTGCAAAAGATAATGGAAATTAGATCAAGAAAAAAAAAAATTAAAAAAAAAAATATGGCTAGACGAACAAGAGAGATTTTAAATAAAATGAAAAAAAAATAATGATAATAAAAGTGAGAATTTTAGATTAGTTGTAGATCAAAGTATCGGTGAAGAGTTAAAAAATGAGAGCAAAACAAAAAAAAAAAAATAAAAAAAAAAAAAAAATTTGGTTGGAAATACGGTGGCCGTAGATTTTTTTTTTTGGATGGACGGTGTAAGGGTAGATAGATCTAAATATTTGATCTGTAGGTAATGTAAGTTAGCTAAAATAATGGCATAACATAAATAGTCGGATAACGAACTAAAAAAAGAATAATAAAAAAGAAGAAGGATACGGCTAGTGGGAAATGTCAGCTTAATAGTTTTAGTTTTATAGTAAACTAGTTGCATGTTTAGTTTTCCACAATACAAATAATATCTTAAGATATTTTGATTACTATTTTATATTAGAATGTGTCTTACAATAGCTTACAGTTATATTGAACTTAGCCTAATCTAAACACTAACTAGTTATGCCTGCCGAATGGTTCACTAAGATGGATATCTTCTATACTACCCTATATCTATACCATATACCGCATCCATAACTGACAAAAACGATGTGTAGTCTATGTTATGTACGGTGGTTACGATCCACTACAATGAAATGTCAACATACAATAATAAAAATAATGGCATAATTTATGTGAAAGTTTAATTAAATAATGTCACCCGGGGCTTTGACACATGACAACTTTATCCGGTAATACTCATTGATGCCATACATCACCTGATATATATTGCATAATATTGTTAGACATACATACACGCCCACCCATGCACCGCATAGTAGCCATTATTACACAATATTAAATCATGTCGTATTATATCATAGCAACCAGCCATATATCAATAATTACGGTTAAGTCAATACTTTATACCAATCATCAATCAATATATATATATATATATATATATGTATATATATATAGTTGGATTGGTTCCCACACCCCACATATCAACCTTATTTTTAGAATCGATATTTATCAGTTACAATTGAGATTATTTATTCTATTATTGTACACATTTATTGCAACTAACACACCCTACTGTCTGTCGTTTAATTAAAATATTCTATCAATTTCTTTTCTTTTCATGTCAAAAAAAAATTCACTTCTTCGAGGATATTGAAGACCAAAATCTACTCATCTTTGAATGCTTCTTTGGCACTTCTCCCACTTCGGGTTCCTGCAATCCGTTTCCGAGCATCGATGACACATTTGCTGTCTTAGAACCTGTAGTGCCGTTTACTTCTTCGTTGTCATCGTCCTTAGCAATCTTCTTCTCTATCTTCTTCTCCTCATCTGGAATTAATCTTCTTGATTCATTATCACCAATAACTCCTTCTTTACTCAACAATGACCGAACTGATGGATTACCTTTTGAACGAATCGATTCAACAGCAAGAACTCGCTTGTAAGACGGATTAATTAATGATGCAGGAGATTTCACGTCACTACTAGTTGGGGCAGCCGCGGCAGCCGCGGCAGTACTTGTTATCTCTGCTTTACTATTATCATCATTTAATAGTATTTCTTCTTCGGCGTCTTTGAATTCGTCTGGTTTAACTTGTGAGCTCGCCTCATCCAAATCTTTACCTGCAGAACTCAATTCTTTCGATTCATCCGAACTCACAATAACCGGTGGGCCCTTAGATAAACTCAACTTCTCCTCCTCAGTTTTAACGACTGTTGGCTCCTCTTTTTCAATAGTTTCTTCTGGCACTCCTTTCTCCAATTCAGCATCAAGTTTCTTCTTAAGTCTTTCGGTATCAAAGGCCAAATCAAACATAGTGTTTCGTTTAGTCGCAGTCATTTCATTTATTGGCTTTTCTGCTCCTGTTTGAATAGTGTTTTCAACGTCTTCCTTCTCATTAAGGACTCCCTCTGGTTTTGGTTTCGTATTCGCAGTGGCCACTATTGCCGTATCCTCAGGCTTCGTCTCTTCATTGTTTTCCTTCTTAACGGTGCTACTCTTTGATCGCAATAATCCAAACTTCCCATCTTTATTCCTGAAAAAGCTTCGTTTTCTTCGTTTGGTTGGGGATTTTCCTGATTTTAATTCTGATTCTGTAGGGCAAGTAGGTGTCGTTGATGGGACCTCTTTAACTTCATCCTCTTCTTTCGCTGGCGGTTCTTCTTGTATTTCCGGCTCTGCTTCATTTTCCAAGGCTGTTTTATCTTGAAAAACTTTCTTTTCTGCAATTTTATTGATATCTGTCCAAGTCATAGATAATCCTGCTCCTAAATCAACAATCCCTTCTTTTGTTGAATCGTCATTCTCCTTCTCATTCTCCTTCTCATTATCCCTTTCATTCAAGGTGTCAGTAACTGCAGCAGTGGTAGAAATCGATTTGTCAATAGAACCGGAGGTAACAGCTGATTCTTTGAATATCCCTTTAAACAGTTTCCTTCTGGTTGCAGATCTACTACTTTCGTTTGAATTAATCTTGTAAGCAGCACTAGCCCCAGAACTTGCCAAATTTTCTTCTTCGTCACTAAGGATCTTTGATTTCTGCTCACTTAATTGTTTAGCTAATTGTGGTGCTGCGTCTGCACTTTTAGTGGCTAGATTTTTCTCAGCTGGAGTCAAATTTTCATTATCATTAGTTGTAGATCTAATCTCTGGTGCCCCTCGTAATGCTGTTGATGCTGATCGAGCCACTGATTTTTCTTCATTTTTGGTCAATAGCAACTGAAAATCATCTTCTTTTTCAATGACTCCCTCATCAACCTCAACAGCTGTGAAATTTTTCTTGCTTGGTGAAACTTCAGCGTTAGGTAAAAGTCTCTTTGATTCAGGAGTTGCATTATTATTGGATTTCTGAGATTCTTCGTTAAATGTCGATGGTTGCTTAACGGTTGGAGTATGATTGCTTGCTTCCATCTTGATTGGTTCGTGTAATACCTCACTACTCTGAAAATTATTATTCTTGGCAATTGCATTAATTGGGGTTGAAATCTGATTAGTGTCTTTTGTAACTGGCGTGATTATTGAATTTTCAACTTTCTTGTTAGTGTTTGTTGTTGTTTTAGTTATTGATTTTGGTGAATCACTAATACTACGTTTAATCCCTGGGGGTGGCTTGACGGAAGAAGAAGATATCTTTTTTTTCTTGTTGCTATTCTTTGAATCTTCCTTCTTGTTGACTATCTTTAGAGCAGCAACCGCAGCAGCAGCGGCAGAACTTGAAGCTTGCTGTGCTTTCGAGGAGGATAATGAAGATTCATGTTTGTCTTTGCTAGATAGCATGTACTTTAATTTGGACATTATAGGGAACTTGCAAACAAAATATAAAAAGAAAAGCAATAATTAGTAAATATAATTTCAAAAGACAGCTAAACCAACTTGTATATTTTTAATTAAATAAATTGGCTTTAACTTCGTTTTAGTGAATTTCATCCAGAAGTATGGATGACCGTAACTTGCTTACATGCAAGGCCCCCCACCACTCGCATTAAAAGCAAAAATGTATACCGCTATAGCAATAGCAATTGGCAGGCTGTCTCTCTTACCCGCATAGTAAAAGCTAGCCAACCTCACCTCACCTCATCCTACCTCATTAGTTAATCATTCCTTGATGATTGATTGGCAATCGCTGGCTGGCTGCCGTCTTACCCATTTTATTCATTCGAGGAAAGTTCCGTGGTTTTTAGGTAGTTAATCAGTCCATTCCCAAAAATTTGTTCTCAGTCATTAATATTAATTAATGAGTGGGTTTTCTTTCTTTTTTTTTTTTTTTTTTTTTTTGTTGCAAACCTGTCTGCATTCGCTAAGGTAAAAAAAAAATATAAAGATAAATTAAATTAATCAATTGATTGATAGTGCCCTCCCCTTAATGCTTTACTTAATACTATCAAGCATATAAATTTAATATATTCTTCCATTTTGGTATTTATGGTAATGTCTAGCATTGCCTAAACTGCCACATCAAACCTGTCCGTCGCCTGTCCTTTCTCGCCAACTGTCCGGCTGTTTGAAAGCGGTTGTTTGAAAAACCAAAAAACAAAAAAAAAAAAAAAAAAAAAGAAAACCAAAAAACAAAAAAACATAAAAGATTAAGCAACGGTATCACAACCATCCGAAGGGCCAGCAGCGAAAATGAACTCGTTATTCAGTCATGGAATCAAACAAATCCAAACAATAAAGAAAGACCTTGCCTACCTTGAACAAAACTACAATAATGCCCCGTTATCAACCCAGGGGCAAATATCAGTTAGTATCACTGGACTTCAACGGACAATAAACGAACTTACCGAACTCATAGCAAATGAAACAAATGAAGAAAATAAACAGAAATACGAGAAGCGAATAGATAAGTTTCGTAGTGAATTGAATGAACTAAAGACCAGGTTTGACCAGGTGAAGAAGAAAAAAGAGGAATCATCATTGGAAAATAATAGAAGTGAATTGTTGAATCGTGGTGCTAGACACCTCCATGGAGTGCCTAACCCTGCTGCTTCAACTACATCCACCGATAACCCATACAGTCGCGGTGATGGCAGTGGAAGTGGCATGTCATTCAAGGAAGGAATGTACAAGGAGAAGAACTCTTTGGCTAGATCAAGTCAACAACTTGATGAAATCTTGGAGATGGGTCAGAGAAGTTTTGATGATATTGTTACTCAAAATGAATATTTGATAAAATTTGAAAAAAAATTAACTAACAGTTTGGTTACCTTGGGAGTGTCTAGAGGCACTATTCAACAAATCGAAAGAAGAGTTTATAAGGACAGATTTGTATTTTTTGGTGGTGCATTATTCACTCTAGTGTGTTTTTATTTTATTTACACTTATCTTGGATAAAATCGACTTACATTATTAAGTTAACGCATATAAAATGTAAATATTCAAATGTATTCTATGTTACAAAAAAAGAGCAAAAAATGAAGCCATTGGTTAGATCTTCCCTCGTATTCTCCTGGCCAACTGAATATCTTTTTGCATAATAGTAACCCTTTTCGCGTGTACCGCACAAAGATTAGTATCTTCAAATAAATTAACTAAAAATGCTTCAGCAGCTTCTTGTAACGCCAAAATTGCCATTGATTGCCATCGTAAATTGAAATCGCTGCCGACGTATTCAGTAGCAATCTCTCGAATTAATCTTGCAAATGGTAACTTTCTCAATAACAAATCAGTTGATTTTTGATATTTTCGAATCTCTCGTAATGCTTGAGTTCCTGGCCTGTATCTTCGCCGTTTTCGTTGACCTAATGGATCACCTGGAACGTTACGGCCTATCCCCGTAGTGCTATCATCATAATCTTCATGTTCTTCTGGTTCTCGTTTAACTCTTTGCTTTGAACCTCCGCCCTTACTACTACTACTGGCAATAGGTTTTGAACCGTATTTTGATCGTCTGGTTGAGCCACTACTTAATCGGGCCATATTTTATTATTCGTATTTCCTTTTACTTATTTAAGAATGTTTTTTTTTTTATTTCTGTTACATTCAATGTTGAAAAGATGCACACCCCTTAATGTTGAATAACAATAAAATAAAATAAACAACCAAAAAAAGGCGTAACTCTGCACCAACCTTTTTCCTCCTAGATGAAACGCGTAAAAAGAAGATGCCAAAAATGACAAACAGTGGTCATGTGACATACTGGCTCATAACACTCAGTCGCCAAAATCTGAAAAATTGAAATAAACAAAAAAAAACACCAACATCGATATACATCTAGATTTATTGTTTATTACGAGTTCTTTCGTGTTTTTAGGTAGGATGGCTCCCCATAAAGAATATCAATATTTCATTCTTCAGCTAGGAACTAAAGTGTCCCATATTCAATTTGATGCCATTAGTACATTGCATGACACGCTACCATCGCATTACATTTCAATCCCAACTAAAGTTTACCAACATCCAAATGGGAAACCAAATTTTTACAGTTCCAGTTCAAGCAAACCAGGTGGTTCAGATGAAATTCAATTTATTAATCAGGGAATCGTAACGAACGTTGATGCATTCAATTATTTTGTTAAGTTAGCATACAAGTCAATTTTAAAATACTACCATGAAGAAAAAGAAGGTTGGAAAAATCATGCATTAAATATTAATTTAGTTATTATCCCATCATCATCGGTGTTAACTAATTTTTCCAAAATAGATATACAAAAATCGATTAATTATTTTTATGAAAATTTGGATCATATTAGTTCAGTGGCGATGCTATCTAATAGTTTAGCATTGATGTTTGCTTATGGCTATAATAATTTAAGTACTGCTTTAGTTGTTGATATTGGGTATGATAAAGTATCAATTCAACCAATTGTTGACTATTTGCCATTAAATTTTGCTAGCATCACGTTACCAATTGGTGGGAATTCAATAAATGAGAAATTGGCTAAACTATTACCGGAACTATCAGTGTCGCAAATTGAACAATTGAAAAAATCGAATATCTATGAGATTTTAAGTGAAGCTAGTAAGAATAATAATAATACAGATGAAGAAAACATTGATGTCATGAAGATTGTTACTTCTAATAAACCAAAGGAAATGTTGGAGAAACAACAAAAGAAAAGTAATAAAGATAGTGCGGCAGCTGGTGGAGCCTCAGCCCCAATGGTAGAAAAGGCAAATTCTGAATTAGAATTTAATAAATTTATTGATTCTCAAGGAAATGAATGGAAAATTGGTAGGCAAAGATTTTTAGGTTCTGAAGAATTGATAGATTCAATTGATTATTATATCAATTATTCAATTAATAAGATATCAGATATTAATAAGAGACAAGAATTATGGTCAAATATAATAATTAATGGTAGAATCACTAGTATAAAAGGTTTCAAAGAATATTTATTTGGATCATTACAAAGAAATCATTTGGTATCATCACAAACTCAAGAAAATCCAGAAGCTAAATTTCGATCGACCAGTAACAATGATAATTCATTGATTTTCAATCAAGTTCCAAATAATATTAGTTTCTTGAAAAAACCTGAATATTTTAGTGAATGGAAAAACGATGAAACTTCATTCAATGATTTAACTATTCTAGGTGCATTAATTTTAGTGAAATTATGTTTTGGTCCGGGAAGTCATAACAGCACAATAAATAATATCGGTAACGAACTTTATTTAGTTAAAAAGGATGAATTTGAAGAAGCAGGGCCAGACTTAGTTTGGGAGTTGAATCATTAACAAGAAAAAAAAAAGAAACCTTTATTAAATAATTGTATAGTAACACTGGGCAAACATAATCATTAAAAAAAAAAAAACTGAAAAAACGCCTAATCTGTAGAATGCGATTGAATATTAATTTCATTATCTTTCTCTATATCTGTGAGAGTCGCAGCTTTCTCCAACCTATTAATCCATAATCTACATGGAATGACAATGAAATTGGCAATTAAAACTTGTTCAGTTTGATACAACACCAACGCAGCTAACAATTTTCCCAAATATTGGAAGTTATCGCCATATTGTGATGTAGTCAAAGAAATACCGAGTGCAGCTGTCTTAGCAGGACAAACAAAAAGTAAAGAAATTGTATCCTTTGGTGAAAAATAAAATGGTGCAAAAATTCTGTAGATCCAAGATTTAGGATCTTGTCTATCAATAACAAATTTCTTGATAAAATAATTTCTAGCAACAACATAAGTTATCAATGTGAACAACAAATATAAACCGACATTCAAGAAAAAGATCATTATAATTGACGCACCGCTAACTGAAGTGAATGCATTTTGATAGAAGGCAGTTGAAAATGAAGCAAATAAATTGAGCAACAAACAAACACTGCCAACTTTATTCAATTTAAATTTCCTATTAATTTCAAGAACTTTCTCTGGGTTAATATTCACAATACATTGACCGACAAATAATGGGATGAAAACTGATAACCCCAATTGTTTCATCACAGATTTATAAACTGCAGCGAAACTAGTACCGTTTTTAGGATTCCCAAACGACCATCCTGCTGAACTCATATACATTTGAACCAACAAAGGTGAAAAAAATGCACCAAATAAGTTACCTGCGAAAACTGCAGATATCGTCTTTTCTGCAGAACCTTTGGCTTTTCTGGTCATCACAACATTCGAAGCAATTGTTGTTGGACAAGTAGCAGTGACGATCGCACCAACAAGAAGCCAATTATCAATAAGTGGATTATGGTAAGATTTAATCCAACAACATATCCCATAAACGATTGATCCCGTCACTAGGAATTGCATCACCAACGCAATAATATGCCCCCGCCAATCACTCAAATGTTTAAGAAAAACACTGGTTCTCATAGACAATCCATTCTGTAAGAAAATTAGAGCAATTGCTCCGTAACCAATCGTGTATTCAGCTCGGATTATACCTCCATGTCTGGCAAAGTTTGGGTATGAATGGGCAATCGCGATAAGTGCAGCAAGGAAAATATAAAACCATTGCCCAATAATGAAATTTAAGGTGATCTTAGCGTACTTGATAATAGCAAGCTTGTCTAACTTCATGATGTCTTGTTACCATTCTATAGCATAAAGGAAAAAATAAGAATATCGATTGTAAAATAAGAAGGAAATATCTCCTTGATTGTTATTTACCATTGATTTTATATGCGTATCGGTTTGTCGGACCGTCCACCCGGAAAAGTTTTTGAATATTGTCGTCGATTATCTCCGTCTCGCATAAATGCGGTACATAGATCCGAAGTAAGTGTCATCAATTATAGCCCTATAATAATTCACGTGAATTTTTGGACATCAAATGCCAGTCACACACCACGTGCCTGTCCAATTTTCAATTTTGTTTTTTATAATGAAAAATTGAAAATAATCTTTCTCAATAGTTCTCTGTAATAATCAACACAAGTTAAAGATGTCTGCTGAAAAGAAACAAGTTGAACAAGAAGCTGTCTTGAAAATCAGAATCACTTTGATCTCCACCAAAGTCAAACAATTAGAAAAAGTTTCCAACAACATTATCTTGAATGCTTCAAAGCATGAATTAGTTAAGAAAGGTCCAGTTAGATTACCAACTAAAGTTTTGAAAATTAATACTAGAAAGACCCCAAATGGTGAAGGTTCAAAGACTTGGGATCATTACGAATTGAGAATTCACAAGAGAATTATTGACTTGCACGCTCCAGCTAACATTGTTAAGAAAATCACTCAAATCACCATTGAACCAGGTGTAGATGTTGAAGTTACCGTTGCTGCTTAAATTAATTAAACTTCTACTGTTTTACTTCCATAAAAACTGTATAATTTTAGCAACCAATAAAAAACAAAAACATATCCAATAAAAAATAAAGAAGTTTGTCTTTGTCATTTTGGTTTAATTGCTCTAGGTAGATGATTATTTACTATCAGGAATTAAATTGATTTGATTAATATATGTACATTATAATCGTTGTAAGAAGTAATCTGCTGTAATTCATAACCTTCCCAACAATTGATTCTTCACATACTCTGACGCGAGCGTTACCTGTATTCCCCATATTGGATGTATGCTGGAAGTTCTTGGGCTCCGTAACCCCCACGCTTCAGGGCGCTAGGTTCTGTCCGCCGGCGGCCGAGGCGATAGGCTGTCACATCGAGAGGTCGTCTTCATCTATATAAACCTGGGAGTTTTCCCATCAATCGATTCAACTATCGTTCGTTCGTTGTTTTTATTTTCTTTATGACCGACTACCTTTTAACTATCAACTCGGTTAGGGAGAAATCTACTCCAATTTTCAAGTTAGCATTTACTAACGAACTTACCAATTTTGATTCTCATTTTGATGATAAGTCAAAATTAGATGGGTGCATTTCATTCATTACTAAATTGATCAATCGAGATTTTGCAACCAATTACAGTTCAATCCCGCCTCATGGTAGATGGCAACATTTGGAAGCTGGTAAAGATAAACCAAGAGTCAAAAAATTAGTTGACCAATGGCAATCTGAAGGGATTGACACATTGGAAATTACAAGAAGATTAATTGATTTATTTGTTGTTTCAGTGTTTTTAGATGCTGGTGCTGGCAATGTTTGGAAATATAAAGAACCAAATACTGAAGATTATTATAATCGATCTGAAGGGTTAGCAGTTGCTTCTTACTATGTGTTTGTTGATGGGGAATTTTCAAATGATTCTCGCAAGCAACCGTATCAGGTTAATGCTTCAAAACTATCAGATATCACTGAAGAGAAATTTAAAGAATGGTTACAGGTTAATGAATCTAATCCACTTTCAGGGTTTGATGGTAGATTGGGTCTTTTGAAAAGTTTGGGTAAAGCATTGCAAGATGATAAGATCTTTGGCGGGGCTGAATATTATTCTAACAAGCATTCCACTAGTCGCAACAATCGACCAGGGAATATTGTTGATTATTTGATCACTTTATCAAAGAAGAAGAATGAGAGTGGCGAATACGTTGTTGATTTGACCGACGTTTGGAATGCACTGATGAAAGGTTTTAACTCGATTTGGAAATCAAGAATTGTTTTAGATGGGGTATCATTAGGGGATGCTTGGTATAGTGAAAGTGCGAAGAAAATTGCAGTTTCAGCTAAGAAAACCATAACTGAAGCCGATAAAATTGCTCCGTTCCATAAGTTGACACAATGGCTTTGCTATTCGTTATTGATTCCATTGAAGAAATATGGTAATTTCCAAATTACTAATGAAGATTTGTTAACTGGATTACCAGAATACAGAAATGGCGGATTGTTATTGGATTTCGGATTATTGACGATTAAACCAGAAGTCGAAAAAAGAGGATTGGAATTGACTGAAGAAATCACCAAGGAGAATAAGGGAGATGATGAACCATACACCATTCCAAGCTATAAACCTGATGATGATTTGATTGTTGAATGGCGATCATGTACTGTTGGATTTTTAGATTATATCTTACCATTAGTTAACGATAAATTAGGAATCACCGGAACCAAACAAGAATTGAGATTGCCTCAACTTATCGAAGCTGGAAGCTGGAAAGCTGGAAGAGAAATTGCTGGTCTTAAGAGACCATTAACTAAAGGCCCGCCAATTAATTTGCATAGTGACGGAACGGTGTTCTGAGACAAGACACATGAGTTATAATTATTATTGTAGCGTGTCATGTCTGTCTATGAATACCTTTTTTTTCTTTAACGAGTTATTAACTTTAATAGCATACATATATGGCATTTTTTCTCAATTAAAATTAGCTTCTTTTCTTGTTGAATGATTTCTGTAGATAGATAGATTGTTGTAAATAAACCAGTAGAATTTGAAAGATAATCGATCGAATCGAATAGCAATTGGATAATTTGGTAATCGAAATCGTGGCCCCTTGCGCATTAGTAGGCATGAAGAGGCAAATGTTGCGTATCTTGATGCATAGCGATGCAATATCCATTTATCTGGTTGCATTAAGCTAGATAGCAATTTCTGCAAACTGACTAAATGGTACACATACATGTCCTACTGTTTTCAGAAAAACCCCGTGAGCAGATCTATTTTTCCTTCTGTAGCTGGTTATCGCAATCACTTCGAAGTCTATTGGTGAGTGCGTGGTTATAGTTGGTCTATACAATTTATCCTAGCTGTGTGATTTGCTTACCCGACCGCGCCTAATCTAACAGTAGGGTCTTTGCATTTATTTTATTTTATTTTATTTTTTTCAGTTTTCGCTTTTTCTTATCTCTATCTAGGATCTATCGAGCCAATCACAGCTCATGATCCCGTTTTTCTTTCTGAGATAATAGAACTTAATTGATACTAATTTTGAACGGTTTCTCAGTTTTAAAGTTTTGCTAATATAAAACCCATACCAGATAAATCAATATAATGAAACTATAGAAAATCAGAAGAGTATTTTTTAGCATCTATTTAAAGGGACCCTTTCCCTCCCGCAAGAACAATATTTGTTTCTATTTCTTCTTTTCTTTCCTTCTTTTCCTTCTTTTTCTTGTTTTTCCTTTCAGTTTGTATACACTTTTACTTATTATCACGCAAACTGATTAAATATGTCTACTCCTACATTTACTGGATTGACAGACAGCGGTGCCGGTGGCGACGACATGCTCTACGATTTGAATGAAAGATTCGATAAAGCTGATATGGCCTGGGTGGCCACTGCCGGTGCACTTGTCTTCATAATGGTGGTCCCTGGTGTTGGGTTACTTTATTCCGGTTTGGCAAGAAAGAAGCATGCATTATCTTTAATATGGGCTTCCCTTATGTGCTGTTGTTTAGTCACTTTCGAATGGTTTTTCTGGGGTTACTCATTGACTTTCAGTCATAATGTTAAAGGTGGGATGATTGGCTCTTTGGAATTCTTTGGTATGATGGATGTCTTGGGTTTACCATCTTCTGGTGCCTCAACTTTACCAGATATATTATTCTGTTTTTACCAAATGATGTTTGCTATGATCACTGGTGCCTTAACTCTTGGAGGTGCTTGTGAGAGAGCCAGATTAGGTCCAATGATGGTTTTCTTGTTTTTATGGATGACTTTAGTCTACAGCTTTGTTGCTTGTTGGACTTGGAACTCCGGTGGTTGGTTAAACAAATTAGGTGCCTTGGATTTCGCTGGTGGTGGTCCAGTCCACCAGGCTTCTGGTATTAGTGCTTTAGCCTATGCGTTAATCTTGGGGAAAAGAAATGATCCAACCGTTACTAATTTACCAAAATATAAACCACATAGTGTTACCAACATTGTATTAGGTACTCTTTTCTTGTGGTTTGGTTGGTTAGGTTTCAATGGTGGTTCTGGTGGTTCTGCTACCATCAGAGCTTGGTATGCTTGTATGAACACCATGTTGGCTGCTGCTTGTGGTGGTTTGACTTGGTTATTTGTTGATTATTTCAGATGTGGTAAACGATACACTACTGCTGGTATGTGTATGGGTATCATTGCTGGTTTAGTTGGTATTACTCCAGCTGCTGGTTATGTTCCAATTTATTTTGCTGTTGCCTTTGGTGTTGTTCCAGGTATTGTTTGTAACTACGCTGTTGACATTAAAGAATGGTTGAAAATTGATGACGGTATGGATGTTTTCTCATTACATGCTGTTGGTGGGTTTCTTGGTAGTTGTATGACTGGTTTATTTGCTGCTGATTACGTTGCTGCTTCTGATGGTTCAGTTGCTGCTAACCCTTCAGCTGCTATTAACGGAGGTTGGATTAACCACCACTACAAACAATTAGGTTTTCAATTAGCTGCTTGCACTTCAATTTTATTATGGAGTTTCTGTGTCACTTCAATTATCCTTTTAGCTATGAAACAAGTTCCATTTTTGAAATTAAGATTAAGTGAAGATGAAGAAGATTTGGGTACTGATGCTACTCAAATTGGTGAATTCTGTTCTTTGGACGATGAACAAATTTACATTCCTGAACCAGTTAGATCAATTAAATCAAGAGCCTCTGCTGCTCCTCCGGCTGATGAATCTGCTTCTGATGAAAAACCAGTTGATCCAGCTACTGAAGTATAAAGGATTTTTTCATCATAGATAATTCTTTCTTTTTATTTTTTTCAGTTGTTATTGTTTTCTAATTATATTTTCTTTATGTATTTAATTTTAATTCCCTACTCTCAGTTCTTCCTAAAAATATTCAATTAGTTTTAATTGACATTTAATTTTTTTTCTATTTTCTACAAGTTCCCGTAAGGTCGTATGCCAACAATCCACTAATTAAAATTAAAACTTATGTAAACCACACATAAACTTTTTCATCTCAGCTTATTAAACTTTCTTTTACCTGAATCTTTGCCCACTCGATTACCCTTTCCTACAGCTTTTTTCTTATTACCATTAGCCCTAGATTTTAGTGTTTCATCCTGGTGTTCATCACTATCCTCATCTTCAACATCTTGGATATTAGTTCTTCCTCGTTTATATTTCAATTTGTTTCTTTGACCTCTTATTGGTCCTTGTTTGACGGCATCCAAGTAAGCACTAATACCTGAATCTTTCTTGCTAAGCAAATCATCATCTGGTTCTCTATTGTCATCAAACACAAGTCTGCCATTTTTGGATTTGAATCTGTCTGAAAGTGGTTTGCTATTCGCCCCTTTCTTGGCACTAGGTTTAGTGGATGAAATATGTGCTAACGCTTGTCTATCTAACAAATCTAACGGAGAACCAGAAGACTCAATAATAAACTGTTTAGATTTTTTATTGTTCGTAGCGCTGCCCATTTCAACGTCAGAATCTTCTTCTCCTTCTCCATCGTCTTCATCATCATCGGAATCGTATAATACTTTATCATATGCGGAAGTAAACTTAGATGATTTCTTAGTTTCATTGGCAGTAGCAGCGTCTTCCTGTTGTTTCTTCTTATTACGTTGCTTGGTTTTCTTAATGTTAGCCAAAAGTTTCTTATCTTCTTCAGGAATATTTTCCTCGACCACTTCATACCCAAATCTTCTAATCATTCTTTCTATAATATGTTTCACTTTCAATTTGAAATGTCCTTTATGTTCATGAGACCATATCATCAAATATTCAAGCAATTGTTTCAAATTAGGTTGAATAAGTTCTACAGGCAAACTTAACACCTCCACTTTAACAAATCCGATAGTACTTTTAACAATTTCTCTATTGTTTGAAGTGAGAAATAATTCAATAGTTTGAGAAATTTCTGTCAAAAATTCTTGAGTCAATTGATCCAAAAATTCATAAATCAAACAACTAATAGCTGTAATCGTGGCACTAATCATATGAGGAGAATCGCCAGCCAACCCTGCAGATATAATTGTGAAATATTCATTCAATGAACCAGTAGAATTTGGCGTGTTTGCATCTAAAAATGGAACTTTACTGTTTTCTATTGTCCCACCTTTACTCATAACTCTACCCATTTCAATCAATAATTCATAAGCCAAACCTCTAGTTTTTTCGTTGATATCTTTAGTGGCTAATATTATTTCTGAAGCAATTGATGGAATGAAATATAAATGATCACTTGGAAGAATACCAACGATTTTACTTACAGCTAGTAATCTTGAAGCTTTTGCAGTAGAAAGTGAACTGTCAGTTGATTTAATTAAAACGGATTCAATGTCATCAATAAATTGAACTAATGCAGCTTTACCAGTTTCGATTTCTGAGAGTTTGGTGATAATTCTATATGATCTTTTCTGTATTAAACTATCCTTGATTGAATTAGTTAAATTGAAAATTGAGAAAAGTGCATTGTAGGAACTTGATGGAACATATTTAGTAATCGTCACAATTAAATCCATCATGGTAATACTTAATCTGTTCTTCTTGTTATTACTATTTTTGTTGTTGTTGCTACTATTGTTTTCAAATAATCCATGTTTGGTATCTTCATCAAGTGCTTCTTTCAACATTGCACAAATCTCATTGAAATTTTTTTCCAACTCTTTTTCGGGGGTAATTTTCAACCAAGTTTCAATAGTCTCTAAAATGTAACCTCTCGAATCTGGATTGCTTTGAGCAAAAACATTGAACAAAACCGCCACTATGTTAGCTGACATCTTTTCAGATAAATATTTTACATTTGATTCAGCATTTGAAATAGGGAATTGTTGAATCAATAACAGATCTTCAGCTAACACCCCTTGTGAATACATTAAATTACTCTCAACTAACATTTTCAATGCATGACATATCGTAGTTCTTAATTCAACATTTGAATATAATAACGCACACAATTTTTCTGCAAAACTTGAATCAAACCCTTGCTGTAAATCATTTGGTAAATCACAGAAATGTGGTAATAACGACCATATCTGATCGACCACAGTATTGAAAACTTTCACATGAACTGAGTCTTGTTGTAAAGTGGATATCTTTTTTTCAAAAACAGCAACCAATGGTAACACATCGTTAATATAAAATTTCAAACTTGAATGGCGAATATTATCTCTTAAAATTGGCAACAACCAAGCTCTGCCTGGTTTAGCATTTGTCGGTTTATCCAAATTTAATGGCAATGACGTCAACACAATTTCCGCTCCCAAATTTGAAATAGCACTCGCAATAACTTGTTCTTCTTCATCTTTCAAGTCCAAAGTGGCAGTGGATTCTTCTTCAGTTCTCCACTTACCAACGATTTCAAATGGTGCAATAAGATCTGGATTACCTCTAAATCTAAGTTTATTAATCAAATTAACCAAAATATCCATAATTTCTTTAGCACAATGAACATATTTCACAGATAATAAATCGGCAACTAATCCTGAAATCTCACTAATAACCATATCAACCTTCTCATAAGTTTCTTCAGAAATCTGGAATTCTGGAGTTCCTGGTGGTAATAACAAATATACATTTGGAATACTGGTATTAATGATTGAAACTATACAATTAGCAGCACTAATATAAATTGCACTGATATCTGAACTTAAATAACTAGCCAAAATTTTGAAAATTTCTGGCAATTTAACTATACAGCTGACAGGATCAATCTTGCAATATGTTTCAATAGCTTTAGCAATAACAGCAACCCACGCACCAGCTAAATGTGAATCATTGACTGAAGGTTTCAAATCAAACAAGATATTCAAGATATTCAAAAATTTATCTGTGTAAATAGTGCTAGCAAGAGAATCGAATAAACTTTCAAAAACAGAAAACGCTGAAGAGACCAAATATTGATCATTAGTCTTAGAAATTTCTAACAACACATCACATAATGATTCAACTTTACTACTGGCCCAAGCATTAGCGCCAGAAATCGTTTGAATCAACCCCAAATTATGGATCAATTTAGCATTCAAATCTTTACTCAATTTCTTAATCAGGCTGAAATTCAATGTTGCCACAATTGACTCCAATGCAAACTCGCTACATGGATTCCCAGCAACATGACCTAGTGTTGGGCTTAGTGGTGGATTAACAAGAATATTATGGATTGCTTCTTGTGCTCTCTTTCTGACTTTTGGTCGGCCATCCAATGACAAATCTAATAACGCTTGTAATGCTCTCCATGGTGAAACCTGTAATTTTGAATCCCAAGCTTTAGCGTCTTGAGCTATAAGTAATGCCTCAAAGGTACCAATACATGATCTTATTAATGGAGCTTGAGAATTTTCATTTACTAATGCAGGACCCAATTTAGCCAAAATTTCACTGAATTTTGCACGTAATAAAGGCTTTGGGACAAATGGAAAGACCAAATCTAAGAAATAAGCGGTTGAGGTGGCCAATTCTTCATCCACTATCTCTTCGTCTTTAAAACATTGATTTAAAAGTGCTAAGAATGAGACAAAATAAGCGGTTGGAGTGCTTGGATTTTTTTGTTCTTTAATGTTATCTTCAACAGCTGACAAAATTAAAGCCAAATGCTTTTGGTTGGGCAATTTGGAATTCACTTGTGCCCTAATTCTTTCAAACTTAAGCTCAAGTTCTAAATCGTCAGACATTATTACTATAATAATATTATTATATGAGCAGCTAAGACCTTCTGCAGAAAAAAAAATTTTTTTTTCTTTTTTTTTTTTTTTTTTTTTTTTTTTTCAGATCCTCAAAGTACCTCTACTTTACCCGGTATTTGATATTTTGAAAAATTGAATAAAAATTTTAAGCGGACGAATACTAGCAAATAAAAGACCAAGAGACAATAATGAAAGGTTCCGTTAGAATAAGATTAGCTAGATTTGGTAGAAAGCATTCTCCAGTATATAACATAGTGGTTTCCGGGGCTAGGTAAGTAAATTCTGTTTTGTAAAAAGGAAGTGAACCCCTAACTAACCACTTTAGAACCGGAAGAGACAGAAAACCGATTGAAGTAATAGGAACATACAATCCAATACCTGGTCCATTGCCTGAAGAATTGAGAAAGCAAGGACTGAGACCAATTAAGGATGTTGCTTTGGATTTTGAAAGAGCAAAATATTGGCTTGGTGTAGGTGCTCAACCAACTGAACCTATCGTCAAATTATTCAAAAAAGCTGGAATTCTTAACATTGAGTGGCCAAAACCTAGCAGTGTCCTCAAACCTGTAGACGATAAAGTTGTGATACCGCAAAAGGATATATATGAATAAATTTAGGGACTACCTTGTACATAATTACGGAACGAATTGTTAAATATATTATACAAAAATATGTAATGGTTTTATTTTGGATGCACATTGTAACGCATTTTGATACCCATTGCTGCCAACTCTGAATCAAGGTACTTCAAAACGAATGGGACACCAATGGTAGTGGTATCAGAGCCACCAACAAATCTATTACCTTGACCATCTTCCCAGATCTCGGATTCATCAACTTCTTTCAAAGAAACATCTGAATCAACTTTTTCAGAACAACGACGACAACGTATCGTTGATTTTTGACCAATTCTAGGGACTGAAGCTTGAGTATTCAACAATGAACCACAATTTCGACAAATAGAAGTTTGTGTATAATCTGAACAATTCAATAAACGATCCTGTAACAAGAAGGCAGCACCATGACCAATCAATGCGTCTCTTTCCATCTCCCCTACACGAATACCACCAGATCTTTTACGACCTTTAACAGGTTGCATAGTCAAACTATTCACTGGACCAGTAGATCTAACTTGGAACTTATCATTAACCATATGTCTCAATCTTTGATAATAAACCACCCCAATGTAAATATCTGCTCTTAATTCTTCACCTGTGACACCAGAATACATTGGTTCATTACCATGATAATTATAACCAGCTTTTAATAATTGTTCACCAAAATAATCTGCTGGAGTATCGTCTTCAGAAAATTGCCATGGAGTTGATTCTTGAGCAATACCATGCAAAGCGCCAGCTTTACCAGCCAAGGATTCGACAAACATACCAATTGTCATACGTGAAGGGAAAGCATGGGGATTGATAATAACATCAGGCTGGATACCAGTTTCACTAAATGGCATATCAACCTGTGGCCATTTCCTTGAACAAACACCCTTTTGGCCATGTCTAGAAGAATATTTATCACCAATTTGAGTATGACGATCAATTCTATACTTAATTGTAATCATTTGCAATTCTTCATTCCCTTTGTCATTGCCAAGTAATTTAACTTCTTCAATGTAACCAGGTTCTGAAGAATGATAAGTTTTAATTTTAGTCTTACCGATGGTGTCATCGTAATAAGCGACAATTGGATCACCTTCTTGAACTAAAGTACCAATTAACGGTAACCCATCCGCATCTAGCTTCTCTTTCCATTGTTCTGGCCATTCATCTTTTCCAAACCCAAAATGTTGAGTGATTGGATCACCACGTCGTCTATTCATTGACAAATCAACTTTTTCAACTTTGTAGACGACACCGTAACCAAAGCCTCTTTCATCTGCTGATTTATTAATAATCATGGCATCATCCATATCATAACCAGTATATGAAATAACTGCAACCACCGCATTAGTACCATTAGGATAATTATCCATACCATATTCATCATATAATTTAGCTTTGACAATCGGTGTCTGACCTGTTTGTAATCTATACAATTTATTATCAGAACGATGTGTCAATGCCACACCAGGAGTACCCATAGTTTGCTTACCCATCTGACACTGATACATATTACGTGGTGATTGGTTGAAATCTGAGAATGGGGTTAAGTTTGCCAAAATTGACAAGATATTAGTTGGAGAAAATTCAACATGGGTATGGACATTGGATTGAATTTCGGCTGGTTTAACTGCAATATTCAAATAAACTTGCTCAAATGGACCAATAACATCTTCTTTCACTAATGGCAAATATTTCACTGGTCTAATCATTCTTGATCTACCACCGAACAAAAATAGGCCTGGGTATTGACCTTTCGTTGATGGAGGAACATAACCAATTTCTAAATCGAGCGGTAACCCATGAGTACCTTCAACTTTCCAGAATCTTAGAGTATCAGCAACAATTTTAGCTTGTTCATGAGTACACCAACCAACAATTTTACCATCTAATTGAATACAGCAAACGTTAGGACCAGCAGCAAAACCATGAGCCGGGGTAATCCCCAATAGACTTAACGCTTCAGGAACTTTGGAAATATCTGATTGTTCAGTAGTGACTTTACATTTATGAGATAAATGGTTAAGTAAACCACAAGGTGACCCATCGGGAGTATGAACTGGACATAGGAACCCCCATGATTCTGGCAACAATTTTCTAACGGTAGTGGTTTTCAATTGAGCAAAGAAAGAACCTCTATGCACCATTCTAAATTGTGACAAGAATCGATAGAAATTAATTTTATCAGCAACCACTGTATAACCGGATACTTGTTGTAAATCTAAACCTGATTGAGACACTAAGTTTCCAGTAGATAAAAAATATTGTAATTTGTTACCAATATTTTCATTAATTTTGGAGAAAAGTCTCATCATATATTTTTTCTCATGGAAATTTATTGCAACACCTCTATCAATATCGGTGTTAACTTGCAAGATAATGTTATTCAAATATTCTTCCATTTTTTCTTTCAAAATCATCCCATACAAAAACCCTCCTAACAAAATTTCTTGATGTTGAGAACTATCTGGATTATCAGGGCAACAATTATCAGCAACCAATGTGTATAATTTTCTAATCATAAATAAAAGCATTCTAAATTTATCTTGATTATTAGGGAGATGCACTAACACAATCTTCTTAATAATTTCTTTACCAACTTCAATATCATGCATATCTTCAGGGACTCCAAAGACAACTCTAAATTTATCACCAAGATACGCTAAAGCTTCCTGTTGTGAAACTAATCCATAAGATTTATAAGTTCTTAAAAGCAATTCCAAACGATCAGTTAAAAAGGAGTCACTGGTATCAGAACCGACAATCGCATCAAAGATCTCACGATCATTAGTTTCAACCAATGCTTTCAAAATCATCATCACCGGAACCAAATATTCATTTTTTCTCCAAGAAAATCTGAAGGTTAAATTACCATCTTTCAAATAATGCAAAACGTTAGTTTGTGATGATTGATCAGGTCTCACGCACCTAATTTGAATACCGTGTTTAGTGTATGAATGACCTCTGTTTTCAAAGGATGGTCTATTAATTGCCATTGGGTGATTTCTTCTTTGAACAATTAACATTCTGATCAATTTTTCAAGACCATTAACTAAGAAATAACCACCTAATTCATCTGATTCTTCTCTTTTCTTAACCATCTCATCAGGAGACAAATTTTGTAAATGACATCTATTAGTCTTCAACATCACCGGAAGTAAACCTGCTTCGCGAATTTCAGAGACTTCTGGTCCATCATTCACTGACCAACAAACCTTTAGCAAAAGTCTACCTTTGTAACTGGTCATTCTTTCCCTGCATTCCGATGGATAAGTCTTTCGGTCCAATGAAGTTTTATCAAAGCTTGAAACTGAGGGTTTCATTAATTGAACCGAGTCAATCCATATTTTCAATTTGTTGGCGGATCTATGATCATTGCTATCAAAAGCAACTTTTTTGCCAATATCATTCACTGCCAAGTTCAAAAGTCCTCCTCCAGGGCCCTCAACTAAGGCATTAAATGAGTGAATATGAGGGTAAATTGCCTCGGCCAAAAGAGGAAAAGCAGTTTCATCCTTTGGCGGGTTTTGAAACCTTTCAGTAGTTTTCAAAGTATTGAAATTTATATCAGCCAACATGACAATTGACGATTTCAATAATACTAAAGGACAATTAAATCTACTACTAAAAGAAATACAAAAGAAAATAAAAAGAAAAAATTTTTTTTTCACTGCCAAGCCATGCAGGAGGGTAATGAAATCGATGAGCCATAAAATATTTCAATAATATAGGTAAAATAAAAACCACAGGTAAGAATATATAATGGCAAACTCAGAGTAGGTATAACTAGAGTTAGCATTGGCTTTTTCTTCTGTTCAGGAATTTGAATAACTAACTTCTAAGGTATGAACTTGTGAAACAATTCGAGAGGGAAAATTATCTCATGCAAGATGCATACATAATAATCAGAGTCGATGGACGAGGGTTTCATAGATTTTCCAAGAATTATGATTTTGCCAAACCAAACGATGAGAGAGCACTTTTACTTATGAATAAGTCAGCCAAATCTGTTATGGAATCAATACCTGATACAGTGCTTGCCTATGGAGATTCGGACGAATATTCATTTTTACTTCGTCGTGATTGTGAATTGTTTGAACGAAGAGAAGCAAAGTTGATCAGCACCTTTGTCAGTTCATTCACAAGCTTCTACACTTTCCATTGGGCTGATTTCTTTCCGGACACGAAGTTAAGTTTGGAGTTGGGACTTCCAACGTTTGACGGACGAGCAGTGGTGTACCCAAATGTTAGAAGAATCAGACAGTATTTCAGTTGGAGGCAAGTTGATTGTCATATAAATAACTTGTATAACACAACATTCTGGGCATTGGTTTTAAAAGGTGGGTTATCTCCGAAGGAAGCAGAGAATAAATTGATTGGATCACTTGCAAAGGATAAAAACGAAATATTGTTTTCGCAGTTTGGAATAAATTATAACAATGAAGCACAAATATTTAAAAAGGGGACCATACTTGTAAGAGAAGTGAAGGATGAGATCATTGACGAAACGGAAATGTTGAATTTGACTGATGCTAATAGCAGTGAGGTGTTACCGGAGAGGAGTGATCGACATAAGCGAAACCGCGAGAAAAAGAGAAAGAAGAGAACAATAGAAACATATCACGTAGACCTAATTGGAGATAAGTTCTGGAATTGTAGACCTTGGATATTCTATGAATAAATGAAGTACTTTACCTGATAAATTTGGATCACGTATTGATATTTTTTTCCATTTGGATCTCTTCAACATTTGAACTTGAAATTAGGAGATTGTACAATTCCAATAGATAGTAATTAATTAAATATTGTGTCTCTGGTGGCATGCAATTTACTGCTTGAAACTGTTGTAATCCAGACAGTAACATACTTGCGTTTACAATTGTCATCCTTACTTGTATATTCTTATTTACCACCGCAATATATCACCACCGCAATATATAGTTGTCAACTTAATAATTCTTTCAAGATCCAACCGATGAAACTGTTGATGCGCATTAATTATGTTGGGTTTCAAAACCCATCCGTTGATGTGCGCCCGTTATTGGATTACGATCTTCAATAGAAACGTGTACCAAACATGGATCTTTTTTACCATCAACCAGGATCTTCGGTTAATATATATTCATCAGTAATATGCTCTCAAATAAATGGAAAACCTCTAATTTTTTAATACTATTTTGATATAAAATAGTTCCTCGGTTTATTGTTTCTTAACAAAGCAAAATGTTGAAGCAAATTGCACTTTTTATAACGTTACCATTCTATGCGATAGCATTAACCATCCCAACACTCACTTCACCAGATGCAATTAAAACTTCATCCATATTAGACCAGGCAACGATATCACCGGGACCGGAGTTAGTCGCTCGAACGTTAAATACTGTGTTGGAGGATTTTATGAAGCGAGGGGTAGAAGATTTCGATGACGAAGACATGGAAAGATATCTTGAAAAAAGATTCATTAATCAATTTAAAAATCAGCTTCAAAAAGATGTCTCGAATAAAATTTTGCTGGAATGGCAAGAGATTAAAAAGGTTCCAGGATTGGCGGCAGCTGACTTTGCCAATCAATTGGCAGCAAATTACAAGTTTGATAAAAATCAACTTATCAAAGATTTTGTCAGGTGCTTTAATTCAGAGGTGTCAGAAAGAAGAATGTCCAGAAAAAGTGCAAAGCGAGAATCCAAAGCTTCGGCTGAAAGCTTGAAAAGCCTCAGAAATAGTCCTGAATTTAAACAACAGAAAGAAGATTGGTTACTTTTGGCTAGCCATATTAGCAGCTGGATGGCTAGTGAACTGAAAAGACGGGCTGAGGAAGAGATGGCCGAACCGACGATGTTGAAACAGCAAGCAGAATATGGTAATAATGTCTACCATAAAAGAAACGATGCACACACCATTGAAACTTTGCTTGGAAAGTACTAATTGTATTTTGTATCGAAACATTGCGAGTAACTAATAGTTAATAATTTAAAACTGTAAGATCTAACGTAACTGCGCATTTAGATTAATTTCAGTGACGCCAGAGATCCAGTATGGGTCTTAAAACGTGGACTTCTACCCCAAATGAATGAACTGGGCAATCATGACATGTAGGGAGTAATTCACTGAAAGCCGGCGATGTTGAACTCCTCTTTCCTGTTATACAGTGTACGTAACTTCGAAACTGTTCGGTACCGGAGAAATCACCAGTCCAATATTATTATTGTGTATTATCCTGTAAATCAAGTTAGATTCCAGTTTCTAATATTTATATAATGCTAATTTTTCCTAGAACAATACACCCAAAGCCAAGTATGCATGACAACCTAAGCTAGTTTTATTTCATCATCGTCTGTAACGAGCAGTACTCTGAATTTATGACTCCTGTAGCTATTATTCTGCTGCACCCATAGTCATATTTATTAATTAGTATCCATAAACTGTTGTCAATTAGAAATTGTTTATCCTGAACTCAGAAGGAGATTTGGATATAATGACCTTCTCAATAGTATTGCACCAGGTTTTGTTGGGGGCGGCGGGCGAATCTTACAAAGGCAGCAACAACCAAGAGAGAAACGGTTAGAAAATAATACGCAATAACCAAGGAGGAATTCATTGGCAACGTCTCACAAATGATCTTAGCCACGTTTGTTTAGTTAAGTTTGGTGTTCTTCTTATAATCATGTTCATGCATTGGTTTCTCCTAGAATTTGTTTTTATTTTGGTTTTCAGTCGTCGCATTTGTGCTATATATATGGTAATAAAAGTCAATTAGTATAATTACTTTAGTAGCCGCCCGCCCAAGCCTGTGAAATAATCGTCAAATTGCTAAGTGAGAGAGAGGAAATTTCTCAACCAATGGAAATTTTACTAGGGAAGGAATAACTGTGTTTGTGAATACCATTGCCATTGCATATATTTAGTATATGATTTATTTTGTATTGGGAAAAAAATTGTAGTAGGTGTACATTTTCAAAGCGATTTTTGCGAGCATCCGATAATTGTTGTAGTCGCAAGATTGCTTCATGCATTAGGATAAAATTTTGGAGGAGCCAAGCTGTCTGGTGGTTACAACTGCTACTGTGGTTTATTTCTGGAACAACTATTATTTATTCATGTTTCAATACTTAAGAGTAATGAAAGATTCCTGTAATTTCCATTAATCTTAATGTACGATATGAGAGACATCCGTCAATATTATGGGAGTTTTTCGGAGAGGCTCAAGGCAGCCATAAAATTCCATCATCTTCCCTTAAAACAGCCATGTTAGCAAAAGATTGCTTATAGAAATATCACTTTTCATTCCCGAAAATAGTTTCTGTCATTGTCATTACTTCACTATTTTACCTTTTTTGTGTATCCAATTCCAGGCGTGATAGAAAAAGTTGCTCTCACAACGAGTGGTACAATAGCCAACATTTTGACCGCGATTCAATAAAGCCGACGAATCTAAATAATATTTCTCAATCTTATCAACAATAGCATTCCCATTTTTTCATAGACTTCCCAATGGCACTTCTTCAGATGCTTTTCTGACTATTTCACAAATATCATAAGAATATATCTTTGTTTGCTGTGAATAAACCAAGAAATTACGGAACTAAAATTTGCATCGATATCACAAAATTATTAAGAGTTAAATTAAGATTTGCAATTTTTGCTAGAGCCTAGGAGAGAAATCTGACAACCTCAAATGGAGATGCATGAACGTGGAAACCCAGACTAGTTCTAACTTCAATATTACGTGCATAGCAAAAAAAAAATCTAATATCATTAGAAGATGCTTTCTTGTGAGTATTTCACTCAGTGAAGAAAAGAATTCGAATTAAGTGATATATATACTTTATGCTTGTATTTTTTCCGGTTGTCAACAACCCATGGTGGTCATAATACGTATCCATTGAAGTATATTAAGTTTGGCTAAAGTGTTGTATTCAGCCAACAAATATACATCTGTCGAAGATATTGAAAATATACATTTTGGTTAACTTACCCAAACAGAAGCTTCTATACATGATCGCAATCAAAAGCAAAGGCAATCTTGCGGAACTAAAAATTTAAGAAATTTGATATTTTCTGACTGTTTAAGCAATCTTGAAGTGTAGCTCAGGCTACCTTTCTGTTACACTAGAGAGTTGTTTGCTCATTGAAAAGATATTTGTGCAGAAAATTGACATGCATTGGCAACAAATAAGCCAGCCACTAGTTTGCGCAATTGCGAACTAAACAATCATCAATAGTCATTAGTGCACCTTATTAAATCAAAATTGGCAAATCTTAATCTAATTTAGGGAAAGTAGTTACTGAACAAATACGACTTTTTTGAAATGAGGCATTTATGACAATATTCCGTTGACGCCGTTTTCTCATATTTTACAGTTTTGAGGTTGCTTAATCGCATTGCGGAAATGGAAATATAGAGAATTATGAAAACAGAATACAAAATAATAATCCTGAAAAACTTGCCACGTTAGATAAATGTCAGGCGAAAAATTTTTTTTAATTGCTTTTTTTTTTTCAAATGATTTCACCTTCAACAATAATCGACGACTGAATGTTTTCGGCAAATTTGACATCATTGATCATCATTGACTAAAAGAGCCAAATGAGGTAATCAAAATGCATGGAAAACTACTAAACAGGCAAATTAATGGCTAATCACTTAACATGTCATTGTCAAAAAACAACAATAATGATAATTAATTAACGTAAGGTCATAATTGTTAAATAAGGAGGTGGCTGGCTGTTTGCAGGGTGTGTTTCTTTGGCCCGCCGTACTGTTTGTTCTGGAAAAAGTAACTTAGTTTTTTCTGAACAACAAAATGTGATTGAAATGAGCACTTCCGCAGATCCCTGGCAAGGAAACAATAAGGTAATAATCAAATTTATCACAAAATGAACAGAATAAGAGAAATTACGACCCATTCGGTAATTTCTATATCCCTCCACGGGCAGAGATGAAGATTATATTCTTAGAGGCTTCGAGACTCCTTAAGAAAGAAGAAGGAATTCTCCCGCTATTCCGCATTGAAATGATATTATCAACTAATATACTATGAGGTAAATGTAACCAGTTGACACTGAATCACATTTTTGAACGGATTCTTAACTGTGTACCCATTGGCTAATTCGGGTAATATAGAGGTTCTAAAATAGATATCTGATGACTGTAATTAATTTTCATGCAATTTTCAGCTGCATACAGTCAATCTGTGCATGAGACAACATGAAAAAAATCTAGAGGCAAATTAACCAATGAAGTTTTGTTAACCTCATTTGCTGAGAACAACTCGTGAGGCATCTTTCGAAATGTTGATTATTTTTCGCGTTTCTGTATCTGCTAAAATATCATATATCTACCCAAACATTCATCAAGCATTTTCTTACCACATTAATAAAAATATTCAATATACTGCAAAAAATATACTTTTTTTCTAAATATTGACATTTACTCTATTTTTAAAAACAGGGGGATGGCTCTCCGCCTCTCATGGCTGTTGCATTAAAAAAAAGAGAAATTAAGTTTCTGAAACTTTAAATGGCCCGTAAGCCCTCAAGGACATGCAGATGCCCCCTGCAAGGAACTTTAAAATATCCCAAAATTCAGCAGTATTTCTTTGAATATTCTATGCTATTGGATGAAAGAAAATAGAAGACTCAACGATTAGTTATACTAAACCATCCCTGGAATTCAATCAAAGCTTGTAAGAATTTTATTAATTTAATATATAAGTCGCTCTCTTCTCATCCTGAATTGCCAATTCGCCCTATTTTTTTTTTTTTGTTAACTGCACTTTCTAACTTATTCACAGTAACATATCCCTTAGTGAAATTCAGTACGCGATTTCCAGGTAAACAGGGATTAACAATATACTATTACGAAAAAAGGAAATTCTCTTTAACGCTATCATACCCACAGGTATAAAATACAATTAATTTTACTCATCGAAGGCGAAGTACTGTTTTTACTTAGTAATATATAATATTCGTCTGTTCATTTCACTCATCATTCATTAGAAAATGTTCAGAGTCCTATTTTCATTAGTATTCATTCGCACCATTGCTGCTTTTTCTTCAGCTGGTAATAACAATCTTGTTGTTTATTGGGGTCAAGCTTCTGCTGGTTCTCAAGAACCTTTAAGTTATTACTGTTCTGATAGTACAGTTGATATTGTCGTCCTCTCATTTTTAACTACTTTCCCAGGTTCTAGCGGTGTACCATCATTGAATTTGGCCGGAGCATGTACAAATACTTATTCTAATGGGTTACTACATTGTCCTAGTGTCGCCTCTGATATCAAGACTTGTCAAGCTAATGGTAAAAAGGTTTTACTTTCACTTGGTGGTGCCTCTGGAAGTTACGGGTTTTCAAGTGATACTGAAGCTGCCACATTTGCTGACACTTTATGGAATTTGTTTGGGGAAGGTACTTCAACTACTAGACCTTTTGATGATGCGGTGCTCGATGGTTTTGATCTTGACATTGAGTCTGGGATCTCTACTGGTTATGGCGCTTTGGTCGATCAATTGAGAGATGACTTTGCTGCTGGTACCAAATCTTATTACATCTCGGGTGCTCCACAATGTCCGAATCCTGATGCTTCTTTGAACGACGCTATGATATCGGCTGATTTTGATTTTGCCTTCATTCAATTCTACAACAACTATTGTAATGTTGGTGCTAACTTTAACTTTGATACCTGGGTTCAATGGGCTCAAACCAGTTCATACAACAAAAACATCAAATTATACCTTGGTTTACCAGGCTCCACCACTGCTGCTGGTTCTGGCTATACTGATATTTCTACTGTTCAACAAACTGTTGAAAATATTTCATGTTCAAGTTACTTCGGGGGTATTTCTGTTTGGGATGCTTCTCAAGCCTTCCTTAATCAAGTCAATGGAGGAACTTATGCTGCCGCTTTGAAATCAATCTTGACCAATGATATTTGTCCATCTTCTTCCACTATTAATACCAGCTCAACCTATAGCACCATCATTAGTACGTCAGCAACAACTTCTTCTTCTTCCTTAGCTTCTTCACCGTCATCAAGTAGCCTCACAACAAGTGATGCTATCACCTTCAGTTCAAGTTCAGTGACTTTAGCTTCTTCAGGTTTAGTGACTACATACAATAACTCAACTTTATTCTTATCTTCATCAACCGCCTCGATTGCTGCTGAATCCACAGAAATTCCAACTTCCCTTCCAAGCTCTGGAGTCGCACCGGGAACTCCAAATATCTCAATTGAAACTGAAACTCAAACCACTCCAGTAACAAACCTTAATCCAATCACTACAACTAATGCTAACGGAGAATCAACTACTTTTTTCACTGCCACAGTTTACACTAGCACTGTCATTGTTGTCAAACCAGGTGGTGCTCCTTCATCTGCTCAAACTTCAGTTTTAATCAGTAACCAACCACAACGACAACCACCACCACCTGAATCTCCAACTACTTCTCCAAGACAATACCTTAATGTCACTGTGACCCCAGATACTGTTGCTCCAACTATCTTACCAACCTCAATCTCCAATTCTACTGTTCCACAAAGTGGGACACCTTCTAATGCTGATTGCACTGGTCTCACTGGTCTTGATAAAGCCAAATGTCTCAATGAAAACTTCAGCAACGATGTTTACTTCAATCAGCCATGTATTGATGGTCAAATAATCTGTCGTGGTAATGGTGACATTGCTATCTGTGATCACTCAAAATGGGTTAGCTTTGCTTGTGCAGCAGGTACTACTTGTTACGCTTACAATTACAGCGACGATGTCTTCATTACTTGTAACTTTTCTCAAGACAAGTCAGTCTTCGTATAATGAAATTCAGGAAAACAAAATAAAAACAAAAGGAATTAAAAAACGAAAAATAAAAAGAATTCTTTTTTTGTGGACATCTTTTTTAGGACGATTATTTTTTTTATCTTCTTTTTCTTTCAACTTTCTTTTTCTTTCTTGATACCCGCTATAACATTGTATATACCTTCATTTTAAATATATTTTGAGACCAGCAATAAAAATTAACTTAAGATCTAAAGGATACCACAGCTATCGTAAATCTTTCCCATAGTTGTCAAAAAATTCCTCCAAGTGTGTGCATTATGTATCCACATGAATGATTTATGATTGCCAGTAATAATTCTCCCCATAAAGAGAGGGAGACCAGACTCAATCGATACATACTACTCTTCATTCACAATTTGTGAGTGTGTGACCACGATTTATTATTAATTAAAAACGTAATATTACTATAAGTAAAAAAGAAGCAAAGGTTAAGACTGATTATAAACTGAAAAATACAACAACAACAAATTAATCAAATATCTTTTTGTTTAATTTTTGTTCAATTTTTTTTTGATTTTTTAAATATTTTAGTTAAACCACTAAAATCAATTAACGATCCAGTTCTCACTCTAAATAGATAATAGCATCCTAATAATGCAAAAACATTAAATCCAATATAAACCCAATAGAATCCAAAGTTTCTCCATAAGTTACTGAAATGAACAAAAATATTTGAAAGATAACTATCACCAATAGAATAAGCACAAAATTCACAGTTTCTCAAAGCATTAGAATTTTGCAAATAACCCCCATGTGCAGCAATGTAATTAGCCAAGTAACTTCCACAAGTCTGACCACTTGGTGGATCAAAGATGGCAAATTCATTTGGTGTACACTGCACTTTCAAATTGTGTAATGACAACGACAAGAAATTTTGGACAAAATAAGTGTATGGTGAAACCTTCCACATAAAAGTCCAGAATCCAGGCATTAAACTTGGTGGTTGAACAACCCCACAGAATAAGATCATAAATGAAAGCATCAATGACACCAAAACTGCAGCTGATGGCAAATTCGGTGACATGTAAACAATCCAAAGACCAAAAGAAAGGAAATATAATTGGAACATAATAACATAAAACAAGTAGTATGTTCCAACATAAAATGATCCATAGTTTCTGTGAACAGTAAAGTAAAGGGAAACAAAGAAAAAAGTACCAAACACCAAATGATATGGAATTTCATTCAAGTATTGGGATAACAACAACGTTGACCAATGATACGTATTTGATTTTGATTCACGAACTTCAAATAATTCTCTAGATCTGATAGCTCGTTCTTGAATTTGATTAGTTAGTGGCGCAGAAATAACAATGGATAAGAAAATTGAAAACATTGTATTTTGCATCCCAATAATACTATTACCAGCATTCCAAAAAGTGAAACCGATAAACAACCCACCAATTACCATTAACATCATTTTTGCCATAAGATAAGTTGGATCACGGTATAATTGAGTAGCAGTTCTCTCCATGACAAGTTTAAATTGATACCAATATGGAGTAATAAATTTACTGGCAGAAACTTCACCTTCAGATCCACTATCAAGATTAGCAGTTTTTTTAATTAGTTCGGCAATTTCTGCGGTGGTATCTTGACATTCTTTAGAGTTTTCCCAAATGACTCCCCAATCTTCTGTAACTGAAGCAGTTGCACCGGCACCAATAACTTCCAAAATATATTCTGCAGGATTCTCATGATCATAACAATGTCTAGCACCGTTTCTTTCAAAATAATTCAACAAAGTCTTTGAATGTTTGCCAATATCACCAAAATAAACAGTATGACCACCTTTTTTTAATAATAATAAACGATCAAATTCTTCAAATAAAACTGCAGAAGGTTGGTGGATTGTACACAAAATAGCTTGACCGGCATCGGCTAATGATCTCATCAATTGAACAATAGACCAAGATGATTGAGAATCTAAGCCAGAAGTTGGTTCATCCAAGAATAACAAAAGATTTGGTTTAGCAACTAATTCAACACCAATAGACAACTTCTTTCTTTGTTCAACGTTCAAACCATAACCTGGAGTACCAACAATCGCGTCAGCATAACTACCCATTTCCAAAATGTCAATAATTTTTTCAGCATAATCATATTTTTCTTCTTGTGGAACACTTCTTGCTCTTCTCAAGTTTGCAGCAAATCTTAACGATTCCCTAACTGTCAATTCAGCAATATGAAGGTCTTGTTGTTGAACGTAACCCGTACTTCTTTGGAATGAAGAATTCAATGGTTTACCATTAACCAACATATCACCAGTAATAGTGCCAACATCAATTCTTTGAGATAAAGTATTCAACAAAGTAGTTTTACCTGCACCAGACTCACCCATAAGAGCTGTTAAAGTACCTGGTTTGACATAACCTTGAATGTTATCAAGTAATCTCCGTGGAGTACCATCTTTCAAAACAATATCATAATTAACATGCTGCCACATAAAAATATTTTTACTTCCTAAGCCTGCAAAGACATCATTAGCACCTTCATTGGCCTTTTCACTATCAGCAATTTCTTTTGACAGAGAAGTAGATTCACGGAATTTTTCCAAATCACTTTCAGTATCATTTTTACGTTTATCTTCAAGAATTTTCCTAGTTTCTTCATTTCTCTTGAAAATTAAAACATCAAACCCTGCTGTATCAGTTTTCATAAATTCTGAAGCAACTGATGCAATTATAAGAAAGAAAAATAGAAACCCAAGAATAATACCAAAATTTCTCCACAAGTGATTGTATTGATAAGTGAAAGCAACCTTAACATAACGATTACCCAGAACAAAATTTTGACCCATTTCAGAACCAGCGAAAGCACAAACTTGGTTTTCAACACTAACATGACCAGTGTAACCTGGACCACTAGGAACTAATCTAGAACAAGTCATCTCAACATTATGAAATTCGCTAACCAACATTGATTCAAAAGCATATCTAATAGTATTCAAATAATTGATCCATTTGAACCATGGATGCATTGAAGGCAATTGAATCATGAAAGAACTGTACATAACCGTGGCCAAAATTAAAATACCAGCAATGGAGTTTGCAATAGCTAAAACTGGAGAAAGTAAAGCAATCATTTGAAACAACGCATTCATAGTCAATGAAGAAGTAATCACAAAAAGGTAAAGAATAAAGAAATTCCCAGCACTACGTCTCAAATTTGAAAGGAAGAATAAGATAATCATAAAACAAGTAATACCAATAAGTTTAAACAACGCATCAACAATATATGAAGCAATGAATTCAGTTGAGGGATGATAAAATGAATAACCTTTCTGTTTCAACAAAATTGGACGTTTAGCGTAAGAGTTAGAAATAGAAGCAAGACCAGACAAAGCATAATACAAACAGGAAAAAAATAAAATACCACCTCTTGAGAAAGCACCAGCAGTAGAATTTGGGGTATTATAATACATTGAACCAGTAATTAAAGCTTGAATAATATCAGCAACAATCTGTGTAGCCATATAAGTAAAATCACCAATAGTAAGTTGGTAACTTCTAATAAAATTCAATTTTAACTGGTTCAAATAACTGATAGTGTAAGTAGATTTAGCTTTAACTTTTTCCATTTTAGCAGAACTGATAAACATGTTTTTCGTTTCTTCTGGGTCATAACTAGATTTAGAAATTTCATCTTGTAATTTTTGATAGTTAGTTGAATTGATCCAATATTGTTCAAATTCTGCTGCGTTCTTTGGCACCTTGTTTTCAAACCCTGGTTTAGGATATCTGCCATGAGGATCAGTAACTGCAGTTAAAAATTCTGGAGTAACTTGTCTTGGAGGACAGGCAAAACCCATATCTTCAAAATATTGTTTAGCTTCTAAAGTTGAGCCAAAGAAAATTTGTCTACCTTCATAAAGAACCAAAACTTTATCGAATTTTTCATAAATGTGCTCAGAAGCCTGATATATGGTAACCAAATTAGTGGATTCCATCAAGTTGGTCATAACTCTAATGGCACTGGCATACTCCAAAGCAGTTGATGCATCTAACCCTCTGGTTGCGTTATCCCAACAATAAACTTTACCATCAGCAGCAAGGGCTTCAGCAATTGACACTCTCTTTCTTTCACCACCAGACACACCTCTAATGAAGTCATTACCAACTTTCGTCTTGTAAGTGTGTCTCAACCCAAAAATGGTAGCCAACATATCAGTCTTGAATTTAACATATTGCAGAACTGAAGCATTAGGAGACGCAGCATTGACTCTGATTTTTGGAACTTTACAGCCAATAGCAAAATTCAACGTTTGCTCAACAGTCAAATGTGGGAAATGGACATCTAATTCTGGATTGTAAACCACATCATTCTTGTTATATTTCAACATGTCAGCTTGAGGAACACCATCGAATTCAATCGAACCTTCGACACTTTTATATTGCTCTAGACCTTCACCGGCAATTGTTTTCAAAAGAGTAGAACAACCAGCACCAGGTCTACCAATAACCAAACACATTTCACCAGCGTTAACAACAGCATTGATCTTATTTAAAATTCTTCTAGTCGGTTTTGGCCCTCTGTTTTTAACACCTTCGACAATATTCTTTGGGATGTTAATTGTGTCACCAAATGATTTAATAAAAGTGGCCGACTGATCAGTCGCAGTAGTAGTAACATCTTTTAATGTAACCCCTGTAGATCTTTGAAGATATTGTCTCTTGTGTGCGTTTTTCAAAAAGCCTTTAAGAATGTCCTGTAAATCGAAATCGTCTGGTGAGATTGTGAAAGTATCTCTAGTGGTAATATTTGACAATTGTTTACTTAATGTTTCTAAACGATTCAATACATTATCAGGATCATCTTGGTTGAGATTGGTGGCAATTCTTGAGATTGTAGCAACCTCATCTTCGTCGTCCGCAACATTGCTACCAGGTGCGTTCCTTTGATTAGCAATGTGGGCATGAGTGAATGAGTGAACGTCAGAGTTTGAGTCCGAGCTCTCAACGGGATTCAAAAGTTCAGTCATTCTGAAAAGCCTGCTTCTTGTTATTTCCTTCTAGCTAAAATGGAAATTGCAGGAAATTTCACAAATTTTATACAAACAAAAAATTTTTTTATTTTTTTTTAGAATTAAAGAAAAAAAGCATAAAATAACAGGTGAACATCGAAACAACAAAAAATCTGCATGGCGCTGCAAGCCGCCCCCAGTAGGGTTTAAGCTGCATTTTCCGCGGCGGTACTCAACAAATCAGAAATTCCCTGAAGTTCTTGCTTCCACAGTAAGCGCGGAATAATTTTTGCTATTCATCCATCCACATAAAAATTACGCCCGACGGAAACACAAATTAGGAAATTTGGCCCGTTCCGTCCTCTGTATGAAATTTAAAAAATCTTCATGGGAACAGAGCTCGGCGGGTTTTAACGGTGATATCGCATTATCCAGTGTTGGTTGATTACTAAGTATTCTCCGTCATCCTTACCGCCTGACTGCGGCAATACCCACGATTATATTATTATTATTAAGCACTTTGGTGGCACCAAGCTTTCATAACCATCATTTGAACTCCGATAAAATTATAATATTAAACTTTGCTTGAACTTGTAAAATTGGTAACAATCCTTATGATACGAATAGCCATTGAAGCTGACAATTAAATTCTGAACAAATTTACTTGTAGCGACTGGATCAACAACAATGTTTTTATCAAATTGTATATCCGACCCTTGTCCTGTAGAGGCCCCACATATTAGACACACTTCAAATAAGCCGTTTCCATCTTTTTGAATAACATTTTGGTAGTAACTTAATGACACCGGGTTAGAATTGTAGGTATCCATTAACTTGAAAATCTGAGTCACGTTAATATGCTTTGACACATTCTGAATTACTAAACAATTGCTGAGACTTCCTTTTAAGGCACACAATGAATCTAGAATTGCTAAAATCAAGCGCAGAATCGTTTTAGCTTCGCCACTTTCGGTACCATTGTTTCCCACAAAATAATCACCATCACGGTTCAATGATTTCAATTGAAGATAGTAAAGCCTATCCTTGATATTCCTTGTTCTCAACAATCTTGAAAATATTCGAAGAATCTTGATGACAAATACCAAGATAAAGTTTTTCACCTTTGGATGATTTAAAACCCTTTTTCTAACATTGCCATTCTTTTCTTTCTTGAACTCAACTAGGAAATTCGATAGTGTTTGAGTGACACCGCGAATCTCGGTCAATATTTCAACTGCTGATGGATTGACTTCCCCTGGTTTACTAATACCTATTAGACTATTACTAATCGAATTTGTCACATTATCGCTTAACGCCTTCTTGTTAATGCTAGAATTATTAGTGGCACCAAATGATAACTGGGAAACTACAGGTTCATCAATGTCTATCAATCTTGCCATTAGTTACTGGTTGGTATGCAAACTATCGACCCGATGATGATGATGATGATAATGGTGGTGGTTGTTGTCGTTTCGGACTTTACCTTCTTCCTCCGTTCATCATGCAAGTCAGCCGGTAAATTTTGTGCCCTGATTTTTTTCTTAACATTATCATGACTACAGCCGTTATACAGTTTATTGTTTTTGTTTATTGAACTAATATTCATTTCATTGACGCATGCGGTAAACATGCCCCCATCCATAGTATGCCGGTCGCTGGAGAGCAGCCACAACACCTTAAGGTAAGGGTACTCAAGACCTTCTTCTACCACTCTATTGAATCCAACACATTAAAGCATAAACAGATGCTGCCTCAAAATCTGCCCAATATCCACGAAACAATCAATTACCATCCCATAATCGAGACGAGAAGATTCACTAGATGAAGCAATGGCTAAACAAGCCACAGATTCGAGGCAATTGTGGCCAATTTGCAAAATTTCTAAGCTCTTTAAATTGTAGAGTGTGTCAATTTTCCATAAGTTGCACAAACTAATATCCGAACCCTTCGGATATTCCAATCCTTAATATTAGACCCTGTAATCTGATTTCCACACAACATCAAATGTTTTAGCTTTTTACCCTCTCTGAGATCGCCAACCTGCTGGATTTTGTTGTATTCTCACTCAAGGCATTCAAGGTTCATAAAGTCTGAAAAATAGGGGAAATAAGATATAGTATTACATCCAGGCATCAGAAGTTTCAGGTCAGTCGGTGATAGTAACCCTGAGAACAGTATAATACCACATCCTCTAAAATTAAGATTTTTAGAAGAAAGCCTTGTCATATCAATGTAATGAAATTCAGATAATCTTGCTTTCACTGTGACTTGATATTTATTTAAGACAAAAAAATAGAATTTCTGCAATCCTTAAAGGTACCAGTCAACATGATCAATTGTTAAGTGTCCTCTCGTCGGAAAGTATTTAGACAATAACAGCGATCAGTATTATTTACAATTGATTGTGCTCGAAGCTCAAGAAAAAGAAAAGCGCTTTTCTTGATTAACTTATATGATTCTTCACAAGTACTCTTACCAAAAAATTTCTGGTTTTCAAGCTGTAAATATTGCTCTTTACAACTCTCCAGTGCTCAACAGTTGGAAATTTTGAGATGTTTTCTAAGCTATCGAAATTCTTTAACTCAATAAAACTCATTTCCTTGACTCTTGGGATACTAAGTTTTTCAAGTATCGAGGCAAAAAGATTGGAATCTTGTAAGTGAAACAGCGACATGTCGAGGAGCGCCGCAGTTTCCCTCGGGATAAGCTCAAATTTTCTAATTGTTTAACAAATTTCATAATCCAAGGACCATCAACTTCTTTGATATCGCTCCATGAAAATTTCGGCTTTTCGCATAACCACAAGATAGCCATTATTTTGAGATGCTGATAAGGAAGACATCCATGAAACTACAAACTACGCGTGGGTAATTTTTGTGCTTTGGAGGAGATTTTGCCACAGTAAATAAATAATCAAAGGAAACATGCATTAATTCAAAAGAGTGAGAAATAAAGACGTTTGAAAAATATCTATCGGAACAACTTGAAATGACCGGAGTCACCATATCAAAAGAATACAATTGAAGACTCTCCATATTCTGCAATGAAAACACCCACAGCAATCCCAATCATAATTTGGGTATTCAGATTTGCATAATTTATCTCGTGTGTTTGGGCTTAAGAACCAACAATTTACCAGATGTAACGAATAAAAAAAATAAAAAAATGATTGTGTAAGAGAGGCAATTTCATCATTACTTAGATCTAGTCTAAATTGCATTTCTGCTGGGAAATCTAATGATTTACTTTTTATTGCATTATTTTACTTTTGATTGATAATCTTGTAAAAATTTGGAGGGATGAAAATAAAAATAGAAAAATCTGATACAAATTTGAGTTCAACAATCTATCCCTGAAACTCATGCAACTTGAAACATTGCGCATATGTGGTACATATATTGGTATTAAATGGCCTTTATGGACAAATTATTCCGATTTTGTTCTCTATGTTCTGCGGTTTTTGAAGTAAGTTAAATTTTTTGATCAAGAAAAGGGTGCTTCAATTAATAGCGCAGCAATCTCCTTTCGTCATCCCCACCAATTAATTGGCTTCAAAAATGCATAAGCTGACTGATTTGGTTCAAGTTGTTCTCGGTAAATATATATTACGAAAACTATATAAAGACAGACAAAACATCTCAATATCTTTTCGTTTCAGATAACCATGTACATTATCGATTTTGAATTTTGAATGCCACAGAAAACATGAAGATCATGATTATCGTTCTGCAAATCATTAATTAAAAAAATTATTAGATTTTCTAGCAGAAATAGCCTTTAGAATTGGACAGTGCCTGGATTTTATTTCTTGTTGATAACATCTCGATATTTTTTTTTTCATCGGTATCTTTTTTTTCTACAATTTCAAATTATGCCCTACAGGCATGACATTCTGTTGATCATTGTTGGCTTTAACAGATGACGATATTTACAATGAACAATGGAAATCAATTCAATCACCTTTGGGTAGTACACACCTCACCCATCTTTCCAACACTAAAATATGCCACGAATTCGAAATTTTCGCTTGGTCCTTCAGGATTATACAACGCTACAGTATTCTTGAGAGTATTAACAAATCCAAAATAATTGCCTTCCGTAAGACACTTAAAGCAAAATATCTCGACGGTATGATATTCCAAGCAACCAACATTATAGTAACTCCAAAAGTTTTCCTTTAATAATTGCGTGTTGAGATGTTCTTTTAGACCACTTGGTACTAGAATTTTGACTGAAGGTTGATGAAATGAAAAAAAAGCTTCAATATTTCATGAAATCTTGTGCTTGCTTAGCTGTGGGGCGGTATTTGTTAACAGTGGCATATGAATATCAATTAGCACATCATTATTAGTCAGAATCCAACGTGTTCCAACTATGCACATGTGCAGATACGCAGCAAAATATAAGATAATTCATCGTGAAATAACAGCAAAAGAATGCGCAAATTACGATTTACCATGATATCCAAAGATATTAGTTCATGCAACATCAGTCAAAATGTTAGAATATACCACAGGCTTGCATTTCGCAAACACAAGTCATTTTTCCTTCATCATTCATCATTTTCTGACATCTTTCATCATACGATTTCAGTTTTGATCCATGAAATCCCAATATCATCTCCAACAGCCGAACGACTCCGCTTTCTTCCGAAGAGTTTAGTAGTATATTTACATTTTTCATTTTCAATCAATCATCAACTAATGATGTAATGTGATCGCTTACGATTGTTAATGCAGATATACGCACAAGTCACATGAACTACACAGAAATTAGCATAAAAAGAAACTCTTTGATATATATATACTATGTAATTTGTTTTATGAAAAGAGCCATAGAGTTTTATCTTTTATACTAATGAAATAACCGTCTATTATGAAGTTTAGCAAGGTCCTCATTCTTCTGAGTCAAGTACTTTGTAAATTGTAATTTGTTTTCGTGCAAGAAGATTCGATTTTCTTCAATTGTAGCCATTGCCCTGCTTTGATTATGATTACCATGATTTGCAACTGCAGAAATTTTAAACTCATAAAATGAAATTGAATTAATGGTATTAAATTCAATTGAACTGTTATAGATTGAAATCATTTGATTAATAAGTGACATACAATTATCATTATTTTCGGTACTTTCTCTATCGAGCAATTCCAACGTTTTCATCAAAGTTCGAATATGTGACAAATTTTCACTGAAAAATTTGATTTCAAAAAGATTGTTGATGTAAGAGTTAATCTCAACTGAAGATAATAATACGCCAGGCTGTTGACAATTATGACTGGCACTAGCTAATTTCTTGTAATGACCTTGATTAGTTATAAATTTCCTTATATTAATATTCTTGAAACAGTCTACAATTTCCATCAAGACCAATTCAAATCTTTTCAAAATCTTCGATAAATCGGCGTTGGCAGCATTGAATAATTTAGTTTCAACTTTTAATTTCTTGTTATTATTCAATGATATAGCTGTGACCTCGGTAACTTCGGTTGAGAACTGGTGAAACAATGATTTTAAATGTATCAATTTCAATGAAAAATAACAGCTTAAAATTCCATTTAGGTTGAAAAATTCAATCAAGTTATTGAGAAAATGATCGTAATTGTCGGTAATCTTCGCGATTACCGTCAAATGAATATCTGTCAAATGGCTCCCACTCGCTTGCATCTGTTGGCCAGTCGATGATGATTGTATTAAGCTCAGGCTTATGAAATTTGCAAATGGGTGATTTATGATGTCGATAAGAATTTTTTCGCTATTCATTTTTTCTATGAAGGAGTAACAGTAATGGAAATCGTCGGAAATATGTAGATATATATAAGAATGAAATGAGTGAAAGAAAGAATGAGTGAAAGAAAGAAAGAAAGTTTTTTTTTTTTTTTTTTACTAGTTATTTTTATTTTTTCATTTTTTTTTTCCAGTACCGATATCGTACCGCATAAAAAGGAAAAACTTCAAGGTGAGTCATATATTATTGACATGCAGGAATTTTTGCACATAAGGCCTTCCCTAAGAAATACCCAAGGAATTTAATATGAAACGACATAGTATCAATACATCTGATAATGCTAAGAAATATGTGGAAATGCTCTGGAAGAATTGTGTTCCTAAATCAAATAGGGAATGAGTGAGCAGCAATAATGATGGGTAATGTTGGGAAGATATTTTTAAATTGATTTGCGATTTGCGTATTGTATGTACCATAAGGCTGTCCATTTCTTTTTAACCGCCGGTCCCCCCGAATTAAGCAGATAAGTGGCTTGTGGCGGGAGAGTGGTGGCGTATGAGGTGTGTATTAACCCCCTACAATATACATATTCAGTTAAAAACATGTGTGCGCGGGACCTGCGAGCTTGTGTGAGTCTAAGGACAAAATCAAGATTGCTATCCATCCTCAAGATCACTCGAGTACATTCTATATATATATATATCTATATATATATGTAAATTGGTTCCTGTTACCGGGTTGATTAAACTTTTTTTGATGGAAGGTTGTTTCGCTAGTGACTGAGTGTCGTGCAGTGCACGCGTACTCCAGTTTTGTTTGACAACGTGCAACAGACTGGTTTCCCAGTTGGGAGATTCCCACGTGTATTGCGATAGCTGCAGCTCAACATTAAGCCATCGGCATTGGGCCATAAACCAGATTTCAACATATCAACATAATTCTATATATATATATATATATATATATATAATAAATAATAGTCTATATTCATTTTGATGATGGTTAATATATTATATTGTAATTGATTGTGACATATATGAGATTAACATAATTTAATTTTCCAATTTCCAATTTTGAGATAAAGAGATAAATAAATGCAGGCAAAAATGTCAGACCTTCCGGCTCCACCAAGTTTCAAATCAACAATTATTCAAATCAAGCCAAATAACTCGTTTGAATACTACAATGCAACAAATAATACAGGCAACAACAACAACAATAATAATAATAATAGTAATAACAAAGATGAAAATGATTCAGGTATAGCCAAACGGGTCTCTAAGAGAAAGTCCAAAGATGTGGTTAAGAACAGCGACCAGCAGATTGCTCAACCTGAAAAGAAAACAAAGCTAAGTGCTGCCGAACAGAAAAAGAAGAACCACAAGACCGCTCATTCAATAATAGAAAAAAAAAGAAGAACCAAATTAAATCGAGAATTTGAAGCGTTGAAGATCCTTGTTCCTGCTTGTAGAAATTCAATCATAAGCAGCAATAGTAGTAATTCAAACGCAATTAATGATGGGATGTACAAACTCACGATTTTACAAGCAACTGTGGAATATATCAATTATTTACATAAGATTATTAGAATGATGAATAGCGAACAAGCTGCGGTTACTAATAAACTTAATGATAACGTATCATTTTCAAGGCTTGGATTACAATTGGAGAATTATAGAAATCTAGACTACGATTTCAATTTCATGGAAATTATGAAAATTTTCAAATTAATGAATAATTACGGCAAGCAGAATAAACAGAAGCCTGATGGCAAGGCTAAAAATAATGAAAACAATACGTTCCATCTTACGGGTGATCCAGAATTTGACAGGTATTTATTAACGAAGGGGATCAGTCAAACTGATATCGATAACTTCCATTTGTTCTTTGAAATCGTGGACCCAAAACCAGTTGAACAGTCCAAGCAACCGCCCCAACCGCCCCAACAGCCAGCACAACAACTTGACAATTCCGTGTTCAATGTGATTAGCAACGAAGAAAAGGCTACCAACAACTTTGTTGTTCCAAATATCCCAGCAAAATTCAATTCAAAAACCAAGCAATCCCCAGCTAATTGGAAACATTTCTCGCCCCAAATCTCCCCGGGCACCAAATTCCTTAACATGTCACCAAAATTCACCGGTTACAACCCCAACAACCGAGAATTCCAACTTCCTTCTCCATTAATGGACCTACCAAATCAACAATCCTCAAAGAACGTGATCAAGCCTTCGATAGATTCAAAACTTTCTGCTTACATCAGCAACTCTAACTCCACAGGTGGGGAAAAATCATCTTCTGGAGGGTCAAGTTATTCTCCAGTTGTGTTTTCCGACAGTTACTCGCCATTCAAGAACAATTCTGAGCTTTTCTCACTCTCGCCAAACTCCATATCAAATCTTCTACAAACCCCTAAATTTGACGCAAATTACTTTCCAGACAACAATAGCAACAATCAACAATCGCAACCCTCCTCGAGATTAGCTCAAGCTGCTCAACATAACGAAAAAAAAGAAGCAGGAGAGGCATTGTTGCAAATGAAACGAGAAAGCTTTGATTCTAACCAGGCCTCACCAGTGATTCATGCTAAGGATAAACCAATCGATGAAAAAAGGAAAAGTCCAACCACTGGCTCTTTTGCTGCCCCAGTCAAATCTGACTCTCCTCCGTCCCTGATGATGGAGAAAAATAAGAGTATTTCTAGAATTACGAGCATCCTAAATTAATGAACAATAGTATGCAATGTCGCGAATACATTTGTAGGTTAAGCGAAAGTATTAACATTAATGCTAGGCTCTAAAAAAATACATGATTATGGCGGTTATTTACTGTGCCTCCGAGTTGGCATTGCTTGCCTCGAAATTCTCTTGGTTCTTTAAATCATATTGATTCTTCTCCTCCATGGCTTTCTTCGAACCAGCAGTGCCCACTTGAAGAAACACGGACAAACAAGCAGCAGTACCCAGACAACCAATGGCAAAGTAATAGGCATACTTGAACGAATGGAAATATTGTTTAACGGCTTCGGGGTTACTATGATCAACATCCTGAGCGAAAAGTGGATATTTCTGCGTGACAATTGTCGTTGAAATTGCCATACCAATAGCCCCCGAGAGTTGAATAACCGTTTGGAAAATCCCTTGGGCTGTTGCTTGCAAATTATTATTAACAGTGTTAACCGTAACCATATTTGCAACATTAAATGCCAAATCAGCACCAAGAACCGCAAGACAATACGCTTCAAATGGTCCTCTCCAATACGACACATGTTGCGGGATTGTTGCCCAGATGATAGCAGCAGCAACAAACGATAACGTAGCAACCATCATAATAATTCTTCCTGGAACAATATGCATAGTGAAAGCAGCAATTACATTAACAATCATCCCAAAGATCCCCATTGGTAAAACACAAGCAGCAGTGTGTAGCGCTGAGTATTGTAAAACTTGTTCAAAATAAAGAATGGAATAATAAGTAAGCACACCTTGGAATGCCATCCAACAAAGTCCCATAATTATCATAGCTAATGAAAATTTGTAATTCTTCCAAATAAACATTGGCATATTAGGTCTTGAAGCTCCATAAATTTCATACAATATAAATACAATAAATAAACAACCACCAACAACAATTGTGGCAATAATATAGCCAGTTTTCCAACCTGTGGCTGGTACTCCCGATTGATTCAAAGCAAACATAATTAAAATCAATCCAGCAATTGATAAAAATCCTCCAAGATAATCAATTTTAATCAATCTTTTTCCCATCTGCCTCAAATGGTCTTGCGAAAAAGAAATAACATTATCATTAGGAATAATTAAAGCTGCCAATATCGCCAAGGGACCATAAACTATAGCCAAAAACCAATGAATTGATCTCCAACTAAGCACCGTCACACAAATCCCACCAATTATTAACCCAGCAACCATGCCCAATGGGGCCCCCGCAGAAAAACATGCCATTGCTCGATTCTTTCTCACGGAGACTGGATAAAAAGAAGATAACAATCCTCCAGAGGCCGGAACCAGAAACGCCAAAAAAAAACCCATCATACCTCTGAACACACATAATCCAATAAACGAATGCATAAACCCAGCAATCAATGTAGAAATTGCAAAACCGGTAAACCCAAATATTATACAATTTTTCTTACCAATAACATCACCAATGTTTCCTGCTAATAAGAGCATTGAACCATTAGATAACCCAACAGCAGCAACTGACCATGTAAGTCTCCCACCACTAACATTGAAATCTGATGAAATCTTGGCAAGAGACGTTTGAAATGATCCACTACACATTGAAGCTCCAGAAACTGCAAGAGTAAAAGTCAAGATACACGCAATTTCATGAGCTAGATTCTTGAATACTTCAGGTCTTTCGTTGTTTATTTCTGTTGTTGTCTCAATATTTGATGCTGCCACTGCTTTTTCTCGGTCTTTTTCCATGTTGAAAATTTTAAAAATCCTATTTAGAAGCGACAATGTGGATAACAACCCAGATTATAAGGATAAGGATAACGATAAGGATATATATATATATATATATATATATATATATATATTTTTAAAAATGTTGAAGAAGCAAAAAGCAGCAGATCCTGTTTATTATAATTATATAAAAGACGATGATTCTAATTTAGAATTTCAGTTAATTTTATTTTTCGCTATTTTCCTTTATTTCCCGTGCGGGTCTTAATATCTCCGAGCAGGACGCAGAAAACAACAAAAAAAAAAAAAAATTCAATACAAAAATGACTAAAAGCCACAATTCAATAACAGAGGAGTAAAAAGTTTACACATGTGAGGAGTAGTCTTTTATTACGAGTGAAAGCATGAATAAATTATACATTTCTTTAGTTAATCGAGTAAATGCAGATAATTATGTTTTTGTCTCACACAATGGGGTGTGATTTAGTAATAATTACTAAGGCAGTAGTTATTATTACTATGACAGCGGTTCCCATGTTCTGGATTCTCGCAACGGTATCGGCGTCGGATCGGATTTGAAAAAAAATTTTCAGTGGACCCTTGATATTACTCCGCCACCGCTAGCCTAGCCACCATTCGCTTGCCGCAAAACAAAATTTCCAAGTAGTTCCAAGTGGTTGGTAGTAATGCCCCAGCGAAAATTGTGAATGCAGCTAACTGTTAATAAATGTCGCACGCCAACACTGAACGTTGGAGGAGGGTTAGAGAATTGCAATTAAAGTCACCTAAAGCTAGCTAGATCAGATAGCGATAAGCTACTTACCTCCAAGAATCTTAGAAATTGCTGATGGATTTATTATCCCTTTCACTTCACTTCACTTCACTTCACTGGCCATACAGTTAACAAGAATGGGATGTGAGAATTGACAACATTATATTGTGTTATAGGGGCGTTGCGTTAGAAGTAAGTAAGGCTACTTCCAGTCTACTTCTCAAATGGTTTGTTGTTTTGGATCTCAAGACTGACTTTGACAGCTTCGATCCTTCTTTTAGTATCAGAACTGGACTCGTTCGACAGAGAAGATGGTTGTCAAAGCTTAGAACTTTTTGACGTTACCATTTCGATGTTCTTGAGCAATATTTAATCGATAGTTTAGCATTTGGTTGTAGGTTGACCTACTTCCACTGGAAGAAAAAAATTTTTTTTGACAAAATTACGTAAATTGATGTTAATCAATTAATCTAGTGGTTGCCACGGCCATTTAGCGATCGCCGAAATGAGAGACCCATCGCATTGGATAAAAATTGTGCGTTCGCAAAATCAAAGTTGGTAATTTATGTATGTCAGCCATCTCAACAATCAATTTCATTTTGACGGGATACCTTATATCAATACAATAGAAATATAATCTATCAGTAGATATCAACTAAAGAAAAGAAATTGGTCTTTCACGATAAAGTGGGGGAAGATCTTTAAACACATTTTTTTTACAAAAGATTAATATTTATTACGGGAAATCCCCATTCCACTCTAATTTGATCTCCACCATTGCTGTTTCTTTTAATATTTCCTTTTACCATTTTGTTTCGGTTCTCTCCGGCGGGCCGTTCATTGCTCGATGCAAACAAATGTACCAATGTGCAACATAATGGTCATGTGACACGCGATAAGATGCTTATCGTAACTTTGATTCGTTACAACTCACGACCGCCGGTTCAACTATTTTTCCACTGGGAATAATATATCTCATTTAATTTTAGTCAATTACCTCTACTACTTTCATTTCATTATTATTTTTTTTTTTAAAAGTTCTTATTCTTCTTCTTTTCTTGTTGTCCTAAAAGTTTTTATTTTTGCTATATCTCTTTCACTGGTTTTGGTGAACTCCATTTTGTTTAATTGCTCACAGGAAAAAAAAAAACGTCAAAATTTCTCGAGTCAGATAATCATCATCATGTCTGTGGATACCGTCGGTTGGACTATTCAAGATTGGTTGAAATTCCATGCTCAATCAATCCCTGATGTATCATTCAAAGCATTGGTTGAATTGGTTGAATCTTTTAAATCTGATGATCCTGCTTGGATTTCAATTGCCGATAAAGAAAATTTACAACATCAATGGAATATCTTACAATCGAAAACCAACAAGACTCAATTACCATTGTATGGTGTCCCAGTTGCCATTAAGGATAACATTGACGCTAAAGGTTTCAACACTACCGGAGCTTGTCCATCATTTAGCTTTGCTCCAGAAATAGATTCCACCGTGGTGAATTTATTAAAATCTTACGGGGCAATTGTCGTTGGTAAAACTAATTTGGATCAATTTGCAACTGGGTTGGTTGGTACTAGATCCCCTTATGGTAAGCCAACTTCTGTTTTTTCTGATAAACATGTTTCTGGTGGTTCATCTTCAGGCTCGGCTTCTGTTGTTGGCCGAGGTTTTGTTCCAATTGCATTAGGTACCGATACAGCGGGTTCTGGAAGAGTTCCTGCAATGCTAAACAATTTAATTGGGTTGAAACCAACTAAAGGTTTACTCTCCTGTCATGGTGTGATACCTGCTTGTAAATCACTTGATGTTGTTTCAATTTTCTCATTGAATTTAAGTGATGCCCAATATGCTTTCCATTTGTTAGCGAAATATGATAGTGATGATGAATATTCAAGACCATTACCTGATGTCCCATTGTTTAAATTTTATTCAAATTTGAAAACCAATGACAGGATTAAAATTGCTGTGCCAATTGACTTGCCTTGGTTTGGCGAAGAAGAAAATCCAAAATTATTCCATCAAGCCATTAAAGATTTTGATAAATATTTGCCAAACGTTGAAATTACTTCAATCGACTTCACTCCATTGTTGGATTTAGCTAAATGTCTTTATGAGGGTCCTTGGGTGGCGGAAAGATACGCTGCTTTGGAGAAATTTTATGCTAGCAATCCTGATCCAAAAACTCTTGATCCAATAGTTTATGAAATTGTTCAGACAGCTAAGAAATTTGACGCTAAAGACGCGTTCAATTATGAATACAAAAGACAAAGGATCTTGGCTAATTTAAGAGAAGCCATTTTGAAAAAATTTGATGTATTGATTGTTCCAACTGCCCCATTAAATCCAACCTTGAAACAACTCGAAGATAAACCAATTGAGGTGAATTCATATCAAGGTACTTGGACTAATTTTGTTAATTTGGCAGATTTGGCTGCTTTATCAATTCCAGTAGGATTTAGACCAGATGGTTTACCTTTTGGAATTACATTGTTGGGTAATACTTTTACCGATTATGCATTGTTAGATTTGGCTAATCAATTTTTAACTAAAGCTCATCCAAATAGAAAAATTGCTGGCTTGAATGATAAATTTGTTGGCACTGGCGATGAATTGAGTTTTGAAATTCAACAACAAATTGTTGGCGAATCGAAAAATTCAATTAAATTGGCAGTCGTTGGTGCTCATTTAACTAATCTACCATTGAATTGGCAATTACAAAAAGTGAATGCTACTTTGATTGAAGAAACTAAAACTTCCCAAAATTATAAATTATATGCTTTACCAAAGAATGGACCAGTTTTAAAACCAGGCTTAAGAAGGGTTGTTGAAGGTGGCAGTTCAATTAATATTGAAATTTATTCGATTCCATTGGATAAATTTGGTGAATTTATTGCTATGGTACCTCAACCATTGGGGATTGGATCAGTTGAATTAGCAAATGGGAAATGGGTTAAATCTTTTATCTGTGAAGAAATTGGCTATACTGAAATGGGTACTGTTGATATTACTAAGTATGGTGGGTTTAGAAAATATGTTGAACATTTGGAAACTCAAGAATTGGAAGCTAATGGTCAAAGAAAATTATCATTTAAAAAAGTGTTAATTGCTAATAGAGGGGAAATTGCTGTTAGAATTATTAAGACTTTGAAGAAATTGAATATTTTATCAGTTGCTGTTTATTCCGATCTTGATAAATATTCTCAACATGTTGAATTTGCCGATATTTCATATCCATTACATGGTGAAACTGCTAGTGAAACTTATTTGGCTATTGATAAAATTATTAAAGCTGCTAAAGAAACCAATGCCGATGCAATTATTCCAGGCTATGGATTTTTATCAGAAAATGCTGATTTTGCTGATCGTTGTGCTCAAGAAGGGATTGTCTTTGTTGGTCCATCTGGTGATGCAATTAGAAAATTGGGTTTAAAACATTCTGCTAGAGCAATTGCTCAAGCAGCTAATGTACCATTAGTTCCAGGTTCTGGATTGATTGGTGATTCGAAGGAAGCTAAAGCATTTGCTGAAACTATTGGATATCCAATTATGATTAAATCTACTGCTGGTGGCGGTGGAATTGGTTTACAAAAAGTTGATTCACCAGATGACATTGAAAGAATTTTTGAGACCGTTCAACATCAAGGTAAATCATATTTTGGAGATTCTGGGGTTTTCATTGAAAGATTTATTGAAGAGAGTAGACATGTTGAAGTTCAAATTCTTGGTGATGGGTTTGGTAGTGCTATTGCTTTGGGTGAAAGAGATTGTTCATTACAACGAAGAAATCAGAAGATTATTGAAGAAACTCCTGCACCAAATTTACCAGAAGCAACTAGACTCAAACTTCATAGCGCTGCAGAAAATTTGGCTAAATCAATGAACTATAAATCTGCTGGTACTGTTGAATTTATTTATGATTCCAAACGGGACGAATTTTATTTCTTGGAAGTTAATACTAGATTACAAGTTGAACATCCAATTACTGAATTGGTCACTGGGTTTGATTTGGTTGAATGGATGATTTATATTGCTAATGATGCTGCTCCTGATTTGGTTAAACAAAAATCATTAATCAAAGTTAATGGTGCGTCAATGGAAGCTAGATTGTATGCAGAAAATCCAGTCAAAAATTTTAGACCATCACCAGGTCAATTAACTGAAGTTAAATTTCCTAGTTTTGCCAGAGTTGACACATGGGTTGCTAAAGGTACAAATATCAGTTCAGAATATGATCCAACATTGGCTAAGATTATTGTACATGGGAAAGATAGAAATGATGCATTAAAGAAATTGATTAAGGCATTAGAGGAAACTGTTGTTTATGGCGTTGTCACTAACGTTGATTATTTAAGATCGATTGCCTCTTCAGAATTATTTAAGACAGTTAAATTCCATACCAAGATTTTGGATTCTTATGTTTATCATGCACATGCTATTGAAATTTTACAACCAGGGGCTTACACCACTGTTCAAGATTATCCTGGTAGAATCGGTTATTGGAGAATTGGGGTACCACCATCCGGACCAATGGATAGTTATTCATTTAGAACTAGTAATAGAATTGTTGGTAACCATGATCATGCTCCTGGGATTGAAATCACTTTAACTGGTCCAACAATTAAATTCCATCATGATTCTGTTATTGCTGTTACTGGAGGTAAAGTTCCAATTAAAGTTAATGGTGAATTAGTAGAAATGTTTAATCCAATTAATGTCGCTAAAGATTCTGTTGTTGAAATTGGTAAATTAGAAACTGGTTGTCGATCATATTTGGCTATTAGAAATGGTATTGATGTTGTTGAATATTTGGGTTCTAGATCAACTTTTGCTTTGGGTAATTTGGGTGGTTACAATGGTAGAACATTGAAATTTGGTGATGTTTTATTTTTAGGTCAACCAGAATTGGCATTGTCAGCTTTACCTGCACCAACCCATAAACCAGTCTCATTGCCAAGTTCATTGATTCCAAATTTGGATACCAAGACTTGGGAAATTGGTGTTACTTGTGGTCCGCATGGATCGCCAGATATTTTCAAATCAGAATTTGTTGATACATTTTTCCGTGAAGAATGGAAGATTCATTATAATTCCAATAGATTTGGAGTTCGATTAATTGGTCCAAAACCAAAATGGGCCAGATTAGATGGTGGTGAAGGCGGGTTACATCCATCTAATGCTCATGATTATGTTTATTCTATGGGTGCTATTAATTTCACTGGTGATGAACCAGTTATTTTGACGTGCGATGGTCCATCTCTTGGGGGGTTTGTTTGTCATGCAGTTGTTGCCGAAGCTGAAATGTGGAAAGTTGGTCAAGTCAAACCTGGTGATAAAGTTAAATTTGTTCCAATTAGTTACAAATCAGCAAGAGAATTAAAGGTTAAACAAGATGAATCAATTAAATCATTGAGTGGTTCATTCCCATTGACCTTGACTGCGACTAAACCAGAAAATCCAATTTTGTGTCAATTGGAACCAACTGTTAATAATCCAAAAGTTGTTTATCGTCAAGCTGGCGATCGCTATATTTTAGTTGAATATGGGTTTGATAATATGGATTTGAATTTAAGTTATCGTGTTAATAGATTAATTAACATGGTTAAAACTAATAAAACTATCGGCATCGTTGAAATGTCTCAGGGTGTTAGATCAGTTTTAATTGAATTTGATGGTTACAAAATTGAACAATCTAAATTGTTGCAGATTTTGATTGCTTATGAACGAGAAATTTTGTTTGTTAACAAATGGTCAGTACCATCTAAATTGATTAAATTACCAATGGCATTTGAAGATAAACAAACATTAGCTGCCGTTCAAAGATATCAAGAAACTATTAGATCTTCAGCACCATGGTTACCAAGTAATATTGATTTTGTTGCTAAAATAAATGGGATGACTAGAGATGATGTTAAAGATTTGATGTACGCTGCCAGATTTTTAGTTTTAGGATTGGGTGATGTTTTCCTTGGTGCTCCATGCGCTATTCCATTACAAGGAGATTTAACTGCTAGAAAATTCCCATTACCGTTAATTGGTACCAAATATAATCCGTCTAGAACTTTTACTCCAAATGGTTGTGTTGGACTTGGTGGGATGTATATGTGTATTTACACTATGGAATCACCTGGGGGTTATCAGCTAATTGGAAGAACCATACCAATTTGGGATAAATTATCACTTGGAGCTCATTCTAGCGAACATCCATGGTTGTTAACTCCATTTGATCAAATTGAATTTTATCCAGTCAGCGAAGAAGAATTGGATAAATTAACTGATGAAGCAAATAATGGTAAATTTAAAGTTGAAATTGTTGATACCGTATTTGACCATAAGAAATATTTGGAATGGATTCAAGATCATAGTGAAGCTATTCAGCAAGTTAAAGAGTCAAAGAAGATTGGTGAGAAATTGGAAGAATTTAAGCGATTGATTCAAATTTCTAATCAAGAATTGTTGAGTAGTGCAGTCACGAAGAAGGAAGAAGAAGTTAACTATCCAGAAACCGCAGAAATTGTTTATTCACAATATTCTGGTAGATTTTGGAAACCGTTGGTTCAAGTTGGTGATATTGTTGAAAAAGATCAAGGATTGATTGTAGTCGAAGCTATGAAGACTGAAATGATTGTTACTGCTACCAAAAAGGGGAAAGTCTTGAAGATTGTTCATGAAAATGGTGATATGGTTGATGCTGGGGATATGGTTGTTGTTCTTGAATAATTTGTTATTTTCTTTTTTACATTTTTTTATATAATGAATGAATAACGTGTGAAATTTCTATCGATAGTTTCATCTGTATGCTTTTGACTGTATTTAGCCGAGGCAACCCATGGTAGAGGCTTCTAGAACAATGCCTCTTTCGAAATACTTGTTGCAAATAATCTACGGTCATTAGCTTTTGCTACGATAATCACTTGAATTGCTAGATATGCGTTGGGGGGTTAAATGCTTTCATTATGCCATTCCTTCAGGGAAAAAAAAATAAGCTTATCTGGGCACTAATAAGCAGGCTGCCAGGGGAGATAAAAATATTGAATAGTCGGAGGCGCCACTCGGGAATCCCTAAAATTGTCAACTGCCAAATTGAGAGTATGATTATTTATATTGTTCGGCAGAACCGTGTGAGTAATTTGAGACATTCATTAAAACATATGTTAGGACCATATTTTTATGTTCATGCAAGTATGTATGTATGTAGTTATCTTGAGGTCAGCGGTCTGTCGACTGTTTCAGGGAAATTCAACGATTTTACCACTCGGAGCGGCCGTTATATTTTGCAGATTCACCGATGTCATCAATCGGTCCGCCTCAAACGATAACCAAGTATAAATATAAGCTTGATTTCCCAGTTAGCAATAAAAAACACAGCAAAATAACACCAAAAATCACTAGCCTTTCGTATTAATTATGTCCTCATTCACTCAAGCTGGTCCAAATAGGGAGGAGGTGAAATATAATTATCGAGAAAGATCGATTCCTCGTATCAGTTTGAAGAACTTCAAAGCACGAAGAGAAGAAATTAAAGATCAGTTATACGAGGCTGCGACTAAAGTCGGGTTTTTCTCACTCTATGATCAAGATTTCCCTACTAAAGACACTATCGAAGAAATGTTCCAGTTGAATAAACAATTTTTCGAGTTGCCAATGGAACTGAAGATGAAAACTCCTCATGTGAAATTAAAAAATACTGGCTACGAATACCTTTCCCAAGTGAGACCACTGTCTGGCACTCCTGATCAAAAAGAGTCACTTCAATTGCAGTTGCATCGAATTAATGATAACTGGCCTCGCACTGAAGACGTTGGCGAAGAATGGAGATCTAAAGTTTCAATCTTCATTAAAGAAACTCAAGAATTAAGCATGTTTATAATGGAACTTTTTGCAGAGAAGTTGAATTATCCTAGAGATTTCTTCACTAAAAACCATGATATCACACAGGATTCTGCACAGTCTACTCTCAGACTACTCCATTATATGGACACTACTGGAACCAAAGTGGAATCAAACACTTGGAGAGCTGCTCCACATACTGATTTTGATTGTTTGACATTATTGTTTTGCAGAGATGTGGATCATGGCCTTGAAGTTTGTCCTGGTAGAGAAGTTTATAGTGATTACGGTTACGGTGATGAATGGACCGCGGTTCCTTCAGTTACTGGAGAAATCGTCGTTAACATTGGTGACATGTTGATGTCTTGGTCCGATGACAGATTGAAATCTAATTTCCATAGAGTCAGAATGCCATTCGAAGGAGAGAACCAAAGTGATAGATACGCCGTTGTCTGGTTTAATCAAGCTAATGCTGATGTTACCATTCAAGGTCCTGAAAAGAAGTATCCTCCACTTACTGGGAGAGAATTTATCGAGAATGCAATGAAGAGAAACTTCGATTTGCTTAAAAATAAGCAAGCATCCCTTGAGGTTGGAGAAGTTATTGAAGCGGCCAGCTAATAAATAAACAAATATATTAGATTGATTGATTTGTACCAAAAACTCGTAGAAACGTCATGATTTCCCTAGGCCGCTAACGATTATCCAGTCACCCGGCGCTGGTTTATAAGAAATTTTTATCGAAAAAATCAGCAAATTTACAGATATCAACCATAGTTAGTAAGCAGCATCCTACTTGGTCAAGAGATATAATTAATACCTATTTGCAGTTAGTCATGGTCTCTGCTGATGAATTAAAACAAATCATTGTTGACAAACTTCAAGCTAAAGAAGCTATTGTGGAAGATATCAGTGGTGGATGTGGTCAATCATTCTCTGTGGTTATTGTATCAGATTTATTTGTCAAGAAGAATAAATTGGCGAGACACCGATTAGTGAATAATGAATTGAAAGAGATAATAGCAGGAATTCATGCTTTCAGCCAAAAATCTTACTCTGTTGACGAATGGGAGAAGGAGAAATCAAAATAGATGAAAAACAGAAGAAAATGGATATTACTATTGGCTAAAATCGATAATAAATGACTTGTCTGACTTTTTCGGTTGCATTATATGCATTATTTTTGATTGACGTTGAAATCATTATATTATATCTCCATTTACTATTGATTTGCTGAATTGGATTGAAACTAGTCGACTATTCGATTGACCCTTGATAGTATGAAATGGAGTTCCTTGATACTAGAATATAGATTATCTTTTGCTAGTTGGAGTTTATTGATTTTATTTAAAATTTATTTGCCTTACATTTGGACCTTATTGTAGATACCCCAATCTATTTTTATTTTATCTCATGTTGAGTTGATGGCTGTTGTTTGGCAGATGCATTTACCCTGCCTTGCATGACTTTGTATGTTTATGCGACTAGAACAAGCCTATAAAAATTTTTTTTTTTTTTATTATTTTTTTTTTTATTTTGCATCTTCTTATCTATGTTTTGAATCCGAGATAGAACCAGTAATATATTATACAAAAAAATATATCTATAAGTTAATAGCACTCTCAAGATGTCAGTTAATATTAACTGGAACTCCTTAGAGCAAGAATCTATCATTTCATGGAGTAAGAAATTATTAAACGATGCTTTAAATTCCGGAAAGAGACCAAGCATCCTTGCCTCTGATATTGAAATCAAAGATTTGAATTTTGGTCATAACGCCCCGATTGTGGAAATCTTAGAGATCGGTGATTTAGATAATGACAAGTTTAGGGGGATTTTCAAAATTAAGTACACTGGAGATTCATATATTAATCTTGCCACTAAGATTCAAGCAAATCCAATGCATGTTTTTTGTAATAATCTGATGAGCAAATATTCGCAATTTATTATGCCAGATTTAACTAATGTCAATCAAAGTTTCAAAATTCCTATTAATTTAAAGCTTTCTAAGATTGTGCTATCTGGCATTATCATTATTGTTTTCAATAAATCAAAAGGTTTAACTTTGGTGTTTAAAAATGATCCTTTGGAAAACATTCGTGTTCTGTCTACTTTTGATACTATTGCAGCGATTAGAAATTTTCTTCAAGTTCAAATTGAAAATCAAATTAGAGATTTATTTAGAGAGATTTTACCGAATGTTTTGTATCAAGTGTCTCAAAAATGGACGCAAAATATTCATTCACAATTATTGAATAATCATAATAACCATAGCGCTAGCGCTGAAAGTGAAAATGAAAAAACAGTCAAGATTTTATTTTCTGATATTAACCCTGATGGCCCTGATTTATCACCAGGAAATTTATTGAGAATTTCTACCTTGTGTGCCTCAAGACAAACATTGTCATTGTCAACTTCAATGATTAAAGATTTTATTCAACGATCAATGGTTGAGAAATATATGAGTGATCATTTATTGAATGATAATCAAAATTACTTCTTTTTAATGAATAAATTCTCTAAAGATTTTAATAATTTATCATTTAAAAATAAGTACTCCAATAGTTTACCAATTGAATTGTTTAGTAAAAGTCATGATTTTAATGAAGATTTCAACTCTATTGAAAAGACAATTATTGATGTTAGTAAATATCAATCAATGAGTTATACCAACAAGAATCAATCGAGCAATAAAAAACCAAAGAGAAGAGTGATTAAACTCGGTAAGAAGAAGAATGTTAAACCAGAAATTAAAGAAATTATCGATGAAGAAATTGCTGCTGGTAGCACTGTTACTAGTGGTACTGTTGTTGCTGCTGATAAAAATAACATGGAAAACAGTACTGTTAGTTTGGCTTCAGAATCAATTAATACCTCTTCGTCTGACGACTCTAATGAAACTTTGGTTATGGAAGATGAAGAAGATTTGAATTTATCGATCGATTCAATCCCACCGAAATTTAAAAGTAAGAGGGCTTTAAGTTCATCTTCGGCAAGTGTAGAATATTTGAGATCATTTTATGGACAAAAGGAAAAGAAACTTATTCAAGAGAAGAATATTGATAAGTCTCCAAAGAAATTGCAACAACAACAGCAGCAATCGCAACAACCACAACAATCACAGCCTAGATTTGGAAATGATCCAGTGGATATTAGTCCATTGAAGAATAAATCAATGTTGAGTATTTCTCTTGGATTGAATACCAATTCGATATTGAATAAGAATAAAGGTCAGCTAAAAATGTCGCCAACTAAAGAAGCTAGTACTAGTAGTGACACCTGCACTGAAAATACGTTGGATTCTGGTAATTCAATGAAGAAGCCGGTGATTAAATTCAATTTGAAGTTGAATGAAAAAGAGAAGACTACTCAAGATGGTAATTACAGTCCAGTTGATTATTACAAGAGGTTCTCGCACTTGAAGGCAAAAACAAATTCTCTGCCGCCAATTGACTTTTTCTCCTCGAATCCAATATTGACAGATATTCCACCACCTTACGTTCCATAGTGCTCTCTTTATTTATGACTTTATTCCTAGTTTACGTGTATATGATGAATCTTTATGTTTATATTATAGTTGTTACTTTTGATGTCTGTAGGCGGGCTATCTGAACATTGCATTTGGAAAAATTGAAAATTTATTTGTCTCAGCGCTTAATTATTTAAAGGCAAATTCAATTAGCTCGATGGATTTCAATCTTCCATCCATTCGATATGGGATATGTTTCGAGAATTTCTGAGAAGCAGATGAGCTCCATTTGACCTCTTGTGTTCATATCCTTTGTCTTCGCGACATTGGGAACAGTAGGATTACACATTAAGCCATAATGTTTATCTACTGATAGTTTTTACTTGTGGTGAATTGCCCAGTTTCCAGGACAAAGGGCGGTCACCTACAAGCCAATCAATAATGAATTACCCAGTGAAATCGAATGGCATCTCAGAGCCGCAATTGGATTCACTTATGTCGATAGTCCAATCTCAATTGGGCTGGATAACCGACCTCTTCGAGGATTAACGATCAAGCGAAACGAGCCCAAAAAACAAGTAATCAAGCAGAACGATTGAAACATCGAGTGAAGGAGTTGGAGAAGATTAACGATCAACTTTGAGCGCAGGCAAAGCATCAACGAGATGATGTTTGTGTTGGATTGCCAGCTAATAGATCGTCACATTTCACCAAAGAAGATACCAATGTCGAGGAAAAGGTGATTTCTTAACAACCTAGTCAAGACTACGGACTCTGTTTATTAAGATGATCAAACAGAATACTGCGAAAAGAAAAAATGGGCAAGGCCACGAGCAGGACGTTGAATCTACCAATATTGGACAGACTTCTGTGATCAAATTTAACGGGAGCGCTTGGGAGCCCCTTTAAGAAGTATATTAGCAGCAAGCATGAAAACTCCATGAATGAGACCTCGCCAGTTACAAAATACTGTAACCATCAAACCAGTGGCAGCCAGTCATACAATGAAATATATTAATGGAAGAGTGGCTAAAAATGGTTTAAATCCCAGTGGTAGTAAATCAATAGCTCAAATTGCTTCTCGATTGAATACATTCATAAAAGTAGGTAATAAAAGAACTGCTGGTAAAATCAATAATAATAATGATGAATTAATCTCAAAGCCGCTTACTAAAGATCATGATTAATTTCTAACCTGATGTTTTCATTGTTGTTTATTTTGTTTATCATTATGCAAAAAGAAATTATTGTATTAACTTAATTGTCTTCAGCTGCTTTCTCAGCTGCTAATTTTTGGTAATAATTTTCTCTTTGGGCAACAAGTCCTTTGTGGAAACCCCACCACCAGTAGGAAGCACCGACCCCACCAATAGCTAGACTCGTTAGTATATCTGCTCTCCTCTACCTCAAATTTTAGTCATCTTTACTTACTTAAACCAATAGCAATATCAGTTGCAATACGTCTCTTTAAAGTACCTGTAATTGGAGCAATAGGCATGTCTGTCTCGAATATAAATTATAGAATTAGTTATAGATTAATAGTTTATATTTGAATATTTCTAGCTTTTTTTTTCTTATTTTTTTTTTCTTTTTTAGCGTATCAGGTGAATTTCCACAGGCCAATCACCTTTCAAGAAAATGAAAAATATGCTGATATTTTTCCATAGTAAAAGTCGGGCGGGTAAAAATTTCACTCTCAAAAAAAAATTGTAATAAAAAAAAGATTCACTTTTAACAAATAAAAGATATTGTAATTATATCGAAATCAAAATATAATAATAATGTTTACCAGACAAGCTTCAAGAATTGTTGCCAGAAGAGGATTCACCTCGTCCACCAAAAGATTAAGTGAATTCGCTGATGGTCCATACTCCAACTTACCATTCAAAGTTCACAACAGAAGAATTCCATATGCTGTTATTCACTTTGGCTTCTTAGGTCTTGGATTTGCCGTTCCATTCGTTGCTGTTGGATGGCAATTATACAAAGGTGGTGCTTTCAATGAATAAATGAATCACCACACAAATGAAAATATTTTTTGCATAAATAATAATCTACAAATAAACGTTATATGAAAAAAAGGAGACCTGACGTAAAATTGGAAAATGGTTACTTTGGCGGCGGGTTTTGCTGAACAACATTGAAATTTTCACTTCTTCGATTGGTGTCAATCTTCATTAACTCTCGCAACGCCATGGTAGCATAAGCAGAAGTTGGTAATTTCATGTTCAAGATAATTGCAGTTCTGCTTCCTCCTCCAACATCCGGCAAGATTCTAGCCAAATCATCAAACTTCGTGGCCCCTTCTGACCTTCCTCGTAACAATTCCAAATCAGTTTTTACTAGATCTTGCAATGGGTCCTCATAATGACGAATTGTGTACTCCAAACTTTCTGGTTTGTTAAGCAAGTGTCTGTAAGATCCGGCAAAGCTAAACTCACGCACGCTTCGCGCCATGTTGAAAGGATCAAGCCCATCTTTGCCCATAACATCAACGTACTCTTGTTTGATTGCCTCATGGGTAGGATAAACAATATCGAATCCAGGGGTAGGTAAAACCACATCATAGATTGTGTACTTATTACCTGCAGCTTCTTCATCAGTAATAGGTCTTGCTCTCACAAATGTCACATCTCTAACATCTTCACCACCTTCCAATTCTTCCTCTTGTTCGTCTGCTTCTTCTTGTTTAACTTGCGCCTTAGTATTTTCTGTGTCAATCACCAAATCGCCAGAAACGACTTTCAATCCAAACAATTCAAATCTTCTGCTAGCAGCACAATTCCAAACATAACTTTGATACGCATGCCCATACATTATTCTTAAATTTCTTGGAATCTTCATAATTGCCTCCAAATAGCTCTTCTCGTTGACTGATAATTGCTTTAAAATTGATGTTTCTGCAATACATTTCCTAGGCATTTCTTTCAATGTCAATTGTGGATCTCTTGTTGATTCCCAGATCTCTCTAGCGTTAATCGATTCAGGAAGAACAAACTCTTGATTTGATAAAATCAATTCACAAGCACATTGCCAATTGTCTAATAAGATCTCCTTACCTATCTCATGAGTAGAAATTGAGAATGTTCCAAACCGTTGCATTCCAAAGTAATTAATGAACCCAATATCTCTTAACAGCTTGTAACTGTTCTCAATGATTAGCTCAACTGGTAAATTAGGATCAACACATTTGACATCTCTAATAGTAATAACAAACTCATTGCCTTTTAAATCACCCAAAGTCAACGGTCTGTCTGAGTAACTAAACGATCCTAATCTAATCCCACGTAAAGTTCGGTTCAAACTATTAACTCTTTCGACACCGATTTTACTGACACAAGCGTTCTGAACAGTGACACCACGTCTATCTTTGGTACCTGCGTACCTGATTTGTTTAGGGGGGACTCGAAGAAATTTTGCAAGAAGGTTGGCAACTTCCATAGTTTCTTTGTTTTCCTTGTAAATGACAAAATGCAAATACTCCTTCTTTGGCCCAAGGCCAAATTTATCAGAATTTTCAATTTGGTCTCTGGGGACTCTTGTTGATTTATGAGCAAGGGCAATCTTAATCGTATTATCACCATTCGTGATAGACTCAAACTTGTTGTGGAAAGCTGTCCTTATAAGTTGATGCAATTTAGTTCGTTGTTGTTTATCATCAAATAATGTCGTGGTCACCATCTTAGTGCTGGTTTCCACCGTGTTCTTAAGTTTTTCAAAATCTTCTTGACCGAGAATCTCAAGAAGTCTCGCACTGTTCTCTTCTGAAATATTAAACTTCACTGTAGCCGGTTTTTCAACTTTGGCTTCACTTGTTTCTTCTTTCTCTTCCCTCTTTTTGGCCCGTTTTTCACGACGGCGATCTTGTTTGGTAGCGAAACCTTCGTCAATTAAATGTATAACTTCTCCATTCAAATCAATTTCATTCACCAAGAAGTCACTGTATCTCTGCTTTAAAATTCCAGAAAATGAAAGCAGAGTATCAGAGATATATTTTGTAATCCCAACATCAATTTCTTGAACAGCAGAATTTCTGGTTTCTGGTAAACCATTCAATCTTATTTTTCCTATTTTCCTACCTTCAAAGATCTTCCTCATGGTAGGTTTGTAATTCAATGCCACTGCAAATGCCTTATCAATCACCTCTGCGCTGGGGATTTCTTTCAAAAGATCAGGAAACTTGATTTTAGAATTGCTAATTATCTTGTCAATGTTAACCCTTGAACTGTTCTCAGAATGCACATCTAAATCGATCACTAGATCAAACAAGCTATCTGGACTTTTGGTGGAGTCAACAACTTGAAATCTCTCAATGAATCCCCGAATTATACGATCAGTGAGATCAGTATCAGCTTGGTTAATTGATTGATGGTTGTTTCCTCTTTTCGTGATTCTCCCATTTGTAATCTCCCATAATTTTGAATCATCCTTAACGAAATTTTCAGGGTCGTCATTTTGGTTTTTCATTGGCAAAAAATTCAATGCGATATATTTAATCACGTACTTCACTCGTCTTCCGAGAGCTTCTACGTAGCCATTTGGCAAATATTTCTCCTTGAGACCATTCATACCATCAATTAAACTCTGCCTCTCAATTCTTTTGTGATTATTACGATCAACAATTATAACATTGTTTGTCATGATGTCAGTTGAATCAGGCTCAAAAGTGGATTTGTTAAGGTTAACATCCTCAAGGACCTTACTGTTACCTCCAAGATATCTCATCGAATTTGTTTCTAATAATCTTTTACCATCGCTCAAATTGTCATTCTGAATGTGGCCCCATCCAAACAATTCCTTCAATGTCACGGCAACTGTGGTTTTACCACATCCAATGGTGGCAATTGGTATAATGACATATTTGGTTATCGTAATTTCATCAATTTCCAATTTCGACTTCTTCGAATTAGGACACTCTTGGGGTGATTCCAATTCTCGTTTCTCCATTTCCGGATATCCAAATCTTGATGAGTTTTGGTAATCTGAAAAATTTGTTCGGAAAAAAAAAAAATTGCACGCACGATATCGCATGGTCATGCATGATTATTTTGATGATGTTTAGATTTGTACTCCAAATTTTCCTATCTCATCAGTACATATTAACCATGCCACCAATCTTAAAGAAAGAAAGCAAAGGAATTCAGAAGAATTCCAAAAGGAGATCGTGTATCTACTTCCCTCAGATACCTGAGTATTCTCTAGATAAATTTGAATTAAAATTAGAAAGGCCAAAAAGTCAATGGTCGGTCTTAAGGATCAATCAGTTTATTGCAAGGCTAGAAAAATTGACAGAAAACAGGAAGAATAAAGACATAAAATGGGTAAGAATGATTGATTTGACTACCTTGGCAAATCAAGTGTTTGGATTCAATGGTTGGTCAGTTGCCATTACTGAAGGACCAACAATAACTAAATGTGAATCAAGAAAAGATAATATTGGAGATCAAGTGATAGATTATTTTGCGAAAATCAAAGCTGAGATGGATGAAAATAAAGGTTTCGACGCAGCTCCTAAGGATAATTGTATTTATGATTTGGAATGTACAGCGACAATTGAATTGAAATTGGCAGATGGTAGCATTTGCTCCGGCACTGGGACTTCATCAATTTATAATTTCCCATCGCGAAATATAGCATTTCAAAAATGTCAAAAAGGGGCAATCACAGAGGCAACGAAACAAGCTTTTTTAGGATTACAAAAATTAATGGATAATTAACAACAGAATAGTTCAATCAAACATCTTAATCATTAATTTAGGGTTGGCCCTACGCTTTATAAAGTATCATTTATTCCCATGATTATGGTACACACGTGCACAGCCATCGCTACTAACAAATCTGGCCAATCAATCATTTCAAAAATAACAATAAGAAAAAAAAAGAAGAAAAGAGGACAGAATTATTTGAATATTTATTAGCCATAATACAAGATGAGTTTCTTACTAAAAAGTCCTCTTACAAGCATCAGCTATAGGGCTGCATCTCAACTTATTGTCAAGCAATCATCAATTGGATTGACTCAACAACGTTATAATTCTCGTTCTGCTCAATTGACTCCTCAAAAGTTACCAACCGATGCTCCATTAGTTTCAGAGTTAAAACCAAATAACGCGTTAGATTATGTTTTAACTTCATTAGATGGGATTGCTAACTGGGCTAGAAAATCTTCATTTTGGCCAATGACTTTCGGTCTTGCTTGTTGCGCAGTTGAGATGATGCATGTCTCTACCCCAAGATATGATCAAGATAGATTAGGGATTATTTTCAGAGCTTCTCCAAGACAGTCAGATATTATGATTGTTGCTGGTACTCTTACGAATAAAATGGCTCCAGCGTTAAGACAAGTTTATGATCAAATGCCTGAACCAAGATGGGTTATTTCTATGGGTTCTTGTGCTAACGGTGGTGGGTATTATCATTATTCTTACTCTGTGGTCAGAGGTTGTGATAGAGTTGTCCCAGTGGATGTTTACGTTCCTGGTTGTCCTCCAACTGCTGAAGCTTTAATGTACGGGGTTTTTCAATTACAAAAGAAAATGATGAGAACAAGAATTACAAGATTATGGTGGAGAAAATAAACGATGCATGAATAACATCAGAAATCAAAAACTACACCCAATAAAATAAAAAAAAAGAAAAAAACATAATAAAAATCATGTCATGTAAAACAATGATTGGTAATATAAGGTAATTGATTTACTATTTACATTTCATATACAATTTTTCATTGCTCCGTTACGAATTATTCCTGTAGTTCGAGTGATGTGTAAGCCATAATTATGGGGCATCGCTCACCATTGAATTGAACCAGTTAATTCCTAATTAGAGCCATTGGCGAAATAATCTATGTTATGACCCGTATACCTTGTGAATCATATCTTACAATAACAAATTAAATTAATGACATGAATTAAAAATACATCTAATTAATTTATTGTTGGGAGAAGTATTCCAACAAAACGTTTCTTTCATCGGAGTCTGCACCCCAGTCTTTGACAACAACAACTGAAGTACCAACAACTTTTCTAAAGTTACCTTCAGCGTCAACTTGACATAAACCAGCCCAGATACCTAATTGTTTAGCATCAGAAACTTTGATTAATGGAATTTTCTTTTCTGGTTCGTTACACAAAGCTTCAACTAATTTGATGATACCTTGCTCAGTAACAGAGTCGCACAAGACACACATCTGAACGTTACCTTTAGCTAAGGCTTTGGTAGATTCTCTCAAACCTCTAGCTAACCCACCGTGAATCAATGAAGTTCTTAAAACGGTTTGTAAAGCATCTTCAATTGAGATTGATCCAGAAGTTTGTTCAACAGCAACTTCTTCGACAACTTCGACTTGTTCAGTATCAGACATTTCTTTTATATTTTAATAGACTTCTTCGTCAAGTAAATTATTTACTGCTCAGTACTATACAGTCCTTTAAATTGACAAGGCAGCAGTGAAAAAAAAAAAATTAGTTAATACTGCAAAATCTCACAATTCACGTGATAACCGTGTTAAAATTTTTGCTGGTCACATTTGGTCTAAAGAAGCCCTTAGTCACTTCACGTGTTTATGCCGTGATTAGATTCAATGTGCGCTTGCATTTCCAGGCATATTCTGACAGAGAATATTGAAAGCGGCAAGAACACAATTATAATTCACTTCTTCTAGGAATCAGTAACGATGATTGAAGATAATGAATTGGCAGAATTAGCTTGGGGTATTCAAAAGCTTTCTACTGAAGATGAAAATACTTCTTTAGATCCATTGTCTGAGACCGCATACCGCGAGCCGGAGAAAACTAATGAGGAAATTGATGATGAATTGCGACAGCAATATCTATCACCAAGTACCAAGATATCATGGGATATCTTAGACATGGTTCAAAATAAACCAAATCCATCGAAGACGCGATTCTATGATCAATTAATGTCAATTCCAGAACCTATTAAAAATGTTACCTTAAAGTTTAGCCGAAAGGGAATTGACGGTAAAATTGATAGTTATAAAGAAGAGATTGATTTGACGCGGCTAGAAAGTAACAATGCCAGTAATTCATTATCCTTAAGTCGAAAACCAGGCGCAAAATCAGATTCGGTTAGAGGTAAAACCTCTTTTTTGCCATTCACTCCTGGTGGGTTATCATTGAGTCAATCTAGTGATAAAGCGATTAATACTTTGAAATTGTTACATAGAGATGCCGATGGGTTATTTGATTTGCCTGATGGATTACCTAGAGGTTTGAAAATCGCTGACGATGAAGGGATTAGTGGGTTACAAGAATTTGAAACTGAATTGCAGATAAACGCTAAACAACAAAAGAAAAGTGATGATGATGATGACGATAATGACATTGATGACGATAATGACGATCTTGAAGAAGAGTACATTATTAATGAAAATAGTGCCTCAACTGGCAAGACTGAACTTGATGATTTACTTCCTGAAGAAATCCTTGTATCTAAAAGTCAGACCAAAAAACTTTTAAGAAAGAAAGAATGGGCTCATATGATTGACTTGAATCATACAATGGATAATTTCCATGATTTGGTTCCTAATATGGCAAGAGAATGGCCTTTTGAATTAGATACTTTCCAAAAAGAAGCAGTTTATCATTTAGAACAAAATGATTCGGTTTTCGTTGCCGCGCATACATCAGCTGGTAAAACTGTGGTTGCTGAGTACGCAATTGCTATGGCAAATAGAAACATGACAAAGGCAATTTATACTTCCCCAATTAAGGCATTATCTAATCAAAAGTTTCGTGACTTTAAGGAAGATTTCCAAGAAATTGATGTTGGTTTAATTACTGGTGATGTTCAAATCAACCCGACTGCTAATTGTCTTATTATGACTACTGAAATTTTAAGATCCATGCTTTATCGAGGAGCAGATTTAATTAGAGATGTGGAGTTTGTTATATTTGATGAAGTCCACTATGTTAACGATGTTGACCGTGGAGTTGTTTGGGAGGAAGTTATCATTATGTTACCGCCACATGTTAAATTTATCTTACTTAGTGCAACCGTGCCAAACACGTTTGAATTCGCTAACTGGGTTGGTAGAACGAAGCAGAAGGATATTTATGTGATAAGTACTCCAAAGAGACCAGTTCCATTAGAAATTTATGGTTGGGCTAAAAATAATACTTTTAAATTAATTGATTCTCATAGAAAATACTTGGAGGATGGGTATCGTAAGCTTAAAGAAAAGCTTGAGGGGCCACCAAAGAATACTCCAGGTAATAATAACAATAATTCTGGAAGAGGTGGAAGAGGTGGTGGACAAGCTGGAATGGTTAGAGGAAGAGGTGGAGTTAGAGGAAGCAACAGAGGCGGTGGTCGTGGTGTTAGTAGTTTCGGCAATCATGGAAACTCTGGTAAAATGTTTATGAGAGATGGTCCGAAGAAGAAAACTTGGCTTGATTTGGTTCAATATTTGAAAAATCATGATTTATTACCGGCAGTTATCTTTGTCTTTAGTAGAAAACGTTGTGAGGAGTACGTTGACACATTGACTTCAGTTGATTACACTACTGCAAGAGAAAAATCTGAAATTCATAGATTTATTGAAAGTGCAATTTCTCGATTGAAAAGAGAGGATCGAACATTGCCTCAAATTCAAAAAGTCAGAGAAATGTTGGGTAGGGGAATTGCGGTTCATCATGGTGGATTATTGCCAATCATTAAAGAGATTATAGAAATTTTGTTTGCCAAGACATTAATCAAAGTGCTTTTTGCCACTGAAACTTTTGCGATGGGGTTGAATTTGCCTACTAGAACAGTCGTTTTCAGTGAATTGAGGAAACATGACGGTAGGAATTTCAGAAACTTACTACCTGGTGAATTCACACAAATGTCTGGTAGAGCAGGAAGAAGAGGTTTAGATAAAACTGGTACAGTTATCGTGATGACATATAATTTCCCTATGGATCCAGTTAGTTTCAAAGAAATCACCCTTGGTACGCCAACGAAATTGCAGAGTCAGTTTAGATTAACTTATAATATGATTTTGAATTTACTCCGAATTGAGGCATTGCGAGTGGAAGAAATGATTAAGCATTCATTTAGTGAAAATTCTGCGCAATCCATGATCAGTGATCATATGGAAGATGCCAAAAGTTTGGAGAAACAAATTAGTAATTTGAAAATTGATGCGAAAGATTTGAATGAAGAAGAGGCTAATACTTTGCAGGAATTGTATGCGAAATTTTCAGAATATAAATCAATAGTGCCACAAATTATTCAATTAGCTGCAGAGAATCCAGCAATGAAACGTAACTTTGCTAGAGGAACATTAATTGTGTTTAGAGATAAACATGGTAGAGCAAGACCAGGTTTCATTTACTCTAGTAGTAATAAAGTTTTCACGGTGTTAGTGTTTTACATGGGTAAAGAATATGAATCATCTTTAGTTTTAAGCAGTGTACCATATTTATCAATAATTCCAAATTTTATTAAGTCTTTGAAAATGCCAACTATCGAATGTAAAGGAAATATCAAGAAAGTTAAAGTTCCAGCTAGTGAAATTGAATTAGTGACTAATATTTCCCTTGGAAGAGATAACCAAGCATTTGCTAAAGGGATTCAAATGGTTTTGAAATATCAACAATCGTGGCAAGAAACCAGTTGGGATGGTTTGTCTACTTTAGCATTCCATGAGTTGGTTAAACGTAAAGATGGAATTATTAGAGAATTGAAAATTAATGACAGGTTTGTGAAATTAATGCAGCATCCAAAATTCCTTAAAAATTACAAGATTATCCATGAAAAATCGAAGTTTAAAGAGCAATTGAAAGACATGCAAATGGCTATTTCTGGTGAGAATTTGGAATTATTACCTGATTATGAAGCTAGATTATCGGTGTTAAAAGATTTGGAATTTGTTGATTTCAATTTGAACGTGTTATTGAAAGGTCGTCTCGCCTGTGAAATTAATAGCGGTTGGGAATTAATTGTCACTGAATTAATTTTGGACAATTTCTTGGGAGAATTTGAACCAGAAGAGATTGTTGCATTATTGTCCTGTTTTGTTTATGAAGGTAGAGCTAGAATTGAAGAAGATGAACCATTTTTAACTGTGAAGTTAGAAAAAGGGGAAAAGCGAATTAAAGAAATTGTTGGTAATGTTTTATCTACTTATCAAAAACATCAAGTTGGGTTAACTTCTGAGGAAGAAGAATTCTTGGATCGAAAAAGATTTGCACTTGTTAATGTGGTCTATGAATGGGCTAGAGGAATGTCATTCAGTAAAATCATGGAGATCAGCCCTGAGCCCGAAGGTACAATTGTCAGAGTGATTACTAGACTTGATGAAGTCTGTAGAGAGGTCAAGAATGCCTCATCTATTATTGGGAATTCTTTATTGCATGCTAAAATGACAGAATCTCAAGAAAAAATTAAGCGAGATATAGTATTTTGCGCAAGTTTATACCTTTAATTAATATACATATTATTTCGTTAAATATTTAACTTAATATCAACCGATTTGATAATTTTATCCAATTGACCAATTTGTCTGTACTTTGCCTTAACAAAGAATAATTTTTGAGCATTTTCTTTAGCAGCTTTATTTGCTTGCTCATTAGCGGCTTCTTCTTCAGCTTTCTCAGCAGCTTCCTTTTGAGCGTTTTGATAATACAATCTAACATTAGTCTTCAATCTACTAAATGGATTTGATGTAATACCACTATTAGCATCCTTTTCTCTTTTCTCAGCAGCCATCACTTGAGCTTTTCTAATTTGATCTTGATTTTGTCTTCTATTACGTTCATTCAATTTATCTAAATTACTCAATTGGTCATATTTGGTTTGTTGTTCAGTTTGTCTTTGACGAGCAGTCTGATACTTATTCAATTCATTTTCAATCTTAGCAACTTCAGAGAAATTACTTTGTTGCTTAGCAACTTGCAATTTAGCCATTAACTCTGATCTTCTAACAACTGCGTTAGCACCAACATAATTTCTATTAAGTTGTTGTTTCTTTTCAATTGCTGATTTTGATTCTTCACCTGTCAAAGTTCTTGTTGCCATTTTTTTTAAGTCTTCATATTTTCTTTCAATTTTCTTGTACGACATTACTGTTCCCTCTTCATATGATTTAAATTTATCAAATTCTTCTTGAGTAATTGGTGAATTACTGAAATAATCCATACCTACTTTCTTTGGTGTACCTTTCCCAACTGAACAAACGGCGTACATGTTCACATAAGAACCATCCAATTTATAAGATTTTCTTCCTTTTTCAATGGTAATTATTTTAACCATTCTATAAATGGGTTGGTTAATTTGTCTATTAATGCCAATATTGAATCTGGCAACACAATCTTTAACGATGTCTTTGAATTCTGGATAATATAAGAATTTCGCACACTGGTTACGACCAATTCTTATTCTATTAATATCAGCCAAGGTGGTTTCCCTTGGCGGTTCTCTTTGTTTCGAACTACCCCATTCAACTTTATCAGGATTATAATCATCATCATATCCATCAATATCATAATCATCGTCATCTTCATCAATTTTATAATCATCATCTTCTTCTTCTTCTGGTTCATCCCTCTCTTCTTCATGTTCATCATCCAGATATCCAGCTTCTCTTCTTGCTTTCTTATCACGTTGTTTCTTTAATTCTGAAAGCTTTGAACTTCTCTTCGATTTAGCAGATTCTTTCACCTTCTTAGATCTTGTTGATCTTTCTTCTTGAACTTGCTTCTTTTCTCTTGCTGCTCTTTGTGCTAAATAAACTTTTTCATGGTAAGCGTTCATTTCTTGAGTTCTAGCGTACAATAATTCTTCTCGCTCCATTTCATCCATGTCTTCAATTCGCTGTTTATCTTCCGCGTCAATGTATCTACCTTCCAATGGATATGGATTAGCCATTTCTTCTTCATCTTCTTCTTCAGCTTTTCTTTTCTTATTGCTTCTGCTGGCTGGCTCATCATCGTCATCGTCATCGTCGTAATCATCAAATGATGCTTTTGAGCGCTTGTTGTTATCTCGAGAGATAAGAGCATCTGAGTCAGAATCTGATCCCCCAGCCCCAGCAAGAGCTAACAAATCCTCATCTAAATCAACGTCACTCATAATTTATATTACACTTACTTTGTTTAAGTGAACAACGGCAATTTTAACAAGATTGAAATTTCAAATATGTCCCTCGCTCATAACCGGGCTGCGGGATCATGCGATGGGAGCGTGGCTGTTGCCTGGCATACATTAATTTCGCAAAATTACTAATATTTCGTCGATGTGAATTTTGTCAGTTATTCTCGTTGAAATTTTAAGCTTTTTCTTAAAGGAAATAGTCTAAACCAATTAATTTTCTTTTCAATTTCCTTGGGGACAATTCTGGATAATCTTCGTCAACGGTTTCGATCAAAGCCTCGAAAAATATCTTGTAGTCTTTTGCTGAATGGAGACCATCATTTAAACGTCTTCGATTGTATTTATCAAGCTGTTTCCTTTGAAAAGTCAGAGTGAATACGGGTACACTCAGTTGATCTAGATATCACAGTAACCTATTACCATTTTGCTTGATTGAAGGCTTGGTCACTTGAAATAATCTTTATCCAAGGCAACCTCAACCAAATCTTGCTAATGGTACAGTTGGTCTTGAATTCTTGCCCATATTGGCATAGTTGCCTCCAAAGAAAATTGTTCTCAAAACGATTTAGAATTATCATCGTACTAATTTTATAAAGTTTCAGCTTATTGAGAGATAAACCTCGCAAATCCTCCATTAGAGACATCCAGATATCTATTATAGGCAGGCATTGCAATATTCCACCTAATAAAAATCTCAGGTTGATCTAACTAAGGATGATATGAGACTTCGGCAATGGATTCACCAAATAAAAAATCCGATAGACGCAGGAGATAAGCCTAGACCACTTAAATGATGGTTTGAAACTTGTACGACATTCTCCCAATGCAGTCATTTGGTGAAAGGTGAGTGTGTATAGAGAAAGGAATATAGAGAAACTACGGAAAAAGCCGCAGTTAGTAGCTTTCTTCCTTCCGCATTTATTCCTTTCCTTCCCAAATATTTAAATCACTCTCTGTCCCCCTTGTTTTCCGATTTTTCTTTTTCCCTGGGGTTCAGGATACTCATGGGAAAAGACATGTAATTTAATTAGAAATTGTGTTCCAGAATGCGGTTTACCCACAATTGGTCTTTTTATGTGTTGTGGTTTATATCAATGAAAGCGGAGACTATATTGGTATAAAATTGGATATTATTCCCCCCTGGACAGCCGGTCTCCCTCTTAGTATTCATATTATAAACCTGTGTGGTTTTGTTTGATTCAGGCTTACTTGCTGAGTTGCTGTGCCCATCGGTGTGTTATACTTTAAGGCAAAATAAAATAATCCGTGCTCTTTTTTGGTGTATTGCAAAATATTTTGAAACTCATGCCCCCTTAACAACTTTTTGAAGCAAAATTTTTCTGCCATACATTAAGACTGGTGCCAAAGAATGGTCCCTTGAGTTTTTCCATACTATTTTTTTTATTTTTTAGCTAAAATTGGATAACATTTTTTTCTGTGAATTTGTAGATATCTATGTATCTATGTATGTTGGAAGGATGCGCTTACGTAATACAATTTTTTTCTGATGTAGTTCGAATTTTTCAATAGGTAAGAATGACGACCTACCCAAAGAACAAAAAACATTGATAATCGAATAGACTAATATATAATGAATGATCTTAAATTTTGCACAGTGTGCGCTTCAAACAATAACCGGTAGGTAAACCATTAATCACAAGAATTAATTAGAAAGAATAGACTAACAATTGTTTTAGTTCCATGGAAGCCCACAAAGTTCTAAAGGAAGCAGGGTATAGCGTTAGTTCATATGGGACTGGATCAGCAGTAAGGCTACCTGGGCCATCAATCGATAAGCCAAACATTTATTCATTTGGAACGCCTTATGATGAAATTTATAACGATTTATCTAGTAAAGATGTGAAATTGTACAGTCATAATGGAGTTCTCACTATGCTTGATAGAAATCGGAAAGTTAAAGATCATCCAGAGAAATTTCAAGAAAATTTTAAAGTATTTGATTTTATAATTACTTGTGAAGAGAGATGTTTTGATGCAGTATTGGAAGATTTGTATAGTAGGAATGCTGCTTTGAATAGAGTTGTTCATGTTATTAATGTGGATATTAAGGATGATGCAGAAAATGCAGCCATTGGCGGTCAAGGAATACTTAAATTGGTAAATCTGTTGTCTGAAAAGAAAGATGAAATGGAAACTAATTCTGCCAGTGGTGGCTGTTGCTTTGAAGATTATATTATGGATGTACTTACCCAGTGGCAGTTGGATCACCCGAAGCTTTTATTGTTATATAATACTGCTTATTATTAAACATTGCGGGCACTCCTTGAAGTGTTCTAGGCCTAAAGTATGTCCAAGTTTTCCCTAGTTGATGGTAAATTGAAATATATTTTTTTTCTTTTGCAAATCCGTAGATTAGGTGTGTATACTAAACGTTTGGGAGATTTTGCATTTTGTAATTTGTTTAAACGGAAAGCATCCACAATGCAGGCGTGAACCCACGGATCCTGCCAATTATTCTATTACCGTATACCAGGGTGTAACAACTTGGAAGTTCCCAGACGGAAGAATATCAGTCACCAAATAATTATAAAAGAACCATGAATTGTCCTAAAAAGACAAAAGATGATTCTGAAATGATAAATTTATAAAAATAAAATATCGTACTTAAAGAAAAAAAGCAAAATTTATAGACGATGTTCCAATTAAGTTTACTCATATTTTTAATTTCAAGTTCACTAGTGAGTGCAATCACCCCAGTTAATATAAAAGGTAACGCTTTTTTTCAAAACGACCAAAGATTCTTTATTAAAGGTGTTGATTATCAACCAGGTGGGTCATCAGAGTCTTCCGTATTCGATCCATTAGCTGATAAAGAGACTTGTACAAGAGATGTCGCGAAATTTAAAGATATTGGATTGAACACAATTAGAGTTTACTCCGTTGATCCTACTAAGAATCATGATGATTGTATGAAAATACTTGCTGATAATGGGATTTATGTGTTATTAGATGTTAACACCCCACAAATTTCAATTAATAGGGCTAATCCAAATTGCTCTTATAATGACTTTTACATGAAACATGTGTTTGATGTTGTTGATACTTTTAAAAATTATGATAATACTTTAGGCTTCTTTGCAGCTAATGAAGTTATCAATGATGATAAATCTACTCAAGGTGCTAAATACGTTAAAGCAGTTGTTAGAGATATGAAAAATTATATTAAAGCTAGAGGTGGCAGATACATCCCAGTTGGTTATGCTGCTGCTGATATTGCTTCTAATAGAAAAGATCAAATTGATTATTTTACTTGTGGCAATGATTCCAATGCTTCAGTTGACTTCTGGGGTCATAATGATTATTCATGGTGTGGTAATAGTAGTTTTGAAGCCTCTGGTTATAAGGCGTTAATGGAAGACTTCTCAAATTTACCAATTCCAATTTTCTTCTCAGAATATGGTTGTAATCAAGGTGTGACAACTAGACCATTCACTGAAGTTGAAACCATTTATTCAAATCAAATGTCAACTGTCTTGTCAGGTGGGGCTGTTTTTGAATACACTCAAGAATCAAATAATTTTGGATTGGTTCAAATTAGCAGTGATGGGAAAAATGTTAGTGAATTGGGATCTTATGGTACTTTGAAGTCTCAATTAGCTAAAGTTGCTAATTTCACTGGTGATCAAGGTTACTCTACTGATCATCATGCACCAAATTGTCCTGCTGTTGATGTCAATAATTGGGCTTCCGACAACAATTTACCAAGTGCTTCAACGCAAATAAACGAATGGATTAAAAACGGTGCTGGCACTGTTGTTTCATTGGATGCCTTAGGTGGCACCTCATGGAAATGTTGGTCATCTTACAACTTAACCACCACAAACTTAACTAACTCAACTAACTCCAGCAACATTGGTGATGCTATCACGACAAACTACCATACCGCACAAGTGACCGTGATCAATTACAATGCCACTGATCATAAAACCATCCATGTCACCATGACTGCTGCCCAAGCTTCTGCTACTGGCACTGCTGTTACTGGCTCCACTGCTTCTGGCTCTGGCACCGTCTCGCAAACCCTTGCCGCTGTTGCTTCTGGCTCTGGCACCGTCTCGCAAACCCTTGCCGCTGTTGCTTCAACCATCTCGAACGGAACCACCACTGCTGCTCCCCAAATTAGTGCCGACGCTTCTTCTAATCCAACTCAAATTGATGCTAACGCAACCAACACCAACACAACCAACATCACCCCCACCTACGGCGACGACGTCACTGCTGCTGCTACCGATGGTAATGGTAAGTTGGTAAGTAACAGTGCCGTTGGAACTACAGGCCAATCATTGGTTCCTACCGATGGAAGCAGTACGTTTGCGGTCATCCATTCAGCTCAGGCTTACGCTTTGGTTGTCCCAACTTACCTCAGCATCATATACACCTTGTTGAGCTTACTCTAGGGCTACTTATCGCAATTACCATACTACAGCGTTTTATTTTTGTACCGTTATAGATTTTATTTAGAGTTAGAAGTTTTATAGACCAATTAATAGATTTATTTTTCGTATTATTACTGCTATAGGTCGCTTCGCTCGTTAGACAACGGTTAATGGGTCCTCATCACACTCACTGATCTCAACTTCAAACTCCCCACCTTCAAGAGCCAATTGCTGCTCCAACTTCTTCTTCATTTCAGGAAGGTAACCTCTTTCAGTATTAGAATGATTAGCCACGATCACACTCGACCCATTCTCAGTAAATTCTAAGATCTCATGATGACTTAACTCCCCAGTGTAGATCAAATCTGGCATCTTTGCCAATTTCCTAAACACGCTTGCTCCCAGACCAGCACAAATCCCAACCGTCTTAACCAATCCATTATAATCGTTATCTGCCTTGGCCACCTGAACATGCTTCACATTAAGCGCGGTCTTGATGTTCTCAATTGCTTTTTGTAAACTGATTGGCTCATCAAGAGTAACCAATCTCCCCATCCCTGCCCCATCAACACTAACATCGGGAACAATCACCTCACAAGATGAAATCCCATTAGGGTTAACACCGCCGGCTAGCCAATCGTTGACCCCACCATTAACTGAATCAACAGCGGTATGTGGAGAGTAAACAGAAACGTCATGTTTAATCAATTGAATCACACTGGCTTGCTTGGAATCGGTGCTGGTTATTGACTTAAGGCCTCGAAAGATGAATGGATGGTAGGCAACAACAAGATCGACTTTCTTCGCTACTGATTCTTGAGCAACTGCTTTTGTTAAGTCTATAGTCAATAAGATTTTGAACTTCGAGGTTTTCAGCGACACGGCAGCAGCATCGATCAAAAGCCCAACGTTGTCCCAGGATCGATCGGCTAATTCGAGCGGATAAAGTCTCTGGAGCGATTTAATTGCCGTTCGTAATGACATATTATATTCAGTGCGCATAAATTTGTACAGATCAGATTCTTTTTTCCGAAATTTCAATTTTACCCACACAACACCCCCATCATGCATCATCATCATCCAACTGTTGGTTTCGAATAATAAGGCCAAGTCATGTCTTCATGGGGGCCGGTCCCAAAAGCGATGTCCATTAAAAAACCTGTATTAAAATTTTTACTTACTATACATTGTAAACATATATATATTTATATATGGGGGATAGGCGGGTATCAAAAAGCAAATGTATTTGTTTGGATGGTCAGTGCTTGCCGAACCGTTTTAGTTTGAGGGAGTCTCGTTTCCGCTTTTGGGTGATGTTGACGTCATCCCCAGTTTCGATAGTTTTCACACTGCTGCTACTGTCTGATCCACCACCGTTGCATGTTGTTGCTGTTGTTGTTGTTGTCGTTGTCTTTGTTGTTGTTGCTTGCTTGGCTGCAGCTGAGAAGGATTCCTTGAACGGCGACGATAGGCTGAATGGCAATCCGTGAGATTTGAGATGGGCGGTTCTTGAAGATTCAAATGTCGGTGAGAGAATCCTGTGTGAGTTGTTAACCGGGGCATTAGTGATTGGAGTTATTGGAGTCAACGGTGGGTTGTTGTTGTTGTTGTTGCTGTTGTTGTTATTGTTGTTATTTTTGACAGTTCGCATGTTGATGTTCATGTAGTTGCTTAGGGTTTCGTGGATATTTACAGTGGCAGCAGAGGTTGTGTTAGGAGAGTTTGGGTTGATATCAGGAATGAAGAAGTTGTCAAACGATTGATTTATCGGGGAGAAAGTGTGATTGATTGGGGATAATTGAGGTGGCGAGGCGAATCCTCCGGCGAAGCTATTATTTGAAGTTAAAATATGAAATCTGTCATTGTTTGTATTTATTGACAAGTTACCAAAGGATTCGTCAAGATGATAACTTAATGAATGAAGTGATGAAACTGAACCATTTCTTGAGTTTTCATAATTATAGTATTTCGAACATAATTCAATAAGCTTTTGACGAATGGCAGATAGTAGGACGGTTTGATTTGTAGTCTTCTTTCGGGTAGTTTCAATCGGGATGTTATTGTTAACTGCAATCTTAAGAGTATCTTTAGACACTTTGGACACTATTCCGGAAGGTGGGTATCTTCCCGAGAAAGGAGTAATTTGGGGGTTAGTGATGTAATCCTGGTAATTGTTGAATAATAAAGATTCGAAATTTTTAGTAAATCTGATATTATTAATAATGCTGTTGCTATAATCATCAACTGAGTTGTTCAAACTAGAGTCCGAGTATAATGAAGTGGACATTTTCTCATACTCTTCATCGTCGTCGTCGTTGTCGTTGTTGCTGTTGTCATTTTCCGGATCTTCTTCATCACTGAGGATACTGATTTTGCTGCTGCCGGTTTGCTTTGATTCACGGTAAACTGGGATATAATTTTGAGATATTGGAGTTATCGGATTATTTTGAGCTTGAAGTAATGCAAAATTAGTTGTTGAACCTTGTGGGGTTTTATATGGATTATTTTTTGGTATTTGGGTTGCCTTTGATGGATTTATAGTAAGCGAAGGTCTCTGTCTAGCTGTTTGCATAGTTAATATGATATCTATATTTGCTATTAATTATTCTTTTTGAATGATTTGATGATTGATATTTTTTTAATGAATTTTTGAAAATGGCAGTTTGATTCACATTCATGGAAATTATTGGCCCGAAATGGGAAACGCTTACGTAAGCGCAACTATACTAATTTGGAAACTGTGCGATCACGAAACTCACGAAACTAGCTAACTATAGAAACTACGATCTACATCTACATCGATCACATCCGAGGTTATTTATATAGTCTCTTATCTTATCTTTAAATAATTCTCATTATTCATATTAAAGAACACGCCATTCTTCTTCTTGGTATTTCGTATTTCATATTTTGTTACTGGAAGGAGTCATTCAAGCACTCAGTAGTTGAGTATCTCGTAAGCAACGCACCAACGAATCATGAAACCCAAAACTAAGACATTTTCTGGTTTAAAAAAGGTTTGCTAATTTTAAACGCGTACCAACGCGTAAACTCTGCTACCCTACCTTTAAAATTTCACGATTGACTGAGAAAAAATCCGCTAACATCGATGAGAAATGAAGAACAAGACAATAAATAAATAAATAAACACGATAATCATGAGTGAAGATAAGATTGATAAGAGTGATAATGGCAATGAGAGCAATGCCACCCATCTCAAAGAAGGTACATTAGTGTTAACCAAAATTAAAGGATTCCCACCTTGGCCGTCAATGATTTTACCTGATAATTTGGCGCCAAAATCAATGATTAATAAGAAACCAAAATTAGGCATAACATCATCAAGAATTCGTAAAGAATTGAAGAAAAAGAAGACTCAATTAGACGATGAAATTAGCGAAGAAGAATTAAGTAAAGTATATTTGGTTAAATTTTTCTCTGATGATAACTATCAATGGATTACTGGATTTGAATTGACAATTTTGCCAGCTAATAAAATTGATTCATTCAAACCTAAAAGAATGAGCAAAGCATTGGAGAGTGCTTATGAGTACGCGGCGAATCCTCCGAGTATGTTGGATTTCAGTTATTACGGGAGCAAAGGAGAGATACTCAAGGAGGAAGAGGAGGACGAGCCAGCTGAAGAGCTAGTGTCGACGCCAAAGAAGAGAAAGGCAAGTGCGACTAATACACGAAAGAAGAAGATAAAAGTAGAGGAACCAGAAGAAGATGAAACTGAAGTGCTGGAGGAGCAGGAAGAGGAAGCAGAAGAAGAAGAGGAAGAAGAAGAAGATGATGATGAGGAAGAAGATAAAATACAATTTGAAACGAGCCCATCTGAAGAAGATCGAGAAGATGAGGAAGAGGAAGAGGAAGCCGAAGACGAAGCGATCAAAGATAAAGAATTAATAAAGCTTGAAAATCAGTATAATGAATTAACTGATGATACAAACTGGCCAAGTAACCCATATGTCACTCAACAAGAATTGAATGAATCGAAAAAATATGGCTCAGATATTTCGACATCAGTGGAGTTGAATAAATTATTACAGAGTCAATCAACGCAATTAATAAATTTGAGAAGATCGTTACAGGAATATTTATTACGATTACCTCAGGATATAAATAGCAAAGAATTGGATCAAATAATCGATAACTTTAATAATCATAGAAACAAGAGAAATTATCCGATAAGTTTATTGAATAAACTTAAGATAAATAAGGTATTGGGGATATTACTCAAGAGAAATGATTTGAAAGAATTGAAAGGATGGGTGAGCACAAGATCAAGAATTGAAGAATTGTTTAATAAATTGTACAATTATACGTTGGAGCCAATCGACGGATACACTATTGGCAATAATGAAACCTTGAAGGAAATATCATGAGTGTATACAATATATATTAGCTGAAATATTGACCGGCATTTACAATAACTTATAAACTGGGACCCATTGTGTGTAGGAGAATGTTTCAGTCTGCTCAACTCACCCCCTTACCCCCACCCCCCTTGGGCTAAATGTTGAGTCGAGTTCTAATTAGACGGACCAAAATAATTCATTCCCCCTGCCATAATTATTTTATATGCTGTGGGAAATGTATGACGGAAATGTATGACCGTGTGTTCAGTAAATTAAGGGGAGTGAGAATTACCCCCAAGGGGGGGCCCCTCCACCCAACATTTCTCAATTTTATATGGGCCGTTTATTACCCTACCCAATATACAGTTGGAAAATAGCTTAAACAAGAAATTCCCACTTAAATTGGTAAAATCAAAACAAAAAAATTTTATCACTTAGTTTTTATAATCGTATAAACAAGTAATTGATATTATTGGATTGACGCAGTTCAGACAATATAATCACAATAGTCAATAGCAATAATAACATTCAAAGAATTAATTAACCACTCAAGATATATTAGCCGATTATCTAACTAAATATTGTATGTATAATCCCCTATGATGATAGAATCTAAGCGCTAGTTCATCATTGCCCAATATGGTAATAACAAAGGAGTTTATCTTAAACTGGAAATAATCTATCACACATCAGCAATTTCATGATTTCACTGCAACTCTATGCTTAACATACAAACACCAGATAAATAATAAATTATAATTATGATTTCACAAATTTGTTAATTATAAATTATACTTTGCTGTTTTTTGTATTGCTTGCCGGTTCTCCTTATTTGCCACATTGGCTGACTGCCAACCATTTGCATGGTACTCATACTAACCCCAGCATAGATGTCAGAATTAGATCAACACAAACTTGAAGACGGTGAAGACACCAATGATTTACAAAAGGATGCTCCAGTTGGTGATCTTGATGATGACGATGAAACTCCTTCTAATTCAAAGCGTGAACGAAGAAAAATTGAAATAAGATTTATTCAAGATAAATCTAGAAGACACATCACTTTTTCAAAAAGAAAAGCTGGAATAATGAAAAAAGCTTATGAATTATCAGTGTTAACTGGTACTCAAGTGTTATTATTGGTTGTTTCTGAGACTGGGTTGGTTTACACGTTTACTACTCCAAAACTTCAACCTTTGGTTACCAAACCCGAGGGTAAAAATCTCATTCAAGCTTGTCTAAACGCCCCTGAAGATGGCTTGGAGGAAAACGATGAAGAACAACAGCAACAGCAACAACAACAACCATCACAGCAACAGCAACAACAGCAACAACAGCAATCACAACAACAGGCACCTCCTTCTGGCCAATCCCAATCTCAGCAATCCCCTCAACAACAACATCAGCAACCTCAATCTGCTGGTGGTCAACAGGGATCTCAGCAATCGTCCCAATCTAGAATCCCTCCCCAACAACCTCAAGGCCATATCCAACCTCAAGGACATGCTTCCCCTGGCCAACAACACCAACAGCCTCACTACCCTCCGCCTCACCAACCAATGCCTACCTACGCCATGCAGGGCCAAGGCTACAATAGTTATCCGTTTGATCAAATGAATCAGAATCCTTACTAGCGAGCGAGCTAGACGAAGCGGGCAAGCAAAAGGAATGAGAAATATACTGGCCCCTTCTCTTTCATTTGTACATTTAGTTGACTATTTATTTTTCTTTATTTACTTTTTATTGGACAATTAATTTTGATCAATTTGGGGACGCACAACGACTAACTACTCTCTCTCTAACTTACTTATTCACTCGCTTTTTGGGTCTTCCTTTTTCTCCTACACCTTTTTTTTACGCAATGTAACGTTTGGTTTATTATGTATGTCAAATACTGCTTCTGTAGAGTCTCGAGCTGATCTGAGGTCTTACGCCTTCTTTAATGGTGGGACCACGCTCCCGATACCCCTGACTGGCTTCGCTCGCTTTGAAACCCGGCGACCAACTGCTACGCCAAACAGAGGAGTCTTCATTTAACCAGTAGGCCCCTCTGGGCTCGACGATTGTGAGTTCCAGGGGACTTGGAGGGTTGGATTCCCCCTTCATGAGAAAGCGCATCAGCGGGAGGTATTTTGCTTGAATAGGTTCTAAGGACGAGGGTCCTCTGCGTCGTTGTCTACAGTCAGGGTTTCAGTGAATATGTATGGGCTGGCAGGCGGAGCTAGCTGCATGCGTGGCCATACAAAAGTAAAAAAAAAAAAAAAAGAAAAAACCGAAAAATATTCAGCAAAAAAAAAAAAGAGCCAATATCGATCCGATCTATTATTGGTGTGTAATTTTATCTTTTTGACGATCATGAGTGACAACCCCTACGAGGATATCGAAATGACGTCGATGGGCGGGGGCAGGATATCTCCGTCTAATGAGAAAATTCCTTCTCTGAATTTTTGTTTGAAGACCGCACAACAGACGATTGAGGAATTAGGGTCAGATTCAGTTCAAGGGTTGACTTCACATCAAGGGATCAGCATTAAAAAAGAAGAATATGGGAAGAATGAACTTGAGAAGAAAGAAAGTGAGCCGTTATATATGAAATTTGTGCAACAGTTTTATGAAGATCCCTTGATATTGTTATTGATTGCGTCAGCAGCTATCAGTTTCTTGATGGGAAACATAGATGATGCAATTTCAATTAGTGTAGCGATAATTATTGTGGTTACTGTTGGTTTTGTTCAAGAATATCGATCTGAGCAATCTTTGGAAGCGTTGACTAAACTTGTGCCTCCAAGTTGTCATTTAACTAGATTTGGTAAAACTCAAACTGTTCTTGCATCAAATTTGGTGCCTGGTGATTTGGTACATTTTTCAGTTGGTGATAAGATCCCAGCTGATGTACGAATTATTGAACAAACAGATTTGAGTGTTGATGAAAGCAGTTTGACTGGTGAGAATAATCCTGTGAACAAGACTCATGAAAGATTGAATGGTTACAACGATGAAGCAAGAATTCAAGTCAGCGAGCGCAAAAATATTGCGTTTATGGGTTCATTAGTTCGTGATGGCAATGGATCAGGGATCGTAATTGCTACTGGATCTAGAACCGTGTTTGGATCAATTTTTGAAATGATGGCAGAAATTGAAAAACCAAAGACTCCATTACAAATAACCATGGATAAATTGGGGAAACAGTTATCGATGATTTCATTTGGAATAATTGGCGTCATTTGTTTGATTGGGATAATTCAAGGGAAATCCTGGCTTGATATGTTTCAAATTTCAGTTTCTCTCGCGGTTGCTGCAATTCCTGAGGGTTTACCAATTATTGTCACCGTGACTTTAGCGCTTGGTGTTCTCAGAATGGCATCACACAAGGCAATTGTGAGAAGATTACCTAGCGTTGAAACTTTGGGATCAGTTAATGTGTTATGTACTGACAAAACTGGGACGTTAACTGAAAATCATATGACAATAACTAAGATATGGACCCCCGTCAGCAAAGAAGAAACAATTGTAATTGATCAACATCAACATCCACATAAATTACCCAAGATTACTGATGATATTCAACAATTACTTGAAATTGGGAATTTATGTAACAATTCAAGATATTCTCAAGAAACTGAGAAATTCATTGGGAATCCAACCGATATCGCACTAGTTGAAGTGTTGAAAAAATTTAATTTAGAAGATATTAGAGGAACAAGAGAAAAAGTTAAAGAATTACCATTTAATTCATCTAGAAAATATATGGCAGTCACTGTTCATAAAGGTGATAAACGGAAATCTGAGACTTATCTTAAAGGAGCATTTGAAAAAATATTAAAATTTTCAAGTTCATACATTAATAACAAAGGGAAAATTACTCCGATAAATCTGGAAATGAAAACATTAATGGTGCAGAAATCAAATGAATTAGCTTCTTTAGGATTGAGGGTTATCGCTATGGCCAAAATTGATGATGATATTGATTTCGATAAAGAACCTTCTGGATTAATATTCGCAGGATTAGTTGGAATGATTGATCCCCCAAGGAAAAATGTGTTTAAAGCGGTTGGAGAATTTTTAAGAGGTGGTGTTCATGTTATTATGATTACCGGAGATTCAGAAATTACTGCCTCATCAATTGCTAAAAAAGTCGGTATACCAATTCAAAATATTTCAAGAGAAGTCATAACAGGGGAACAACTTGATAATATGAGTGATGATGATTTACTTCGAGTCATTGAACATGTTAATGTTTTTGCAAGATCGACCCCTGCTCATAAAGTTCGAATTGTTAATGCATTACAAGAACGAGGTGACATTGTAGCCATGACTGGTGATGGTGTCAACGATGCACCATCATTGAAAAGCGCTGACATTGGGATTGCGATGGGTAAAAATGGTACTGATGTGGCTAAAGAAGCCTCGGATATGATTTTAGTTAACGATGATTTCTCAACAATTTTAACTGCTATTGAAGAGGGTAAAGGGATTTTTTATAATATTCAAAATTTTCTTTGTTTCCAGCTATCCACATCAGTTGGTGCCTTGGGATTAATTGCCATAACTACAATTTTAAATTTGCCAAACCCATTGAATCCAATGATGATTTTATTTATTAATATCATTATGGATGGACCACCTGCTCAATCTCTTGGAGTTGAAGCAGTAGATGATGATATCATGAATTATCCGCCACGTTCAAAACATGAAAATATTCTTTCGATGCGTTTACTTCAAAGAATTTCAATTAAAGGGGTAATAACAGTTATTGGGACAATATTCATTTATTCTAAAGAAATTCAAGATTCAGTGACTAGAAGGGATACAACTATGACATTTGCTACATTTGTTTGGTTTGATATGTGGAATGCAGTTTCTTGCAAACATAATTTTAAATCAATTTTCCAAGTGGGATTTTTTAATAATAAATTTTTCAATTATTCAATTTTAATCATTATATTGGCACAGCTTAGTATTATTTATATTCCGTTATTTCAAAATATTTTCCAAACTGAAGCACTTTATTTTAGCGATTTAATTTACATTATTTGCTTAACTAGTTCGGTGTTTATAGCCGATGAAGTGTTCAAATATTATATGAAGAAAGAAGGGAGATCAATAGGCATGATGGTGTAATACAAATATAAAATTAAATAAAGAAAATAAAACAAACTAACTTTTACAAATATAGATAAAGAATAATAAATTGTAGATATGATATTATATTTTATTGTATTTAGTTTGGTTTAGTTTATTTATTTGAGCGCACACGAACCATGTCGTTTAAAAGTTTATCGTACGTTTCATCAATTGTCAATTTATTGACTTGATCAGTCATTGAATCAATGCTCCCCATATCGGCATTATCATCAGCCCCATTTTCATCCACTGGGGTCGACTTAGCTTGGGTGGTCGTTGTTGATTCTGTCGTTGTTGTCGTTGTCGTTGTCGTTGTTGTTGGTGATTGTTGATTTGTCGTTGTGGCCGTCGTATCTGAGGCTGTCATCGCCTCCTCAATTTCAGATCCACTAGAATTATTGCTCATTGCCGGCTTATAAATATTATCCAATTTCAATGAATTATGTTCAACTTTATCAATCAATTCTTCAATAGAATTCACCCCTTTCGCCTTGATCACCGCTTTACGCAATTCTTCTCCGGTAATCAAACTCAACAATTTTGGTGTAACTGAAGCAACCACAGCTGGGTTAGTACTATTAACTGAAGAAGAAGTCACAGTAGTAGGAATAGGTTTAGGAGGCTCACTAGAAGAAATTGTAGAAATCGTTGCTGCTGTCTCATCGCTAATTGGTGCAGAAACTTGCGAATCATTTGGAGATGATGATTTCGTTATTGTTGGCGTAGCTATTGCGGCTGTTTGTTGATGGTGCTGAACGAAAAACCCCCATTTATGAAATTCCCCTTCTTCCTCCTCTTGTTTCTTCGCATTAATTGAAGTTTGACTAATGTTTCTATACAACACCGGTCTCCCTGTAGTTGTATCCACTGGGATCTCGGTACCATCAGTAGACTTTTCAATTGCTAATTGATGTGGTAATTCAACTGGAGTTTGATTCACCACGATCACAGGTTGTTGATTTCTAATCCCTTGCTGGGTTTCATTTATGAAATCTTTAGAAACATCATGAACATCATGCAAATCAACATCGAGTTTATCCTTTTCACTTTTAACTGAACTAACTGATTGGTTGTCACCAGCAGCAGCACCAGCCGCAAGATTAGGAATATCCATTGGTTTATTTGTATCTTCAAATAAAAGAACTATTTTCTCCAATGCTGAATCTAATATACAAAATCGAAGTAGCCTTTCTTTACCTTCAATTGTTAACTCTCCATTATTTCTCTTCTCAAATAGGGCATCTATTGTTGTGTGAATTTCACTTCGAATAACTTTAGTCTTCCTAATTAATGACTTCTTTAATAATCGATTAGAATAATCTTCATAATCACTAGTTTTAGTATTCAAAAATGCTTCAGCAGATTCAGCAATTAGTGATCCATCAAACATTAATTCATCTTCCAAATTATTCCCATCATCAACTGCCGAAGTGCCATGTAAATTAATCTCCATATTTGTCATCAAGACAATAGCAATCTTGCTGCTAATTAATTCTGGTAATTCATCATAATCTATATCCAAATTGAAAATCGATTTTGAAGTCTTGACACAGCTATACAAATTTGCCCCAATTTCTTTAACTTCATTGCCAATTAAACTGATATGAATTAATTTTTTACAATTTTGTAAAATTTCTAAAATTGCAGCTAAGGATTTTGGTGGCAAATTATTATAATCAAAGTGAATTCTTTTCAAATTTGGAAATTTGGGTAAATATCTTTTCAAATATGGAATAATTTGTGGGAAAATGTTTGGTAATGACGACATATCTAAAAAGCTAACATTTGGTAATTCTGATAAATTTTTGAGAAACACATGTAATTCTTTAACATCCTGTAAATTTGTTGAATTTAATGATAAAAATAAAAGTTTTGAATTTGGGTTAATTAATTTCAATTTTTTCAATTGTCCATTGGTTAAATCATTGAAACCTAAATCAACCCCTTCACATGTTGAGTCTTCTTTATTTATCCAATTACTTATAATTTCACATTTCTCTGGAGAAACTTTAGAGGACGCTAAACCTAATCTTTTAGTCTTTATTGAAATTCCTTCTTCAATTAATAACTTAAAGTCATCAAACTTAAAATCAATCCCAGTTAGAACCAATTCAAATATCCCCCCTCTCTTCTTTAAAACTTCAACTAATAATTGCCAATTCATATTGAATCGATAAAATTCTGGAGTTAGATCTGATCGATATTTAGTTTGTGATAAATCTAATCTAATTAATTTTTGATTTTTCAATAAAAATTTACACAATAATTTCCAACCTGAATTATCAATAATGACATTTTTCAATGATAATTTTTCCAAATGTTTATTGCCAACCAATGAAGTTAGAATAATTCGAAACATTTCATTAGTTAAAGAAACATTATCAAAAATAACTGTACTAATTGCAGATATCGAAATAAAATCAGAAAATGACAATATATCTATTAATGTTGGCTTTGGATTTAAGAATTTTAATACTTGCAATGGTCTTGATTTCCCCTTTAATTGTCTTAATGTAGCAGGAATTGGTAAAATTTCCCTTAGATGACAACACCTAGTATAAATCATTTCTAATGGGATTTCTTCATCATCATTAATTTCTTCATTATTATTATCATCAGCAAAATGATGTTCATGCATGTGCATAGGTTTATCAATATCAACAACTCCAGTAGAATGGAAGACCTGCTCTTCTTCAACATCTTCATTATTATTCAATGAAGGCAATAAATGCCCATTCTTAGAATTTTTAAAATTAGCAACTTCATTAGCAATTCTAATTGCTGCGATATGAGCTTCTTGTGCATGCTTCTTAGCTTCTTCCATTGCTCTCTTCTGACTATCAACTGCTTCTTGATATTGTTTTTGATTGAACAGTTTCTTATTAACCTCATTATCAATAACTTTCTTATCACTGTTTGCTATACCAACACTAACCCTTGGAGTTTCAGCAATTAAATCTTCCGGAATGATAACATTACCACTCTTAGGTTTTCTTGATGGAATTTGTTGTGGTGGATCAATTCTAATTTCGTTAATGTCAAATACAACTCTTTTCATATTTAAATTAGCTAAATCTTCAATTGGAACTTTATATTTGTTTGGATTTTTATTCAAGATAACTCTTTCAGTATGAACAGAAGCAGCTGCTTGATGTTGATTTACTAACTTTTGATTTGCAGTGGTTATCTTCGAGGCAACTTTATTTTTCAATGATATGGAGCCAAATCTTTTTCTAGTTTCAGCAGCATTTTCTTGAGTCACTTCCACGGTAGCATTAGTCTTAGGTTTCGAGGGCTGGGTCAAACTAACTTGTGATGAGTGCTGCTTTTGTTGTAGTAGCAGCTGCTGTTGTTGCTGTGTGACTTGAGGAGCAGGGGCTACTTTTTTTTTCCCAAATTTTGATGAAAATGAAGAGAAAATTGATTTCTTTGGCTGCTCAATAGGACTGTTGCTAACGACAGTTCCAACAGAAGTTGCTCTCTTTTTAGCTGGAGTTTCAACCAGTTCTAAAGATTTCCTAGTTAATGTTGATGAAACGCTAGATGATCGACTTCGCGTCTTTGATAACATTGTGCTTAGTCCACCACTGGTGACACCGCCACCACTGGACCCACCAAATGAATTCATATCTTTTGAAATAGCCATGGAGTCTTCAGTGGTGGTTGTAGTTTCACTGATATTCGTGGATCCACCACCTGTAGTGCCAATTGACGACACACCACTGCTAGTTGTAGGACGAGACGCAGCTAGCAATGAGTTGCTATCAATAGGATCATTTATGCCAGTGGTATTTGCCGCCGTTGATGACTGTGAGGATGACGCTGTCGGTGGACCACCAGAACCACCAGAACCACCATTAATGTTGGTGGCAGTTTTCGTGGTGGCCGTTGTAGTTGATGCTGGTGAAGTGGTGGCGGAAATTAATGGGTTCGCCACTCTGGTTGATACACTACCATCCGCTTTTATAACCGGGATTGATGTGGTTGAATTTGGTGATGGAATAACCGGACCTTTTGGAGTTTTCAGATCGATTCCTTGTTCATTGGCACCACCTTTAGTATTTTTTTTAATTTTCCCTTTGAACAACCAATCTACATCACCATTAGAGACACCAGTGTCCTTTTGAACGATACTCGATGGTGGTAGTTTTGACATGCTTTTCTTGATGGGTAGATGTTATCTTTTACGTTTCCTATTTTTTTTATTTTTTTTCTTAATTTTTCTATGATGTAAGGCTTTCAACTGCGCCCATTAATGATTGACAAATATAAAAAAGAATTGGAATATTAAGATATTGATGTGATAGATAGATCTGTCGTCTGTCGATTGTCATAAAATAAAATAATCACCAGTGGGAAAAAAAGAAACTGTACTGTCTGTCCACTAATCCTTTTTGGTTGGTTGGTTGGTTGGTTTTTGTAGGAAGATTGCTCGTTGATTGATTATATAAGGAAAAATTAGAAAAAGAAACTAAACGCCAATTCGCTGGCCACCAGAAGCAGCAGCAGCAGCAGATAGGACCGGTCAAAAAAAAAAAAAAATAAACTGTAAAATCCAACTGCAGGACGGTCCGGAATTCGTCGGTGTCGCCCAACGCGGGAATCTCTCAATAGTAAATCCGCGCAATTAATACAAGAAATCACCCAGCTAATAATAGATAATAAAATAATTACAATTATTCAGTTATGTAGAAATTATCAGAAACCAGAAACGGATAGACAGAGAGACAAGCAGCGAGGAGATCTTTTCTTGGTTCGTTGCTCGTTTTTTGATTGGGCCGATCCTGAACCCATTGTTTTATACATCATCATCTGCCCTGCCAAGCATTACGGGATTTTGACATTTGTCATACAAAGGTGAGGTTATTAAGTCTCTCAATCGTGAAAAGTGTGCAATGTCTTATCTGGGAAGCATTTCAGATTGGTCTGTGTGTGTATCTTTTCTTACTGGCTGTCCACAGCGATGAGCTTTTACGAGAGAGATTTACACTGCCAATCTGAAGTGACAGTCTCTCTCTGAGTCAGAGTTTGTCAAAGACGATGAAGTTAATCATGAGATCTTGACTTGGATCATATCAGGGATTAATATTAATCTCAATTAGAGTATTTTCTTTTTATTCTTTTCCTTAGCTTTTTTTTTTCTTGATGTGACGTGATTCCGTGAATTAGTTTAAGTGAGGACATTTCCCGGGTGTTCCATGAGATCCGAAATTTTATTCTGCTTGTCTCACCACAGTCAAAGACAACTGAAATTTTACAATTGTTATCATCAGTTGCTAATTCTGGCTGGCGATTTTTCCTATTTGAAATCATTATCTATGATATTCTACTATAATTGCAGCAATTACACACACAGCTGCACATATGCATCGAAGTCGCACTCTCACTACATAAAAATCACAATCAATTGTATATTCTTTGTTTATCTTTTTATTTCTTTGCTTCCTCTATCTTTTTGGTCAATTCTGGGACTATTTCATTCAAATCACCAACTAAGCCATAATCAGAAACATTAAATATTGGAGCATCGTCAGCTTTATTTATAGCGACAATTATTTTAGAATCTTTCATCCCTGCCAAATGTTGAATAGCACCAGAAATCCCTACGGCAACGTATAAATCCGGAGCCACAATCTTCCCAGTTTGTCCAACTTGTAATGAATTATCAACGTAACCAGCATCGACTGCAGCTCTCGATGCTCCAATTGCTGCATTCAATGATTTTGCCAATGGTTCCATTATTTCATCAAATTTCTCTTTGGATCCCAATCCTCTTCCTCCAGACACAACTGCTTTAGCTGATCCTAAATCTGGTCTTTCTGATTTAATCAAATTCTCGCCAACCCACTCGATCTTACTCCCACTAGCAACATATTCAACTTCTTCAACCGGTAATTCGGCACCGGCAGCATCCAAAATTTCTAATGGTTCAAAAGATGATGATCTTACCGAAGCTAAAATTAATTGGTCTTTAGATTTAATAGTAGCAACTGCATTACCGGCATAAATTAATCTGACAAAGGTCTTTGGATCTTCAATCGAAATTATGTCACTGATTGGTTGGACGTTCAAGCCACTAGCAACTCTAGGTAAGATCGACTTGCCAACAAATGATGATGGTACCAAGAAATGACTGAAATCACTAGATTTGTCAGACAAAATCTTGTTTAGCAACGGTGATACCTCTTCGGGTAAGTATTTATTATATTTATCACTATTTGAAACAATCACTTTGGAAATTAATTTACTGCTATTACTAATCTTTGAGAGTTGTTCTTTAGCAATTGTCGAGGAATTTTCTCCTAATAAGATTGTGGTTATTGGTTGATTTAAGCTTGTTGCAGCATTCAATGCTGAAAGTGATGCTGAAGTGATCTTACCATTACTGGTTTCCACAAATGCCAAGGTAGAGGCAAAGCTCTTGCTACTTAATTGAATGCTCGATTTGAAGAGAATTCTCTTGGCTGTAAACATATCGAATCGCAATAATGATGGCAAGTCAATTGACTATAATATATATATATGTATACTGACAATATTGACTCATTGGATTAGCGAAATTTTCATTCTATAGTGTGAGGTCATTCACGTGATCTTTTTTTTTTTTTTTTTTTTTTTTTTTTTTTTAGCACCTATTTATATATAAAAAAAAAAAATTTAAACTTGGTGGAAAAAAAAAAACAAAAAAAAAAAACAAAATAATTAAAGGAAATAATA